>JAWWLR010000004.1:19481996-19493533 GCA_035041075.1 Acraspis erinacei | reverse complement strand
CGGGATGACTAGCCCAGATAATGAAAAATATTCGACTAGTCGTCCCGAATTTCGGGACGAGTAGACACAGCCTTTTTCAAATTCAAAATTATTTCATATTTTTTAAATAAAAGTTAGGTGTTAAATTTTTTTATATTCATTCAAAAATGTGTAGAATATTTTTAATTGCTTACTGTTAAATGCCTCAATTTGAAAATTGTTTTATTTCTTTTTTAAATATGCAATTTGAAAGTTTTTAATTTAGGTCTTCATAATTTTTTGAAAACCAGGAATGAAAAATCTGTCTTTTTAATATTATTTGTTTGTATGATTTTGTATATTATATAGTTTAATTATTATTTATTTTTCATAATATTAGAACATTGAAACTCATGCTCGAATTACCAAAAAGTAATTTCTTTCAAAAGATTTTTTCGAAGAAATTGATTTTGTTTTAGAAATACAGTTTTTTCAAATTTGAATTATTTTAGAATGTTTTAATTTTGAAATCCTTTTGTGTTTGATGCCTCAAATTGATTGTTTTCTTTTTTTTTTAATTGTTTGAAAGTTTTTAATTTAGATCTCGGTGGCTAGGAGAAATTTTAGACACCCAGAAAATAAAAATCTGTGTCTTTATTTAAATTATTCATAAATATGATTTTCTATATCATTTAGTTGAATTATTATTAATTTTTCATGATATTTAAATATTTAATCTTTCATTCAAATTTACAAAAAGTAGATTTTTAAAAACAATTTTTCGAAGAAATTTATTTTCTTTTAGAAATACAGTTTTATAAATTTCGGATGATTTCAGCTTTTTTAAACAATATAAATAAAGTTAAATATTATGCATTTTTTTCTGTGCATACAAAAATATTTTATTTTAGAATACTTTATATTTGAAACTGTTTTAAGTTAAATGCTTAATGTTGAATATCATTTTCTTTTATTTTTTAAAATTATTGTGCACTTTTAATGTTTTAAATTTCGAAGAATTTTATTTTGTTTTAAAAACATAGTTTTTCAAATTTGAATTTTTTGAGTCTTTTATTAAATATAAAAATTATTAGATGTTTGATTCTTATTTACATTTAAACATTTTTTTATATGAAAATACTTTAGATTCAAAATTTGTTGATGTTGAATGCCTGAAATTGAATATTGTTTTCTTTTTTTCAATTGTGGAATTTAAAAGTTAAAAATTATTTGTTTCTATGATTCTCTATATCATTTAGTTAAACTATTATTCATTTTTAATGATATTTAAACATTCAAACTTGTTTCGAATTCTCAAAACGTCGATTTTTTTATAACAATTTAAACATTTTATTTTTACAATTTCCAATAATTCCAGCCTTTTTAAAACAATATAAAATATAATCAAATTAAAAAATGTCGGAGTGTTGAAATTTTGTATGTTCATTTAAAAATTATTCGTTTTAAAATTAAATGTTGAATTTTCATGACAAGGAGAAATTTTTGAAAAGCGTGTACATATGAACTTTTCCGGATTTTTTTTCAATATTCGAATTGCTATTCTGGAAAAATAAAAAAAACTTGCAAATAATGAATAAAATAAGATAAATTAATAAAGATTTAAGAGGATGTTAGAGACAATAGAAACAACAAATAATCGATAAAAAGGCCCAAATTTAAATAAAAAAACCTCTAAATCATATCCGAATATGATTTTTTTCTAATTTATTGACTAAAAGGGTAGAACTTCGGTTAGTGTGCTTCTTCATATTTGGAAATTTTTTTTGTTAATTAATCACCCTAATGTATATTTTTAAAAGATTTTGGACATCGTTAACTTATTGGCAATTACCCTTAAATGTGATTAATATCAAATATGATTAAAAATCAATTGAATTCATTTTTTTACACTTTATAAAAAGTATTTTTATTACTTAAATTTTCAATTACTTCAGATTCGACCTTGCGATAGATACATAGACGAATACAAGGATTGTACAAGCATAAAAGCTCGCTTTCATCAATATTTTGTTTCCGGCGAATACACAGATTGCTCGCAGTGGAAAATAGATTTTAACAATTGCGAAAAGTGGACCTCGAAAAAAGATAATACAGCTTACGTAAGTGTTCATTTATAATGAAAATATATTTTTAAGCAAAAAAATCGACCCTTTTTTTCAATTTTGTACTCAATTTTAGCAAGAATTAGTAGCAAGTGAATCTAATCGAAGGTTGAAAAGATTCAGGGCCCACTATGGAAACAACGTGTGGAAAAAAAGAGATAAACCACCTGAAGATTGGAACAAACCTTTACCGCAGTGGTTGCAAGAAAGGAATGCCAATTCTTATTTAGAAATCAAAAGTAGAGAATCTAAAATAGAAGCCGGACAACCCAGGGAATACAAAATGTGTACTATTCTGTAGCAAAGTAATTTATTTTTAATATAATTTTATTTATAATTGAAAATTAAGGAGAGGACTGATTCTGTCGACTCTAGATTTCTTTTTGAGTTTGCCTAGCGACTCAAGGTTTGATGACAATTTTACAATGTACAGTGAGTAAAATGTATAGTATTTCAAGAAAGTTAAATGTGGAATTTATATAAATATATGTTGTCTTTCTATAAAATTTCATTCAGATATTTTTCTCGACAGGAAATCTCGATTTCGAAAATTGAGTTGAATTTTTCTACTTTTCAGAGGGTGGTTGCAGGGCAGAAAAAACCTGGAAGTCAGGGATTTTGAAGAAAAAAAATCGCAACAATTTTTTTTTATGAAATGCCACAAAGTAATTTGTACACTTTCTTCTGAAGTTATTTTAAATTATTTAGAATTGATCAAATTTTTTGAAATCCCTTAAAACGTTTTAAAGCGTTTGAAAATACCTTGGAATTTTTTTAAATACCCTAAATTCTTTTAAAATTTGAAATCCCTATACATTATTTTGATCAATTGAGCATTTCTTGGAATTTTCTAAAATACCCTAAAATCTTTTGAAATTCCTTTTAAAACTATTGAAAATTTTTCGAAATAGTTTTAAATATCCGGAAATATTTTAAGTCTTTCGAAACTTTTGAAAGTTCTTGAAAATATTTTTGAATTTTCAAAAATACATCCTTTGAAATACCTTCAAATTTTTTAAAGAAATTTTTTGCTAGATTTCAGTAATTTGAAGTTGTTCAAAAGGATTTGATAGAGTCTAGGATATTTTTAAAGATTCCAAAGGATTTTTAAGTTTGTAGGATATTTAAAAAAAAGCCTAGGCATTTTCAAAAACTTTAAAAATTTTCAAGGGATTTCAAAGGATTAAAAAATTTTACCGTATTTTAAAAGATTCCAAGGAATTTTTAATGAATTTCAAGGATTTTAATGATTTTATGGTATTTCTTAAAATTTTATTGAATCTTCAATAGCTTTAAAAAATGCCAAGGTATTTCAAAAGATTTTAAAAGCTTTAAAAAATTGTAGAGTATTTAAAAAGATTTTAAGGAATTTTAATAGATTTCAATCGCTTATAGGGATACCAGAAGATTTTCAGAATTTTAGGGTATTTAAAAAAATGTCACGCATTTTCAAGAGCTCTAAAAACTTGCAAAGATTTAAAAATATTTCCAAGACTATGAAATATTTTAGGATATTTAGAAATATTCCAAGAAATTTGTAATAGATTTCAATAGTTTGACGGGATTTCAAAACGATTTGAAAGATTTTGGGTATCTTCCAAAATTCTAAAGAGTTTTCAAGAGCTTTAAAACATTTCAAAGGATTTAAAAGGATTTAAAGTAATTCGGGACATTTAAAAATATTCTGAAAAGTTTTCGATATATTTCAATAATTTGAAGGACTTTTAAAGGATTTCAATGTATTTTTAAAACATCCAAAAAAATTTAAATAGCTTTTAAAAATTTCAAAGGATTTGAAATATTTTTGATTCTTTTTAAACATTCTGAAGAATTTTCAATAATTTGGTAGATTATTAAAGTATATTAATGTATTTTTAAGACATTTCAAAGTATTAGAAATCTTTTTTAAACGATTTACCAATTTTTAGGAATTCCCAAGGATTTAGATGATCTTAAGGGATTAAAAAAATTTTTATGTGCTTTAAAGAATTTTGGAAGATATAAAACAATCTTATGAAGTATTTCAAAGATTTTTAATATTTCATGACATTTCCAAAGATTTTAAAGAATTTTAGGATATTTTAATAGTTTTCAAGGAATTTTCAGCTGATTTCAATAATTTGAAGGGACAAACCTTTTTTCCAAATTTAATTATTTTGTTGAAAACTGTGTTTTCTAGTTGAAAATTAATTGTTTGAACTGAAAATTTAAATCATACATGTTTGGTTCAAAATGTATCTTAAGTTGAAAATTCAAATATTTGGTTTAAGATTCCTTCATTTTATTCCTTTATTCTCCTTTTGGTTGACAATTGCTTTAAAAATTCAAATATTTTTTATTTGCAAATTCATGTATTTTGTTAAAAATTTGTCTATTTTGGTAGAAATTTCATCTAATTGGTTGAAAATTACTTTTTATTATTCAGATTATTTTTTTATTGAAATTTAATCTTCTTTGTTTAATATTATACTATTTCGTTAAAAAATTACTTTGATTTGATTGAAGATTAAGTTTTTTTCTGAAAATTTAACCATTCTATTTTTAGTTGAAGACTTATCTGTTGTTTTAGTTAAAAATTCAACTATTTGTTGAAGATCCATATTTGTTTTGGTATGAAAGCACTTTTATTAGTTGAAACTTTATCTTTTTGGTTAAAATTTAATTTCTGTGCTTGAAAATTGAACTATTTTGTTGAAAATCTGTTTCTTTGTTGGTTCAAAATTTATTTCCTTCGCTAAAAGTTTAAGTATTTTATTTTTGATAGGAAATTGATATTTTGAGTTGAAACTTCATTTATTTGTTAAAAAAAGATTAATTTTTTTAGTTGAAGATTTATCATTTTAGTTGAAAATTGTCTTTAATTATTCCAATTGTTGTGGAAAATTTATATTTGTTAATGGTTAAAAATTCAGCATTCTGATTAAAAATAATTTTTTTCTTTGGCTGAAAACTAGTTTTGGTTTGTAAATTTATCTTTTTTAGTTTAAAATTTATAAATTTTATTGAAACTGTATCTTTTTGGTAGAAAATTCATCTTTTGAGTTTAAAATTAAATTATTTTGTTTGAAAATTTATTGTTTTAACTGAAAATTTCATTCAAATTTTTTTTTAATCTTTTTTTTTTATTTGTTTTAAATACTATTTTGTTGAAAATTCGTTTTTTCTTTGGTTGAAAATTTATTTTTCTATCATTTGAACTATTATAATTTTAGTTGGAAATGGATCTTTTTTAGATGAGAATTCATGCTATTTGTTAAAAAATGAGTCTTTTTTAATAGAAAATTAAACTTTTGGGTTAAAAATTCATTTCTATTACTTTGACTTATTTTACCATTTAAATTAAGCATCTTTTCCAATTTGAAGCGGTACATTTCCCGCGAAATTTAAATAATGTAATTATTATTAATAGAGATAAAAAAATACGATTTTTTAAATCCTAATTCAAAATGCTTATAAATGATCATTAAATTCTCAAAGCACATAAAGGTTGAGTATATTCTCATGCTCGTGAGAATTTCTCTGAGCACTTAAACTCTTTAAAATACTACCAAGGAATTCCTAATTTATTTAAATAATTTAAAAGTATTTTCACGATATTAAACCATTTTCAAGTTTCCAAGGATTCGAATGATTTTAATGAATTTAAACAAATTTTCAAGGAGTTTTAAAGAATTTCGGAAGATATGAAAAATTTTAATAATATCTGTGAGATATAAGAATATTTTAAATGAGTTCAAGATATTTTACAAGGTTTCTGAGAATTTCAATGATTTTAAAAGCTCTCAAGTTATTTTCATAAATTTTCCAGGATTTCAGGAAATATCAGATCTCATGTAATTTCAGCGAATTTTAGAAATATCGAATGTATTTCGAAGAATTTCTTCACAAAATTGAAGGTATTTTGTAGAATTTCAAAGATTTTCAAGTATTTAACGGAATTTCCAAATGTTTGTAAGAATTTGAAAGGTTTTAATGTATTTTATAATATTTTCGAGGAATATAATGAATTTTAAGGGCTTTTACAAGGTGTCAAGGTATTTTAATATATTTTCCAGGATTTCAAAAAATATTATCAGATATCATAGAAATTCACAAGATTTTGTAGTATTTTAATGAATTGCAAACAATTGATTCATAAGAGCGGAATTTCGCAGGGTTGCAAGGATTTGAAGAGATTTAAAAATATTTTTTGCTATTCATTTGAAATTTAGCCTGAATTCGTATTAACTTATTCTGAGTTCTTTTGAACACTTTTAAATTTTCTTAATTTTGTTTAATTCACTAAGTGCAATGGAATTTTTAAATTCTGTTGGATTTATTCTGAAGTCTTTTAAACTTGTCTTGATTTTTGTAGGAATTTTATTAATTATTTAATGAATTTTTACATTTTTTTAATTCACGCATTTTTTATTTAAAAGATTTCAAGGATTTTTAGCATTTTAAAAAGGTTACACAAGATGTCAAAGACTACAAAATTTTTTTAATGATTTCAAAAGGTTCTAGAAGATTTTAAAGTATTTCACAAAGATGGATTTCAAAGATATTACCACAATTTTTTAAAATTTGACATAGATTTCAAATAATTTAATGGCTTAGAATGAATACAAAGATTTCAAAATCATAGATTTCGAAAAAGGTACAGTACACCAGGTTTCAAATGTCAAAAAATTTGAAATATTTTAAACAATTTCAAATTTGTTTAGAAGATTCCAAAAGATTGTACAAAGATTTCGAACATTTCACAAGGATTTCAAAGATTTTACAAAAATTTAAAAAGATTTCATACAAATTTCAAAGATTTCAAAGGATTAACAAAATTTTGACGATTTCAGAATGGTTTAGAAGATTTCAAAATACTTCACAATTATTTCAAACACTTGAAAAAGATTTTAAAACTTTCAGACGATTTCAAAGGTTCAAAAAAGGATATAGTAAATCAGATTTCTAAGATTTCAGAACATCACAAAGATTGGAAATGATTTCACAAAGTTTTAAAGTATTTTTATGATTTTCCAATGAATACAAAAGATTTATTAAATATTAACGAGATTTCATCAAACTTTCATATAGATTGTACAAATATTTCGAGCATTTCACAAGGATTTCAAAGATTTGACCAAAATTAAAAAAAATTTCAAATGATTAAAAAGGGTTTCACAAACATTTAAAAGATTTTAAATCATTACAAAATTTCAAACGATTTCCGATTTTTTCAAAAGATTTCATAAAAATTTCAAACATTTCAACAAGATTTTTAAACTTTCAGAGGATTTCAAGGATTTCAAAGGTTCAAAAAAGGGTATAGTAAATCACAAATTACAAAGATTTGCAATGGTTTCGAATTTTTTAGCAGATTTCAAAGGATTTCACAAAGATTTAAAGTGTTTTTATAATTTTCAAATGAATAAAAAATATTTTTCAAATATTTAAGGGATTTGAAAAAAGGTAAAGTACAACAAATTTCAAAGATTGCAAAACATTTCAAAGATTTTAAATACTTTAACAAATTTTGGATTACTGCAATGATTTCAAACGAATGTAAAAAATTTCACAAATATTTCATAGATTTAAAAAAGGGTGCAATAGACCAAAATACAAAACATTTCAAAGATTTTAAACTATTTCAAATTTGTTTAGAAGATTCCAAAAGATTTCGAACATTTCACAAAGACTTTTACCAAAATTTAAAAAGATTTTAAATGAATACAAAAGGTTTCACAAATATTTAAAAGATTTCATACAAATTTCAAAGATTTCGAAGGATTACCAAATTTGTAACGATTTCCGATTTGGTTCGAAAATTTCAAAATATTTCACAATGATTTCAAACATTTCAAAAAGAATTATGTCAAAAAATTTCAAAGATTTAAAATAAGGTACAGTACACCAGATTTCAAAGATTTTAAATAGTTTCAAAATGTTTGAATATTTCAAAAGATTTCCAATATTTCAATGATTTCACGTTCTTTTTTTTAGAAAATTTCAAAATATTTCACAAAGGTTTCTAATATTCCACAAATTTTAAATAAATAAAAAATATGTATGGAATTTTCAAAAAAAAAAAAAAGATTGAAGAATGATTTCACAAATACCTCGTAGATTTCAAACAGATTAAAAAAATGTCACAAATATTTTAAAGAATTCAAGGATTTCAAAGATTTTACAAAGACTTCACAGTAATTTAAGATTTCACAAAGATTTTGAGTATTTAAAAACATTTCAACGAATTCACAAAGACAACTTATGTTGAAAAAAATTAAGTATTTATTTATGATTCTGCTTTCTTTAAAAATTGTTGGTCAATAAAATAAATGAAATGTTTTTTCGTATAAATCAGATAGAAGGAAGGAGAATTTTGTTGGAACAAGTGGGAGGATGTGAAGGTTAAAATTGAAAAAAACAGCCTTCTGGGTATTCTACTTTCATTTTACTCTATGATATATAAAATACAGGATTTACTCTAGATTAAAATTCAAGGTCTAATAATGTCAAGGGCAAAACTTCTCAGTGTAGATTTTAATTAAAATGAATTACTGCGGATACCCAAAGTACTATTCATAACGAGTCAAAAAATTCAAAAACTAACAATAAGACAAACAATCTTTTATGCGTAAAAATTCATTCTAACAGAAAAATTTAACTCAGCGAACAGCCCTATCTATTCAACAATATAAAATACTTTTTGGTTCCTTTTTTTTATATAATTTTATTAAATATCAAAATAGTTTTTCGTGCCATCTAAATTGATCGAAAACTGACTTCTTTTCTCCGCTTTCTTTATCCTTACCATGGTAAAGCGGTACCATCATGTTGTATAAAAGATCCAGTTTTTTCAGCCGTAAGATTTTGTAAAGTTGTCAATATATTTTCGACACTAGTGTCGATTTCCAAGGGTGCTTTTGGTCCTCCCATTTCTGTTTTTACCCAACCTGGGTGCATACAAACCGCCAGAATTCCAAATTCTTTTAAGTCGACGCTCATCGATTTTGTTGCAGCATTTAACGCAGTCTGGAAAAAATTTATTTAGATGATTAATTTTTAGTTTTAAAAGTATTTTTTATTTATTTATGAGGGTAGCGATTTGACTGAGAAAGACCGGGAAATGGCCGGGCATTTAATTAAAAATCCAGAAATTTATATCTCATCGCAAAAATCTTCAAGTTTTTATTATTTTAATAATTTTGGTCAATTTAGAAAAGTGATATCTACTTTATCTACAGTTGCAGATTTGTCAGATTATCTGAGTTTACTTTAATTAAATCATAGTTTATTATTTATTATTATTATTGAACAGGGAAATTGTGACGTGGAACGGGAGTTATGGCAAATAATTATAATTCGGATTTAGATAAAAGGAGTTTCAAAAATCCCTATTCCAGTCCGAATTCGTCACAATTTAAAAGTTCCCTCTTCCAATTTAAAAAAAAAGAAAGCAATTTAAGTAGTTTTTAGAGTTTTTCTGGATTATAATAGAACATTTTGTCATATTGTTCTTTGGGAATTTATATGTTTTTAGTTAAAAATTCAACTACTTGCGGTTAGAAGTTAAACCTTTTTGTTAAAAATTATTTCTTTTTGTTTGAAGATTGATCATTTCAATTTAAAATTCCTCTCTTTTCGAAAATGTAACAAAATTGTTGAAAATAATTTTTTCAGCTAAAAATTAACCTATTCCGGTAGACTAGTTGGTTGAAAATTGACCTTTTGTGGATAAAAATTCAACTTTTTGGCTAAAAATTCATATTTTTTGTTTAAAATTCAAACTATTTGTTTAAAAATTTATGTATTTTGTGGAAAATTCTTCTTTTTTTGTAAAAAATAAATCTTTCTGATTAAAAATTTATTTTTTTGGTAGGTAAAAAATTCACCTATTCCAGTTAAAGATTCATAACTTTATCTGAAAATTGGTCAGTTTGGTTGAAAATTAATCTCTATAACTGAAAATATGACTGTTACATTTTTGGCAGAAAGTTAATTTTTACTAGTTAAGAATTCCACAATTTGGCTGAAAATTTGGCCTTTCTAAATTGAAAATTCAGGTATTTTGTTATAAAATCAATTTTCTTGTAAACATTATTTTTTTTCCTTTGATGTTAATCTTACTTTTAAAAAATTCTTATTTCCGGTTAAGTATTTATGATTTTAGTTCAAAAATCATCTTTTACGTTGGAAATAAAATAAATTGTTAGAAACTTAAACTTTTCTATTAAAAATTAATTTATTTTGTTTAACGATTCATCACTTTGATTAAAAATTAATTTTCTTTGGTTGAAAATATAAGCTATTTGATTGAAAACTTATTTTTTCTTTAAATGAAAAGGAATTTTTTTCCGAAAATATAACTATTTTGTTGAAAAATGGTTCCTTTTTTCAGTTGATTTTTTTTTAACTAACAATGTAACTATTATTTCAATTGAATACTCCATAATTTTAGTTAGGAGTTCATCTTTTTGCTCGATAATTCATTTTTTGACTAAAAATTTAATTATTGAACTTTTGGTTGAAAAATGATCTTCTATAGTTGAAAATACGTCTTGTTTGTTCGACCATTGATTTTTTATAACTTAATTATTTCACTTAGGTTGAAAATTAATTTTTAAAACTAAATATCGTTGAAATTTAACTACTCCAATTGAATATTTAATTATTTTAGTGAAAAAATCGTCTCTGTTTGATCACTATTTTTTTACTGAAAATTTAACTTGAATTTTTTTCTTAAAAATGTATCTTTATTAGTAAGAATTCATTTTTTTGAAAATTCAACTATTTCAGTGGATGAATAATTGTTTTGATTTTAAAACTCATATTTTTTTATTAAAATTAAACTATTCCCGTTGAAGATTCATAATTTTAGTTTAAAATTCATCAGTTAGTTTGAAAATTGAGTTTTTTTGAACTAAAAACGTACCTTCTATTTTCTGCTAAAAATTATTAATTTTTTTGTTTTCAAAATTGAACTATTTGGTCGAGTATTTGTCTTTTTTATTTGAAAATTCAAGTTATTAATTAAAAAATAATGTATTTTCTTGGAAAATTGTATTTTTCGGTACAAAATTAATCCTATTATTTAAAAATGCATCTTTCAGGGTGAAAATTCAAGCATTCCATTTAAATATTTATCTTTTTAGTTAAAAATTCATCTGTTTGGTTTAAAATTGAACTATTCCAATTGAAGATTCATTAATTTTATTTTAAAATTCATTTATTTTGCAATTTTTTGCTCTGTTGTGTTAAATTTTGTCTAGAATGAACGACAGGAATTAAAAGAAATATTTCAGTTGTGCGGCAAATATGAATATGTTACTTTTAGTTGACCGGAAAAATTGAAATTATTTAACGTCAAAAACCGGGACCTGCCCGGGTATTTGACATTGTCCGTCGAATCGCCACCCTGTTAATAAATATAAACGAACCTTGCTGCATCGGTAAGGGTAGAAACCACCAGCATCATTTTGT
>JAWWLR010000004.1:19433425-19446129 GCA_035041075.1 Acraspis erinacei | reverse complement strand
TTTACGCTAGGATGCGTATTTTTAGTTTAAATCGTAAACAATAGCATTGCAAATAAATAAGGAAGCCCATTTTTTAAATTATAAAAACAAAACAATGAAAATACGTATTTTTCGATATCAGTGGACATTATTAATTGTAATAATATACATTGATTGAAATGATACATTTTTCAGGGCATCTGAACATCAAATATAATGCGTAATGAAAATAAAATATTAAAAAATTCAACAATATTCAAATATTCGACAAAATGGAGTGCAAAGAACGAGATACGTGATGAGAATGTATTCGTTAAGGCCGAAGGAGCTTTAAGCAAAGAGAATTCACAATCACCAAATTCCAGGTGTCGATGCTTTGACCTTTCCTTTTGAATAATCTGTGCTCATATGTGGGGGAAAGACTAGGACTGAGCGCGTAGCGCGAAGCTCGGGAACCAAGAGTCGCGCGCCCTAGACGCGCTCAAACTTGCGAGCGAAGCGAGCCGCGTTGCGCTCTAATCGCACAGCGATTATAGGAGATTTTTTCTTCTTCTTTTGCTCGCTGACGAACTATAATACGTTTCCCAAAAAACTCCTCCTAAGTCGTACAGACCTACCCCTCGTGATAAAAAACGATCTGAAAGTGTAAAAAGAAACATTAAACAACCTACAGATGTTTCCCTATTAATTTCCCTCGAAAACTACCCTTCCACGTAAATGTATGTAGCGGAACTTAATATACTTATATTAAAAGCATTAAAAAATAAAAAAACAAAAAAATATTCAGCAAGCACTGATAATGGATACTTTTTGCTATTTTTTGCTCTTCGATGACAAATAATAAGTGTCCCAAAAAACTACTTGAAAACTTCCCACTCATTATAATTTTCAAAAAAATTACCCCTTCAAATGAATTTATACAGCTGAACTTACATAAATATGTAAAAAGCATAAATAATAATAAAATTCAGAAAACACTGTCAGGGGATATGCTTTTTTTTAATGACATATAATAAGTGCCCCCAAGCAACCCCTAATTCATATACACCTGCCCTCGCAATCAAAAACGTTTTAAAAGGGACAAAACGAGCTTGAACAATGTAAACATGATTTCGAACTCCAAATGCTTTACCTGGCACTTGAAAATTTCCCCTTAATTAGAATGGTCCCAAAAACCTTTTTGAACGTACCCAATGGACGATACCCTCAATGTTATTTTTGATATTTCTCTCCCGATTTTTTTCACTGTTATTTTGATAAAAAGTTTTCTATGCCGTCAGAAAATAAATATAAATTGTTATTCGTTCATTTTAATGTTTTTGGCAGTTTGAAAAATGAATGCGCTTGGGTGCGACACATCAGTAAAAGATGATTTTTTGCGGATGTGTCACATTGTTGCACCCTTAGTAATGCAGAACTTAAATATCTACAAAAAATATGACGTGGTGATAAATATTGCATTTGGAAGCGCCTGATTCAAATACGTTATCGTTATTTTACATTTGAAAATAAGTAACTCGTTTTCTGTTTACAAAATTAGATGCCGCGGGAGCTCCAGGATATCAATGGCCACATGGACAGAGAGAGGATCCTCTTGCTCTTTCACTTCATCCTGCTACTCTTGCAACTATTTCAGCTTCTTTAGCTCTTCCACCTTCTTTAGATCATCCAGTTCAAAATGCACTATCTGAGTTTCATATTCCAGAAAGTTCAAAGGCTTGCATAGCGTTGTCAGATGGCCATGGTGCGAAGGGACTGATCGCACCTAGTAGATTGAAGAAAGGTCAACATCCCCCATGGCTTGAACAAGAACAAAATGATGGCTCCTACTGGGTTTATGTACTAGGTCCAAATAAAGTTTCTGGGTTGGGAAAGCTCAAATATTTTCTGCGGAAAACCCCTCAGAAGAAAGTTCCGGATACTGATTTTAATATCGCTGTCCCTGTGCCTAGCCCAAGGATACTTTTTGTAAGATTCGGCACTCAGGATATATTAGAAACAGGATTAGTCTCTTTCACGGGACTTCCAGATATGCAATCGCGCGACGGACTAATCCACGTTTTTGTCAAAAATACAAACGGCGAAGTAAGTCAAGGAATTCTTCAGCCTTCACTTCTTGGAAAAACTGATCATTCAGAAGGAACCCGGGAACGACCAATTATCTTGTGATTGCAGATTCTCCATCGTTAAAGCTTTTCTGGCTTCCAACAACCGCATTTGAATAATACGAACTTTTGTCTAAATTATTTTAAGCTTTATTATATTAAATATATATTCACTTTTTTTCTATATGTAAGTCAGGGATTGCTTATTGAGAAATTTCAAAATAAAGAGCAAATTTTATTTTGTATGAATACTTTAATATTTGTTTCTAATTTGTTTCTAATTGTTTTTAATATTTGTTTCTAATTTCTAATCTTTGAGTGTAGCTATCCCGACAATTTCGTTCTGCAGAATTGATTGTAGTTTGTGTTGTGTTCCCAAGAAAATTTACTTTGTATTTTAATGTTATTGTTTACATTTAAGACAAAAACTATTTGTCATGTCCAATAATAATTTCTATGTCAATATTTTCCCAAAAATTAAAATTTTTTAAAATGTTTTTTTAAGAGTAAAGCAGAAACTACGCGTTTTACCAGAAAAAGGGTCATGGTAAATTTATAGATTATTTTTGGATGAATAATTTTTGTCAACCTTTTTTTCATGCCTACTGTCGCTTTTCGACAATGTAATTTTTTTCTTCTTAATGTTAACCAATTTCATGGAAATCCCTAGATATAATGAAAAAATAATAAGAAGAAAATTATTATATATTCACGAAAAAAAAACATTATTTAATTGATGTTGCACATCTTGAAAAAGTAATTTAAAATAAAAACATTATGTTCAAATAATTAATGTCTTTGTTATAACCCAGTTTAGAGGTTTAATATTTCTTCCTATTACTATCATGATTCTTCACTTGCGTTTAACACCTATAGAAAAATAAATAGTATATTATACACCTAGGGGTAAAAGCGGTACTTTTTCGACGAATAATTCTGTTAACAAGAATCGCAGGAGAGCTCGCACGATCCGCCGACGAGAACTGAGAAAATACGACGGAAAAAGTCCCCCCCCCCTTTTCATATGTTATTTCTGTGGGCGATCATCAATTGGACGACGACTACCTGGGACCTCTTCCCCCTCTACTCCACTTCACGCTGAAGAATTTCTCTCTAGCACTGCTGTCTCGGAGCATGGTCGGTATATTCGCCTGCGCAATGTTTCTTCCTACTACGCATGTTTTCTTACGCGCGGGCTTATTAAACATCAATGCATTAATTTTTTTCTCTTGTGCAGGCAAATTGTAGATAAAAGATCAATTTTGATTAAATTAAATTAATACTAATTAAATTACAAATTTATTTTCAATTGAATACAATATATAATTTATTATAATAATGTATAATATAGTGAAATTGTTACCTAAAAAAGATAAGTTTTCAACTAAAAATGAAATATGTTAATTTTTTATTTCAAAAAGTTGATTTTAAACCAAATATTATTTGAATTTTTAATCAAATACCTTACTTTTGAACGATAAAGGAAATTCGAAACCAAATTAAGGTAAACGGACCATTACTGGGATAGTTACGAAAATCTGCCTCAAGTAAACATAATTTTAAAATGGTGAATTGGAATTTTTGGTACAAAAATTGTTATAATAAGTTACTATTATAATAAGTTATAATAAATTATAATACATTATTTGATACTTTAGAACAAAAAAATACATTCATAATTTTATAGTTAATTAATATAAATGGATATTTTTCAGCTATTCAGATCGCCCATTAGTTGGTAAAGCATTTTAGGATATGTCCTTAAGTGAGACACAAAAGAAGCTAATACTGGAACAAGAAAAATCTAATGGTATTTATTAAACTAAAATGGTAAAATTTATTTACAATTGTAGAATGTATTAAAAAAACTAGAATGAATTGTGATAAATCATAAGGAATTTATTCTTGTTGATTTTTTAATAAAGTTCAAGTCAACATGTTTACTTTTTGCTCAATTAAATAACAAAACCTTCCTTAATTAAATTATTTAATATCCTAAAAATGTTTAAAACTCCACGTTTGCCATTCATTGGATTATTTATTATAAAAAATTTATTTAAAGTATTTTATTGCAACCTCCAAATCTAACCTCAACTTTTGACCACTGCTTCAGTGAGTAGTTTTATAGTACCACATAAATTCAATTTTTTAATAAAATTAGTAGACATCCATTATAATTTTCCGGTACCGATCGCAAAAGTACTATTCTATGTCAAGTGATTGTTTTATGGCCTTGATGAAGGGAATAAGGGTAAGTGGCTGCAGAAAGGGCAGAGAGTACGGGGATCGAGTGTAAACGAATAAGGGTGAGTGAAGGCGTGAGAAGTTTTTGAGGCTAGGAGTAGGAAAAATAGTTTCCAGCAAAGAGGGGCAAGAGGTCAGCGATTAAGGCGGGCAACGTCACAGAGCTTTGGGAAAGGTAGAATTCCGTCGACGCGAAGTCCACAAGCTGGTGCAACTGAGCAACAGTTACTGGGCGATATAAAAATCGAACTATAGCACTGGACCGCTGGCTACGGCTATCGGAAGTGGTTCAGGGAATACAAAGAAAGGATAAATCGAGAAAGTCGAGCTGTCCTTTTCTAAGGTTGGCGATTGGTGATTTGCAGATGGAAGATGAGTAGAACCAACCAACATGCTTAGAGAACGAAAGGTCCACTTTCTCCATTTGTTCTTCCTTGCTATTCCCTGAGCCACTTCCAACAAGCAATCGGCAGGGAAACGATGTAAGGAGGGAAGTGAAGAAGGTAAGAGAAAAATAGGAAGAATGGGATAAACGCTGGAGCGAGTAGAAACAAAATGTTTGGAGTAAACTAGAGAACAT
This sequence comes from Acraspis erinacei, assembly GCA_035041075.1. NCBI lineage: Eukaryota > Metazoa > Arthropoda > Insecta > Hymenoptera > Cynipidae > Acraspis > Acraspis erinacei. The sequence continues at coordinate 19,441,221 of JAWWLR010000004.1, read as the reverse complement.
AGAGAATATTAAGAGAGATGTTGACGAACAGAGATATAGTCAGATAAAAAATCTGGCGCAGAAAGGGCAAAGAGGAAAACTAACTTAGTGGTTAAGGGCTTGAAAGTGGAGAGTGAAACAGGCGATGTAGAAATAAAAAACCTTTTGAGAGACATAAGAGCGCAGGTAAGGGTAGAAGGAGTTTAGCGAATATGAAGGACGAAGGAAGGAAAAGATGGAAAGTTTTTAGTAAAAGTGGGGTGTGTGGATGAGAAAAAGAAAATTCTGGAGGGAAAAAACATTATTGAGAGGAAGAAGGGAAAGAATTGAAGAAGATCTGAGATGGATGGACAGCAAAAGAAGATGGCAAATAGAGCAAGCAGTCTTGGGTATAGAGGACCAAGGGGCACATGGTGTGGACCGGGAGGAACAGGTTATAGATAAATGGGGAGTAATGGTGCTGCGACGAACAATTAGAAGAAATAAGGAAGAAAGGAAACACATTTAAGAAAGGTAGGGGGAAGGTGACGAAAAGGAGTCTAGAAACAAAGTAGAGGGTATGCGAAACGACAAAGGGGGGAGAAATAATGAGGAAATAAGAGCGAAGTGAAGAGAGGAACGTGAAAATAGCTTTCTGTAATGTTTCAGGTTTGAGGAATAAGAGCAAAGAATTTTTGTGGGTGTTAGAAAATTGGAATTTGATTATGATGCAGTGGTTTGTGTATATAGAAGAATAGAGAAAGAGTAATGCTTGGGCATAATAAGGAGGTGTTGGTAGAAAAGAAAGAATCTTTTTCAAAACATGCTCCTAATTCACTTTTGATTCTGGAAATATTTTACTTCCCAAAATTAACATGATCTAAAACATATTGAAACAGTAAATTTAGTAGTGAGAGTTTAAAATGTATGTGCCGAAACGATGGCATTTATTTTTTACAAACGGTTTTTTGTTTTTATTTGATAGTAATTAAAATAAAAAAGTTCAAAAAAAGAGAAGGAAGGGGGTTTGGTTGGTTGTCTTCTCACTTTTCTTTCCTTCTTTTTATTTGTCTCCAAGGAGGAAAATTATTTCTTTGTATTTCTTACGAGAAAAAGAATTTTTCTTTATTTGTTGTTTTCAAATTTCAATAGAAACATTTTATGTTGGTTGTCCACATTTCGTCGATGTATTCTTGGTTTTATTTTCAGGAATTCTGCTCATTAATTTGATTATTGAACGTTAAATAGGATTTTAAATTTGATTTTAATCTCATGTATATTTCTTTAATTTTTATTTAGTATTTATATATCAGAGTTTCCAATAAATCTAAAATTGTCACTCTTTGCTAAATTTAAAATTAAATTTTTAAATGTCACTATTTATCAGAAAATCAGTTCGTTAAAGTAGGTGAGCTGTACCAGGAATAGCATTGAAAAATCATTTCCCGTTTGTCAAGTTTTCCAAGCTCTGATTTTTATATGGTTGTTTGACCTACTTCCTTGTAGTTTCAGAGCAAAGAAATAATTAGGAAACGTCCGTAATACCTTAGATGCTTCGTATACTATGCAGTTATAAAGCCGAAAATTTGTAAAAGATTCTTCAAAAATAGATTTTTAAAGATTCTTGAAAAATCAGTTTTTTCATCTCTGTTTGGTCGAAATGAAGATCGCCGAGGGGATTTTAATCCCTGCTTTCGTGACGTTGCTCGAGATAAAATGTAAGTGTAATTAGTTACAATCATTTACATCAATCAGAAATATTAAGTTTTTTAACAATTTACGAAATGTACACAAAATACTAAATATTTCCAAATTTATCCCTTGATAATATCAGAATTCTAAAATTTGTCTATATCAATAATTACTAATGAAAACTTTTTTATTTTTTATTATACTTCTGTAAAATTAATTTAATTTTTGTAATATGTTCCTTTCCTCGCACTTTCTCTTTCTGATTTTGTATTCAAAATTTAAAGATTCATTAGGGCAGAAAGTTTTTTTTTTAATTCAACCCGAAATTTCAGATATAACCAGAATTATCTAGCTTAAAATTAGGAGACGATATATATAAATAATAATAATTATTTTGTAAAGTGGCAAGAATTATTATTCAACTCTCATTGAAAAGTGAACAAAAAGTTGAATGTTTCACAAAAAGAAGCTACTTTCTAGGATTATTCACAGATAATGTAATTGAAAATAATTATATATTGTTTAAAAAATTGTATGTATACTCAAATTAATTTTTAATCAGATTCAAATGAAAAGATGAGAAAAAGTTGAATTAATCATGACATCCATCCAATTCGAAAGCTGAGAATAAGTTTTAAAAAGCGCAAAAAACCGCGAGCTTTGAATGACAAATAAAAGTTTCGAATAACTTGATTTTTGAAGCCTGTTGGTAATTTCCAAAGGTCTCTCCGATTTTTTTTTTAAAGTTACTATTGTAATTTTTATCAAAAGAGGCGCCATTTCTACCCAAAGAGCTGAATTTTCTAGCCTAAAAGACGAATTTTCAACCAAAACTGATTTTTTTGGTCTTGAAAGATTTTGCATTCAAGCAATAAAAAAATGTAGGAAAAATATAATTTGAAGGGAAAAATAATTTTTAATACGAAACAACAACTTCCATTTTCTTAAATTTTTCGAGAAAATTCAAAAAGATTGTTGAAGATTTCCTAAATGCCGAAAAAGTATAGAGTAACATTTTTCCTAAAGTTAAAAGAAAATCAGCAAAATCAAAGAAATTAAATTTTTTGTTTGAAATATTCACAAATCTACGTTTTGTTTTAAATTGTTTGATATATTTTTACTGCATTTTTCAATTTTATCAGTTCCTAATTTCAAAAGTCACAATTTTGTATAATTATGATTCCTCGTCGAAACTTGTTTATTGTTAATCATGATTCTCATAAAATTAATTTAATTTGATTCTGCCCGCAAAATGAAAAAAACAAATAAGGCTTGTTACACTGTTAGAAATATTTGGAAAATTCCGGAAAAATTAAGATAATGAAGTAACTGAAATTTACGAAATTAGGTTGCTGAAAATGAAGTTCAGTGAATTTTATAGTATATTTACTACATTTTTATTTAACTTCAGAAGCGGTTTCTGAAAATTAAAATTGTTTTCTAAAATTCCTAAATAACGATTAATAATAATTATAACTAATACATTTTCTTTATTCGGATAATTTTGTTTTTCAAGGAAAAGACAGGGACTTAAAGAACAAAGAGCGCTTAAAAGTCCGAAAATTTCTATAACTTCGAAATATTAATTAGAATAAATTTGGAATTTTGTAATTTAAATTTTAAATTGTTTTATTTCGTTTATAAAATATTATAGGTTAAAACTGTTAGAAGTTTAAGATTCTAAGATGTGAATATAAATATGGGCAGGAAAAATGAAAAATTGTTCTGTGGGAAGTTAGAGAAAATTAAAAATGAAGTTCCAAATTTTAAAGTTAAGAATTAAGGGAGAGGTAGGGTCTAGTGGACAAAAAACAAGACTTTTTTTAGATTTTTTACAGAAATAGGTTAAAACTTAACTTAACTTAAACTCACTTACTTAACTTAAGGTACTTCAATAAATACTTTTGCATGTAATAGTACATCGTTTTAACACCATTTAAGAAAATTTCGTAGGAAAATTTTGAATAATAAGCCAGTGAGAGCTTTTTCCAAAACATCTTTTCAAAAAGACGTTTACGGTGTTCATCGCCATTCATCGAAGAATCATCCAAAATAAAAAAATTCGGGTTCGTTGGTTAAAGTAAGACTTTTTCCCGCGGCGGCTGTTTTTTTTTATTTTTTTCAACATTAAGGTAGTTTTCAACCTATAAAATGGCAGAATTTTTCTTAAAAAATAGCTGTTTTGTATTAAACAGCCGCCGAAAAATTAAAATTAAAAAATATATAAAAAAACATAGGGGACGGGAAAAAGTCTTACTTCAGCAAAAGAAACCGACTTTTTGGATTTCGGATGATTCTACGATGAATGGCGATGGACACCGCAAAACGTTTTTTTGAAAACATGACTTGGAAAATGCTCTCTCACTGGCTTATTTTTCAATATTTTCCTATGAAATTTTTTTTGAATGTTGTTAAAAAAATGTACTATAACATGCATACGTTTTTATTAAAGTAGCTTAAGCCATATTTCTGTAAAAAATTCAATTTTTGATTAAAAATGTATCTTTTTTAGTTTAAAGTTAATGTATTTTGTTGAAAATTCATATTTTTCTTTGTAAATTAATACTATTCCAGTTAAAGATTCATCGATATAGTAGTTGAAAACTTATCTTTTTGTTTTATAATTCAACTGTTCCAGTTGAAGATTTCTTATTTTAGTTAAAAAATCCATTTTGGTTGAAAATTGATTATTTTTAGTTTAAAATGAAACTACTGGGTTAAAATGTTGTCTCTTTGAGTTGAAAATTCGTGTATTTTATTGAAGATTAGTGTGTTTTGGTAGAAATTAATCTTTTTGGTTGAAAATGCAACTACTCCAGTTAAAGATTCATAATTTAAATTAAAAATGTAACTATTTTAGTTTTGGATAAAAATTGGTATTTTAAATTGAAAATTCATCTGATCTGGTTGAAAATTCGGCTTTTTGGTTGAAAACTAATTTTTTAACTGAAAATCTTTAACATTTTTTTATTTTGTTGGTTGAGAATTAATTTTATCCGGAAAAATCTAACGAATTAATTTTGGTTAAAAAATTTATATTCTGAATTTAAATTATTAACTAAACACATGTTTGTTTAGAATCCATTTTTTTTTGTTAGAAACTGTGTACTTGGAAAATTCAAATGTTTTGTAGAAAATTTGTCTTTCGATAGAAAATTATTCTTTTTCGTTAAAAATTCATGATTTTGGTTAGATTTTGTTTTAAATTTTTAATTCGTCTTTTTTGTAGAAATTAATTTTTTAATTAAATGAAAATTCATCTATTCAATTTAAAGATTCATAATTTTAATTGAAAATTAATCTTATTGGTTTGAGATGCAAGTATTTCAGTTGCAGGTTCATCTTTTCAGTTTAAAAGTCGTCGTTTTTAGTTGAAAATTAATTTTTTTTTACCGAAAATTTAACTATTCTATTTTTGGATGAAAATCGATTGTTTTTTTATTGCAAATTTAAGTATTCTAGTTACATATTCATTTTTTTAAATTGATAATTCATTTTTTTTAAATTAATTTTCTACCAACAAAATATGAGTTCTCAACAAAATACAGAATATTTTATTTTAGGAAAGTAGTAACAAATTAGAAATAAGAAAATTACAAATTCGTCTGAGAAATAACTCGTTCCTCTCGAAAAATATTCAAATTATAAAATTGAACTCACATATTTGAACATGTTCGACTGTATCGAATCGATTTAAATTCGAAATACTTTTCGATTTCTCTGAGTTTATATTTTTATTGATTTGTAGAAATAATTATTTTCCAGAAACCGCAATTTTCCTTTAGAAGAAAATCGAAAATAAAATCCCCTAAAGCCTTTTTTTCAGAAAATATAAAAATAAATATATGATATACGTATTGCATATGTAGCCGGAGTGACGTCAGAATTTTGCAATCGTGATTCGCGTCGCGACAATGGCAACGTTAACACTTATCCCGAGGTTTATAACATTTCGGAGCAAGAACGTAAATTTGTTTGACTTGCCACGTTCAAGAAGTAAACCTGTTCTCTTCGGAAAAGCCATTGTGGCTTATTTATGCAGTGAGTGTAGCTTGATCGATTCACCCGATTTTTGAAAGCCGCTCGATTACGTAAAATGATTTCCAAAATACTCGCCACGTACGTCAAGTTTATTTTGACATAAAATCTAGGATCTTGTCAATATCATGGATATTTTTCCCATAACTTCATTTTCTGACAAAGAAAACAAAACAAGAATTATTTCGTAAAAAAAAAACAATTAACAACATCTATTGATAACACTGTTTCGTAAAACATAACCTATAAATTTGAACTTACTGTCTTTCAATCTTCTGGGTGTAGTTATTGGGATTATTAAACTTTATCATATATTTTAATGCAAAAGAAGGGATTCCTTTTTTTAAATAAGAGAATGTTAAAAAACAGAAAATAGGGTTCGTTCTTGTTAATCTTTAGAGAAATCTAACCTATAAATTTGGTTTGATTTCTATGATTTGAATTTAATTATTAACGTAAGTTGTGTAATGTTTCTAATTGCACTAAATGAAGCGTCATTGTCTTGCATCATTGTTTGCAATGTATAATTGAACTAGGATGACTTGTTTATATATTTATGTAATACGGTAGATGGATAGAGTTGATAAATTTCAGAAACGGAGTGGTTAAACCGACGCTAAAGTATAAATGGTTAACAATTTTTAGGTGTGTTAATATGGTTTTTCCATAAACTTGAAACTTTTGGTAAAATGTAACTAAGTATTGCCTTTAAATTCTTTTTTAACTTAAAATGTATACATTTCCAAACAAAAAATATTATAATTTTTATTCAATCTTTTGAAGTCTATGAAATCTTTTAAATCTTTGCGGAATATTTTTTAACTTTTGGATCTAAAAAATTTTGAAATGTTTGTACTCATTGTAAAATCGATGTGAAATCTGTACAATCTTTGTGACATTTTTTTAATCTTTTAGAATTATTGAAATCTTTGAAGTATTTCTAAAATATTATGAATTTTTTTAAATTTGCGTACTCATTGTGAAATCTTTCAAATCTTTACGAATATTTTGAAATCTTTGCAATCTTTGTGAAATTTTTTAAATCTTTTAAATATTTCTGTATTATTTTAAAATCTTTCTGAAATTGTTGTGAAATATTTTTAGTTTTTGTGAAATTTGTTCAATACTTCTGAAATCTTTAGTGTTTGTGACAATTTTTTAAATCTTTGTGAAATATTTTTAATATTTATAAAATATTTTGAAGTCATTGAACTGTTTGCGAAATATTATAATATTTTTGTTAAATCTTTACAATTAAAAAAAATTCAAATCTTTTAAATCTGCGAAATATTTTACATCTTCTGGAATATTTTCAAATTTTTGCATTCTTTATCTAATTTTTGAAATTATTTGACATTATTGATTTTTTTTAAATATTTGCAAAATGTGTGTACTCACTGTGAAAGCTTTGTAATCCTTGTGAAGTTTTTAAAATATTTAAAAAAATGTGGGAAATATTTTTATGATTTCTAAATGTTTATACTCATTGTAAAAACTATGTAAAATCTTTTAAATATTTCTGTAATATTTTGAAATCTTTGTCAAATATTTAAAAATCTTGCGAAATATTTGAAAACTTGAGAAATATTTTGAAATATTCCTGAAGTCTTTACAATCTTAGTGAAATTTTTTAAATCTTTGTTAAATGATTTCAATATTTAAATATTTAAATAATTTGATATCTCTCCGGAATATGTTTACACTTTTGGAATATTTTGAAATCTTTGCAATGTTTGTGTAATTTTTAAAATCTTAAAATTATTGAAATCTTTTGAAATTATTGAAATATTTTTAATGTCTGCGAAAAGTGTATCCTCGTTGCGAAAGCTTCATAATCCTTTTGAAGTTTTTGAAATTTTTGGGAAATCTGAAAGATTTTGAAATGTTTGTACTCATTGTAAAATCGATGTGAAATCTTTACAATTTTTGTGACAATTAAAAAAATTTTTAATTGTTGAAATCTTTTAAGTATTTCTAAAATATTTTGAAATTTTTTCGTAATTTTTTTAAATTTGCGTACTCATTGTAAAATATTTGGCTGTGTCTAGTCGTCCCGAAATTCGGGACGACTAGTCGAATATTTTTCATTAGCTGGGCTAGTCGTCCCG
>JAWWLR010000004.1:19416211-19432156 GCA_035041075.1 Acraspis erinacei | reverse complement strand
TCGGGACGACTAGCCCAGCTAATGAAAAATATTCGACTAGTCGTCCCGAATTTCGGGATGACGAGACACTGCGAAAATATTTACAATCTTTATAAATATTTGGAACCTTCTGAAATATTTTGAAATATTTGTGTAATTTTTTTAATCTTTTGAAATCTTTGCAATCTTTTGTGAAATATTTTTAGTTTTTGTGAAATATTTTTAGTTTTTGTGAAATCTGTTCAATATTTCTGAAATCTTCAGTCTTTGGGACAATTTTTTTAATTGTTGTGAAATATTTTAAATCTTTGTGAAATATTTTAAATATTTATAAAATATTTTGAATTCATTGAACGCTTTGCGAAATATTATAATATTTTTCTTAAATATTTACAATTAAAAAAATTCAAAGCTTTTAAATCTGAGAAATATTTTAAATCTTCTGGAATATTTTCAAATTTTTGTATTCTTTACATAACTTTTGAAATTATTTGACCATATTGAAGTTTTTTTTAAATATTTGCGAAATGTGTGTACTCATTGTGAAAGCTTTGTAATCTTAGTGAAGTTTTTAAAATATTTAAAAATAATTGGAAAATATTTTTATGATTTTGAAATGTTCGTACTCATTGTAAAAACAATGTGAAATCTTTTAAATATTTCTGTAATATTTTGAAATCTTTGTGAAATATTTACAAATCTGTCAAAATATTGGAAAACTTCATAAATATTTTGAAACCTTCGTGAAATCTTTACACTATTTGCGAACATTTTTAAATCTTTGTTAAATGATTTAACTAATGCTAAAATATTTTGAAATCTTCCGAAATAGTTTGAAATCTTTTGAAATGTTTGTACTCATTATGAAATTTATGCGAAATATTTACAATCTTTGTGAACATTTTTTAATCTTTTGAAATTATTGAAATCTTTCAAGCATTTCTAAAATATTTTGATTTCTTTTTGAATTTTTTGAAAAAATATTGAGAAATGATTAAAAACTGTCAAATTTATGTAAAATCATTGAAATATTTTTGAAATCTTTTAAATATTTCTGAAATATATTGCAATATTTGTGAAATCTTTTAAAATTTGTGTACTGATTGTGAAATCTTTATATTCTTTGCGAAATATGTCGAAATTATTGAAATTATTGTTGAATCTTTTCAATATTTTGTAATATGTGGAATTTTTATGAAATCTTTTGAAATCTTTGACCAGCAGAAAAATTCAAATTTTCAACATTTTTTATAAAATTTTTAAAGCACGCATCCAATCACCAAATTTGAAACGACAAAATGTTAAAGGTTTAAATTCTAAATCTAATGCTCCATTATACTTATTGTCAGTCATCATTCATATAATTTTCATAATTGAAATATTAAGCAATCAGTCCTTCATAAGCAGATATGATATTGGAGAATTTTCGTTTCGAATCGAATTTCAAATACTTAGTTGCTTCTTAAAATAACTTTTAATGTTAAAATGTGAAAATTAAATTCATTTTAATTCAAAGAATAATTTTTCGTGTACGTATCTAGATGATATTTTGTAGGAAAGTAAGATTTGAAAGTTGCTTTTTTCTGTAGCATAAAATTTAATCTGATTCGGATTAATTTGCTTGACTGAAAATAGAAATTTTATTTATTGATTACCATAAAGAAACTTCGCGATAAAAAATAGTAATTTACTGTTAATATCATCATAAAAAATTGTAAATTAAAACAAAAAAATAAGGAAAATTATATTTATATTTTTTTATAACCATGTGCCTTTTGCAATTCATATTTGACATACTTGGAAAAAGCATTGAATTCCCCTGCAAATATTTTATCCAATTTATTTTTCTTGCAAGTCCAATACTAATTATAACATTTCCATCTTTTGAGTCAGCGGAGAATTCTTCAACAATTTTCAATCAGGTTTCAAGTACCCTATCTTATCTCCGGTAACATAATCATTTTTATGAGATAGTACCTATATTATAGCGAATTCCAACTCCAATCGATAGAAATTTTCTACTAAAATCACAAAAAAAAATAATTTCCACCTGAAAATTACTTTCAGTTTCTGTATAATCAATTTTTTCTATATATTTTTATTATTTTTGTTAGGGTACTTCCAAAATTATATTTAGAGAAAATTCGGAATGTAATATTTTTCTTTCAGCGGAAAACAAGTATACCTACGACCTAGTGGTCCTTGGAGGAGGATCCGGAGGTTTGGCGGCAGCAAAAGAGGCCGTTGAACTAGGAGCCAAAGTTGCGGTTTTGGATTACGTAACTCCAACTCCATTGGGAACGAAATGGGGATTGGGTGGAACCTGTGTCAACGTCGGGTGCATCCCGAAGAAACTTATGCACCAGGCTGCCCTCCTTGGCGAAGCTGTTCATGTAATATAGCATTTTTCATTAATTTATCAATAACCTGGACCACATTCCGTCCCATTTATTTTACAAAATCCCTTTTTTTTCCACCTAAAATCGAGATTTGGACCCAACTTTACCCTTTTTCCCCTCTTTTTTACAAACAGGGTGGCGACTTGATCGGGAAAGGCCGGGAATTTAATGGAAAAACCGGAAAAAAAATTTTTTCCATTATAAGATAAACCTTTTGCAAAGTTGTTTCACTGTGAGATTTTTTTCACTGACTTAAGTTTCAAAATCGAATTGACGATATTTCAAACATATAGAAAACAATCGTTTTTTCAATTTTTGCAAAAAATGGATTTATCGCGTTTTATTTGCTTACTCCTGATTTATCTGACTTGGAACAGGGAATTTTAGAAAATAATTATCGTTTTTCTTTCAGGACAGGCAATTTCGGTAAAGAAATATAATTTTATGTGGAACAGGATTTTTCAAAAAGAATTATAATTCGGATTTGGAAGAAAGAAATTTAAAAAAATCCCTCTTCCATGTCAGAATTTGAAAGTTGCCTCTTATAAATTTTTAATAAAGAAAATACTTCAAGTATTTTTAGAGTAGAAATAGTGTTCGAAAGAAGAAATATTTCTGAATTATCATATAAAATTTTGTTGCATTTAGTTAAAGTCTTCTGTTAAAAATTATTATTTTTGTTGTTGAAGATTCGTCATTTTAATTTAAAATTCATCTATTTTGAATGTAAATTTTTCTTTTTGTTTTGTGAAAATTCAACTGCTTCGTTGATAATTGATATTTTGCATGTAAAAATTAAACTTTTTGTTTTAAAATTTATGTACTTTGTAGAAAATTCGGCTTTTTATAGAAAATTAATCTTTATTGTTGAATATTTATCTTTTTGGCATAAAAATCAACTATTTCAGTTGGAAATTCATCATTTCTTGGACGGAAAATTTAAGTGTTCCATTTTTAGTCAAAAATTGATCTTTTATAGTTCAAAATTTAACAAATTGGATGAAAATTTGGCTTGTTTAATTTAAAATTCAACTATTCCGTTAAAAAAGTACGCCTTTCGTTAAAAGATCGATTTTTTGGTGTAGAAAATTATCCTTTTCTTTCAAACTTAATCTTCTTTTTTTTAATTCTACTTTTTGATTTAAAATGAAAGTATTTCAGTTAAATATTTATTATTTTAATTGAAAATTCTTCTTTTAGTTTGGAAATAAACTTATTTGGTTAAAAGTTAAACTTTTTTTTAAAAATTGCCAGTTTTTATTGGTTGAAGATTCATCGTTTTAATTAAAAATTCATCTTTTCGGTTGAACATTCATTTTTTGCCAATTTAATTATTCAATTATTGGTTTAAAAATGATCTTCTTCAGTTGAAAATGCATCGTTTTTTTAAAAATTCTTCTTCTTGGTTTAACGTTCATTTACGTTATCCAAAAATCAACTATTCTAGTTAAAGATTCATTATTTTAGTTAAAAATTCATCTTTCTGGTTTAAAATTCAACTATTTTGATATATTTTGTTGAAAGTTAAGTTTTTTGCGGAACGTAATTTTTTTACCTGAAAATATAAGTTATTCCAATTGAATATTCCATAGTTTTAGCTGAAAATTAATTTTTTTTAACTGAAAATTTAAGTTTTGGTTAAAAATTTGTCTTTTTTAGTAAAATTTTTTTTAATCAACTACTTCAGTTGAATAATGATTGTTTTAGTCGAAAACTTTCTTGAAAATTCGTTAGTTTTTGTTAAAATTTTATACTTTTAGTGAAAAATTCATATATTTCTTTCAAAATTAATTAATTTAGCAATTTTTTCTGTATTCTGTTGAAGAATGTTTAGAATGAACGTCATGAAATAAAATAAATGTTTACGTTTTGCGGCAAATATGAATGTTTTACTCTTAGTTGACCTGGAAAATTGAAAAACCTGACCGGGAAATGACTGGAAATTTGAAATCATCCGCCGAATCGCCACCCTGTTTATATAAATATTGAATTTATCGATAAAATCGCTAAACGGCAAGTAATTTAAACAAACTTTTACAGGAAGCAGTCGCTTTTGGTTGGCAAATTCCAGATCCAAGCAGCATCTCAATTGACTGGTGTGCTCTGAAAACGGCTGTCCAAAACCACGTAAAATCTGTCAATTGGGTAACGCGAGTCGAGCTGAGAAATAAGTAAATAAAATTAACTTTATAACTTTCTTTTCTATAATCGGGTCGTTGCAAAACAACATTTCATTTATTTTCCAAGTTTAACTTAAGATATAAAAATAGATAACTATTTTGACCATAAAGAGAGCATTTTTTTGTAAAGTCTCTTCTTTTTGTATTTCATTCTAAAATTTGTACATTTTTGTCTCTTTTTTGACTTTTTTAATTTGAGATACGGAAGCTTCTTGAGTCATTACACTCTTTTGCTACTATTTCGAAATAAATTACACTAAATACAATATTTTTCTTAGAATTATCAGTTAATGCTACTATTTGTTTAATTTTCCTTGAATATTTTTCAAACGAAAAAATAAGCTTTTAACAAACCAACTGATTTTCAGCCAACTGGTTAAAATTGAATTATGAACGTTATGAATAAAGAATTTAAAAAAACAGTTTAATATCATAAAAAATATAAATTTTAATCAAATTCAAATTTATTTTCTAGCAAAAAAAAAGGAATTTTTAACCAAATTCCTGTTTTTTCTACCGAATAGTTAACTTTCAAACAAGCGGATGAATTTTCTATAAAAAGACGATTTTTGAAACCAATACATGCATTTTCAAACAAATAGTTGAATTTTAAACTAAAGCAGATCAATTTTAAAACAAAAATCGAATAGTTAAATTTTCAGTTAAAAAATGAATTTTCAATAAAAAGGAAACGAATTTTCTATAGAACTGTTGAATTTTTAAGAAAAAGAGAGGAATTTTCTTTAAAACGGTGGCATTTTTCACATGGTAATACTTATTTTTTAACAAAAAATTTAATACTTGATATTTAACCAAAAAAGATTTTAATTTTAATTAAAAAATAGTTCAATATAACCGAGAAGGATGAATTTTTAACAAAATACTTCAATCCTCAATCCGCAAGATGATTTTTTAACAAAATTAATAAATTTGTAACCAAATAGTTGAATTTTCTTTCAGAAAACATGAATTTTCAAGAAATTGCGTCATTTTTCGAGTATATATTTTTAATCATATAGTTGAGTTTTTAAACCAAAAAGATCTACTACTAACAAAAAATGTAGTTATATTTTTTATTAAGAATTAGTTTCAATAAAAAAAAGAGTTTGGATAAAACAGTTTAAGTTTACACCAAATTGTTAATTCTTCGAGCTGATAATATGAATTTTCTACAAAAAAGTTGATTTTTCAACAAAATAATTACATTTTCAGTGTAAAAAAAATAATTTGTAACAAAAAAAACAACGAATTTTAAACTAAAATTATGAATCTTTAAACAAAAAATGATCTTTTAAGAAACTAGATTACCTATTAACCAAGGAGTTGAATTTTTAATGAAAAATGTAATAGCTAACATTTCAACAAAAGAGGTTTTTAATATAAAGTTAAAAAATATTTGGATTTAACCAAGAAGGACGAATTTTCAACCCGGAAATGTGAATTTTTATCGAAAAAGGTCAATTATAACCGGGCATTTGCATTTCTACAAAAAAAGAAGATGAAATTTCTATAGAAAGGGATATATTTTTTAATCGAAAAAGAAAACAAAATATGTAGTTGAGTTTTCAATACAAAAATTGGTTAGTCAAGAAAGAAAGAAAATTTGAATTAAATTATTCAATTATCAAGCGAAAATAACGAAATTTTCAACAAAGGAATTAAATTTTGATCCAAATAAGAAAAATTTTTTAAAATAAAAACGGTGACTTCTTAAGAAAAATTTTAATAGTAGACTTTTCAATCGAGAAGAATAAACTTTCAACCAAAAATAGTTTGATCTTCTTATTGGATACATAAATAGAAATTTCGATAAATAGTAAACTAAAGAATAAAATTTTAAATAAACATTGAAGTTCATCTTTAATACTTGATAAATTATATAACACTATTTTTTAAATCTTGGTAATGTTTAAAATATTATGAATTTATTTTTCAACTTTCTCCGAAATAATATATTAAAAGCACATTTTTCTTTTGATAATGTAAAGAATATTTAATTTATTATTGAAAAATGCAATTGTTGTAAATTATGCAACGACTCTTTATTTTGCGATAGTTTTCTTTTCTATATGTTTTGTCTTTCCAGAAAAGTAGATTACATCAATGCTCTTGGATATTTCAAAGATCAGCATACGATTGTTGGTGTAATGAAAAATGGAGAGTAAAAGCTTATCACGGCACAAAATATTTTAATTGCTGTTGGCGGAAGGCCTAATTATCCGGATATTCCCGGGGCTATCGAATACGGAATCACAAGTGATGATATCTTCAGTTTGGAGCAATCGCCTGGCAAAACTCTGGTCGTCGGTGCTGGCTGTATCCTTTTTAATTCCTCATTGACATTTTATTTTTACGGGGATCCAACTTATTTTTTTATAAAACTGTTCCTAAATAAGCTTTCCTAAAAAGCTGATTTTATAACAAAAAGTTGAATTTTTATCTTAGTAGATCATTTTTCAGCAAAAAAAGATGAATCCTCAATAAAATAACTAATATTTTTAACTAAATAATTGGATTTTGAACCAAGAAGATTTTTTTTTACCACAAAATACGAGTTAAAAAAAAAATTGAATACATTTTTAACTAAAAAGTTTAAACATTAGATGTGATATTAGTCCAAATTTTTTAATTTTTCACTGAGGAGAATTCATTTTCAATTTAATAAAAAATATTTTTCTTCAAAACCGTTTAATTTTATGACAACTAGTTCAATTTTGTACGAAATTGTGGAATTTTCAAGACAAAAAAATTCTGTAGAATTGTTGTATTTTCAATCAGATAATATGAATTTTCAACCAAAAATTTAATCTACCTCCAATCTGTTCAAATAGTTGAATTTTCAATTAAATTTTTTTTAAATAAGAAACAAAAATTTTTCAACTAAAATTGTGAATCTTCAAACAAAAAAAACCTTTAAGAAAGTAGTTCAATTTTCAACCAAGAAGTTGAATTTAAACCTAAAAAAATTAATTTTCAACCTAATATATTGTGTTGATATTTTAGCCAACATTATTTTTGGCAAAAATTAAAAACAGCTCAACTAAAACAGATTTATTTTCAATCAAACACTTGCATTTTTAACCAGAAAATTTGATTTTCTACCAAATAAGATGAGTTTTCAACAAAATACATAAATTTTTAATTAAATAGTTGAATATTTAACGAAGGAGATTACTTTTCTACCAAAAACGATGCGTTTTTAACACATTAAATAAATTTTCAACTAAATAGTTTGAACAATATAGGTTTTTTTAGTCAAAATTTTATTAAATTTTCATTGAGGAGAATTATTTTTCAATTATAAGAATTTTTTTGTACAAAACAGTAGAATTGTGTACCAAATTGTTGAATTTTAGAGGAAAAAAAAATTTCTTTAGATTAGTTGTATTTTTAATCAGGTACTAAAAAGGTAAATTTTTATTTAAATAAAAAAAAAATAATATTGAAAATAAGTAGAAACGCAGTTTTAACTAAAATTATGAATCTTGAAAGAGTTTTAACTAACGAAAACGAATTTTAAATATAAAAAATGAATCTTCAACTAAAAAAGGTTTATTTTCAATCAAACAGTTGCATTGTTAACCAGAAGAATTAATTTTCTATGAAAAAAGACGAATTTTCAACAACAAAAATGTATTGTGAACCAAAAATGATAAAGTTTCTACAGAAAGGGGTAAATGTTTGAACAAAAAAGATTAATGTTTCTCCAAAATGTAGACTTTTCAAGCTAAAAGGGTGAAATTTCAACAAAACAGTTAAATTTTAAAACAAATAGTTCACTTTTAAACCAAAAAGATAAAATTTTATCTAAGGAGATTCATTTTCTATCAAAAAATAATAATTATCAACAAAATACATATTATTTTGATCAATTTGTCGAATTTGCAAGTAAAAAAAAAGAATTTTCTATAAAATACTTGAATTTTAAACAATAAAAGTGCGTTTTTAATCAATCAGTTGAATTTTCAACCAAATAGTTAATTTTTTTTACGAAATTGTTGAATTTTTAAGCCGAAAATACGGATTTTCTACAGAACAGTTCAATTTGTGAAAATGTGAATTTTCAAGAAAAAAAATTGAACCAAATTAGAATAATTTTTAACCAGACAGTTGCTTTTTTAACGAATAAAAAGATTATATTTCTACAGAAAGAGATGATTTTTCAAACTAAAGAGATGAATGTTCAACAAAATATTTGAATTTTCCATAAAAAAACGACGTATTTTTTTGAAGACAGATGAATTTTCAATTAAATAATTACATTTGGAATAAAATAGTAGAAAATTTAACCAAACAATTGAGTTTTTAAATAAAAGCGATCAATTTTAAACCGAAAATGGAATAATTAAAAATTTTCAGTTTAAAAAACTATTTTTCAACGCAAGAAGACGAATTTCCAACAAATTAGTTAAATTTTCAACATGATAGTATCACTTTTAACCTGAAAAGATCAATTCGGAAACCAAAATATAATACCAGGCCTTGAAATTTAAAACAATGAACTTTAAACCAAAAATAGTTTAATTTTCTTATTTTTTTCAATTAAATCAGTTCGCATTTAAGTAGAAAAATGAGAGAAAAAAAGGAGAGACTCTAAAGCCCGCGATAAATAAATTAGAATATTGAATACAATAGAACTTCATTTTCAATAAATCATCTGTTGCGAATAAAAAACTGAATTTCCTTAACAACTTTATAGACATCGGATTAGAGTGTGCAGGTTTCCTAAATGGAATGGGTTTCGACACAACGATAATGGTGCGGTCCATTATTTTGCGAGGATTTGATCAGCAAATGGCAAACATTGTCGCTGAAGAAATGGCAGAGCGGGGTGTGCACTTCGTTTATGAAGCAAAACCAAAAGCGATTGAGAAACAGGCTGATGGCCGTCTCCTCGTTCACTGGGTCGACAAAGTAAGTATAGTTTTTTAAAGTACAAGAGGGTGTCCAGCGACCTTGAAAACCTGCAATTCTTCTGCAATTTTTCGTAAACCTTGAAAACGTGAATATCTCTGCATTTTTCACGAGAATCTTAAATTTGAATTTTTGTTTTGCTTTTAAAACCGTAATTTTTTATTGAAATATGGAGAGTAATTTGAATATTTTAGTCTATTATGGAAGAAACATCTCGTGACGAAGAAATGTTACTACGGAAAAGTTGTTTAATTATCAAGATATAATTTAGCTTTTGATTATTACAGAATAAATAAAGCGATTTCGGGCCACTGTTTTTAGATTGTACTAATTATATTATAGATTGCAATGAATATTGTGAATAATTCTGTAAATTTTTTTCTTTCTTTCCTGTTGAGTATACATTTTTTAGTGACATTCAACTTAAAAATTATAAAAATTATTATAAGTTGAAAATTTCGATGTTGGTTCAGTTCACGGATATCAAAGACTTAAAAAGAATTGCAAGGATTTTTTTAATGATCATAAATGAATACAAAATATTTCAGAAAGATTTCACAAATATTTCAAAGAATTCATAAGGATTTCAAAGAGTTCAAAAAAAAATTTCAAAAGATTAAAAATATTATAATGATTTCAAATAAACATAAAAGATTTCCCGAATGTAAAGATTTCATCAAAATTTGATAGAGATGTCAAAAGAATACAAGAATTTCAAAGATGTCAAAACAGGCTACAATACCCCAGATTTCAAGGATTGCAAAAGATTTCACAAATTTCAAAGATTTTAAAAATGGTACAGGACGACAGAATACAAAATATTCGAAGATTTTAAACGAGTTCACATCTTTTTTTAGAAAATTTAAAAATATTTTACAAATTTCTCAAATATTCTAGTGATTTAAAATAAATATACAAAGTACGTAGGAAAGATTTCAGCAGTATTTCAAAGAATTTATAAGGATTTCAAGAATTTAATTTTTTCTGAGCATTCAAAATATTTTAAAGGTTTTAAACAGTTTAAAAAGGTTTCAATAAAATTGAAAACTTTTCAAATATTTCAATGATTTCAAACGTGCAAAAAATTTTTCACACAAAAAAAAAATAAAGACAGATTTCAGAATATTTCAAAACATTTCACAAAGATTTCAAGGATTGCAAAGATTTTACAAAAATTTTAAAGATTTAAAAATATTTCACAACGATTTTATGACATTTTTATTAAGATTTCAAAAGATACCACAAAGATTTCGAACGTTTTCCAAAAATTTTTGAAAGTGTCAGAAAATTTCGAGGATTTTCAAGATTTAAAAAAGAAATAGTAAACCAGACTTCAAAAATTTCAGAACATTTTAGAGATTTGAAACGATTTGAATTTTTTTTTTTTAGAAAATTTTAAAAGATTTCACTAAGATTTCAAATATTTTAATGATTTTATATTCCAGTTATTTCAAATAAACACAAAAGACGTAGGAAAGATTTCAACAGTATTTCAAAGAATTTATAAGGATTTAAAAAAGAAAATTAATTTTAAAAGATTTAATATAATTTCAAAGGTTTTAAGCAGTTTAAAAAGGTTTCAATAAATTTGAGAAGATTTCAAAAGATATCAATGATTTCAAACGAACACAA
This sequence comes from Acraspis erinacei, assembly GCA_035041075.1. Taxonomy (NCBI): domain Eukaryota; kingdom Metazoa; phylum Arthropoda; class Insecta; order Hymenoptera; family Cynipidae; genus Acraspis; species Acraspis erinacei. Next base: position 19,421,052 of record JAWWLR010000004.1, on the reverse strand, counting down.
CATATTTGACACAAAAAAAAAGTAAAGAAAGATTTCAGAATATGTCAAAACATTTCACAACGATTTCAAATATTTTACCAAAATTTTAAAGATTTAAAAATATTTCACAAAAATTTCATGACATTTTTATAAAGATTTCAAAAAGTTTACAGTACACCAGATTTGAAAGATTTCAAAACAGTTCAAAGATTTTAAACGATTTCAAATTTGTCTAGAAGATTTGAAAAGATACCACAAAGATGTCGAACATTTTCCAAAATGTTTGAAAGTGTCAGAAATTTGACAGGATTTTAAAGATTTAAAAAAGGGATAGTAAACCAGACTTCCAAAATTTAAGAACATTTTAAAGATTTGAAACGATTGGAATTTTTGTTAGGAAATTTTAAAAGATTTCACTAAGATCTCAAATATTTTAATGATTTTATGTTCCAGTTATTTCAAATAAATACAAAAGACGTAGGAAAGATTTCAACAGTATTTCAAAGAATTTATAAGGATTTAATAAAGAAAATTAATTTTAAAAGATTTAATATCATTTCAAAGGTTTTAAGCAGTTTAAAAAGGTTTCAATAAATTTGAGAAGATTTAAATGATTTCAAACGAACACAACATATTTGACACACCAAAAAAGTAAAGAAAGATTTCAGAATATTTCAAAACATTTCACAACGATTTCAAACAGTTTTTGCCAAAATTTTAATGATTTAAAAATATTTCACAAAGATTTCATGAGATTTTTATTAAGATTAAAAAAAAATACAAGAATTTTAAAGATTTCAAAAAGCTCACAGTACACCAGATTTGACAGATTACAAAAGATTTCAAAGATTTTAAAACGAATTCAAATATGTCTAGAAGATTTCAAAAGATACCAAAAAGATTTCGAACATTTTCCAACATTTTTTGAAAGTGTCAGAAAATTTCGAGGATTTTAAAGACTTAAAAAAGGAATAGTAAACCAGATTTAAAAAAGTTCAGAAAATTTTAGAGATTTGAAACGACTTTAGTTTTGTTTAGAAAATTTCAAAAGATTTCACCGAGATTTCAAATATTCTAATAATTTTAAATTCCAGTGATTTCAAATAAATACAAAAGACATAGGAAAGATTTCAACAATATTTCAAAGAATTTATAAGGATTTAAAAAAAAATAATTTTAAAAGATTTAATATAATTTCAAAGGTTTTAAGCAGTTTAAAAAGGATTCAATAAATTTGAGAAGATTTTAAAAGATTTCAAAAGATTTCAATGATTTCAAACATCCAAAAAATATTTCACACAAAAAAAATAAAGAAAGATTTCAGAATATTTCAAAATATTTCACCAAGATTTCAAAATAATACATGAATTTCAAAGATTTTAAATCGAATTCAAAATTGTCTAGAAGATTTCAAAAGATACCACAAAGATTTGGAACATTTTCCCAAATTTTTGAAGTTACTGAAATTTTACAGGATTTAAAAAATTTTTAATGTATAGTAAACCAGATTTCAAAAATTTCAGAACATTTGAGAGATTTTAAACTATTTAATTTTTTTGGAAAATTTCAAAATATTTCAAATATTTTAATGATTTTAAATTCCAGTGATTTCAAATAAATACAAAAGATTTAGGAAAGATTTCAACAGTATTTCAAAGAATTTATAAGGATTTCAAGAAATTAATTTTTCTGAAGAGATTTACTAGTATTTCAAAGGTTTTGAGCAGTTTAAAAAGGTTTCAATAAATTTGAGAAGATTTCAAAAGTTTTCAATGATTTCAAACGAAGACAACATATTTGACACAAAAAAAAGTAAAGAAGGATTTCAGAATATTTCAAAACATTTCACAACGATTTCAAATAATTTACGAAAATTTTAAAGATTTAACAAAATTTCACAAAGATTTCATGACATTTTTAGAAAGATTTCAAAAGAATACAAGAATTTCAAAGATTTCAAAAAGCTTGCAGTACACTAGATGTTAAAGAATTCAAAAGATTTCAAAACGAATTCAAATTTGTCTAGAAGATTTCAAAAGATACCACAAAAATTTCGAAAATTTTCCAAAATTTTTGAGAGTTTCAGAAATTTTACAGGATTTTAAAGATTTCAAAAAGGGAGAGTAAACAAGATTTCAAAAATTTCAGAACATTTTAGAGATTTGAAACGACTTCAATTTTGTTTAGAAAATTTCAAAATATTTCACCAAGATTTCAAATATTTTAATGATTTTAAATTCCAGTGATTTCAAATAAATGCAAAAGACGTAGGAAAGATTTCGACAGCATTTCAAAGAATTGATAAGGATTTCAAGAAATTAAATTTTGTTATTTAAAGATTTAATAGCATTTCAAAGGTTTTAGGCAATTTAAAAAGGTTTCAATACATTTGAGAAGATTTTAAAAGATTTGAATGATCCCAAAGATTTCACAAAGATGATTTACGTTCGCAAAAAATCCACAATTTGTTTATTTATGATTATGCTTTCTTTAGAAATTGTTGGCCAATAAAAATTGAAATATTTTATCTTTTACATCTATAACAACCGGTTATTTGATTATTTAATGTAAAAAGAGACCTAGAAAAACTTGATTTCTTGACCCGGAAAACCTGGAAAAGACGTTGAATTTTGTTCCAAGGAAAAAATAGCTGAATTTTCCACCCGAAAATATGAAGTTTCTGCCAATTACTTAATTTGAAACCAAATAGTTCAATTTTTTACAAAAATAATATAATTTTCAACTCACAAAGACGAATTTTAAACTAAAAACGATAAATTTTCAACGAAAAGTGTAGTAGTTAAATTTACAATTGACAAAATTTAATTTTCAACCAAATAAAAAAGGAATTTTAACAAAATAGTTGCCATGGATCATTGTAGTTTGTTAATAATTGTACTAGAATTTTCTGGTAAATTAGTTAGCGACCAATAGAAAGTGTTAAAATTAAAATTAAAAAAAGTTGATCTGCATTTTTTTTTAAATATACCTGGAAACTAGTTAAAGTATTTCAGATTGAATTTAAATAATGGTATTATTTCTGAATTCAATTTTTCCAGGATGGAGAAGTAAACCAGGACGTTTACGATACCGTCTTGTTCGCAATTGGGCGAAGGGCTTTGACCAAAGAGTTAAAACCGGAAAACGTGGGACTTAAACTTGTCGACGAGTCTGGCAAGATAGACGCGGTAAATGAACAGACGAACGTGCCTAACATTTTCGCAGTTGGAGATGTTCTTCATGTAAGTTTACCTTTCATTTTAAATTATTTATTTGCAGGGATCACAGTTTATTCCCCTTCACCCTTCCATTTTTCTTTAAATCCTCTGTAATCTCCATATTTGAGAATTCTATCTATTTTCCCCCTTTTTCCCTATTTTTAAGCTGCAATTTTTTTTTTTTTATAATTAAAAGAAATTTGCGGCCATTAATAAATACATTATGAGCAGCTGAGAGTAGCAATGATTCAAAGAAAAAAGATAAAAGCAAATATTGTTGACGATTTGCGTAATTAAATCTCAAACTTAATCTTGATACTTTTGTTCTTATAACATTTAATTTATAAATACAATTTTATTTTATTTTCCTTTTTTAAAAATAGTGGAGCGACATGTCTCGAAAATCTCTCAATCCTTGTTATTGAAAACCTGATTGGCTTTTCGTTACTTGAAGTTTTTTAAATTTAAAATTTGCAAATTAATTCTACGAGTAATCCCTTATCAAAGAAATCTCATAGAAAACCTTATGCGAATTGAGAAATATTTGTTTTTATTAAATACTCGTGCGCGATTAAATTTAAACTTTAATATTATATAATAAATCATTGAGAATATTATATATTATATATATTATTAATAAAAATTTTCATATAAAATACCAAAAAAGATGAGTTCTCAACAACAACAAAATATATTTTTAAGCAAGTAGTTTAATTTTCAAGCAAGAAAATTAAATTACTACCCGAAAAAAAACTTTGCAGCAAAATACGTCAATTTTTCACCAAATAGTGTGAGCAGTGGATATGATGTTAGTCCAAATTTGATTAATTTTAAATTTCAACTTTTTTCGTTTCTAACATTTTTTAAACAAATATTTGATTTTTTAAACTAGAAAAGATCAATTTTTTAACCAAGTTGAATTTTCAAAAGCCAAGAGGATGAATTTTCTACAAAACAGTTGAGATTTCAACCTGAGAATATGAACTTTCCTGCAAGAAGTTCGTATTCAACCAATCAGTCGAATTTTTAATGAAATAGAAAAGTTTTTAGTTAAAAAAAGAATTTTTTCCAACCCAAAAAAACATTTCAATTAAAAATAAAAAACAGTAGGATTTAACCACCAAATTGGATACGAAAATGTTGAATTTTCGAGCCAGAAATACGAATTTTCTACAAAACAGTTGAATTTTCATCAAGAGAAAATTAATTTCCAAAAATGTAAAATTTCTACAGAGCGAGATAAATTTTCAAACTAAATTGATGGATATTAAAAAAAAGTTTAATTTTGAAGCAAAAAAATTTTTTTAGTTAAGAATGGACAGAATTTTAATCAAATTATGGAACTTTAAACTAAAAAAGCGAATTTTAAACCAATACCGCTGAATTTTCAATTGCATATGGAAAAGTCTGTTAATAAAACAAAACAAACACGCCTTGGTTTTGCGCGTTAACAATATGTGTTTGAAAAAATGCTTATTTTCATAATTTTGATATTTCGGTGATTTCAATTATTTTTTTACTTTTTTAGAAACCTTAAATGACGGTTTTCTAAAAAAATGTTTGAATTTTCAACAAAATAATTAATTTTTTAACATAATAGTGTAATTTTGAACATAGAAAGATTAAATTTATACAAATAAAAAG
>JAWWLR010000004.1:19395771-19405964 GCA_035041075.1 Acraspis erinacei | reverse complement strand
TTACAGATGTTTTCTTGTATGAGAAAATCAGAATTTTTCCATTATACAAAAAATTGAAAAATACTGCTTTTAGTGGATAAGTGCTGTTAAAATAGATTTGAATAAGACTGTGCAGATGGCAGAGTCAAAAAATACTGAAGATGCCGATCCTGTGGTTAAAGAGGTAAAAAAAAACACAATTTTAGACTCAGAAGTCACAGCATGCGTCCTTCTAGGTTATGTATAAGTTACACGTTTACTACCGATACTATTCAATATTTTAGCTATTTAGACCATCTAATATTGCAGTGTCTACATTATTTTATTTTACTCAATATTTCTGCATTCTCTTCTTTCGATTGTAGGAGGAATTTTTCTTTTTAGTAATTTAATTCTTAAATTCGAATGCCATTTTTGTAGATATGTTTATACACTATTTTTGAATTATGTTTATAGCATCTACTTAATATTTTAATAGTTTATTATCAGAATATTAAAAGACATCAAAGAGTTCAATATTTATTAATTTTTACCAGTGCTGAATTATCAGGACATGTCCTAATTTTAGAATTTTTTGTTATGTCCTGATTTTTCCTGACAGAAAATTCAATTCGATTTTCAAAACTTGACATATATGCAATTTTACTAATATTTAAAAAGGTATTTATAACAGATAGAATGAACATACAATTTTATTATTTTGTTCAAAATTCAAAAATTTGGTTGAAAAGAAAAAAGTCATGTTTTTTATTTAAAATTCGACTGTTTTGTAAAAAATTGTATTGTTGGGCTGAAAATTCAACTATTTGGTCGAACATTGAGTTTTTTGTTGATAATTCATATTTTCGGTTTGATAACTCAAGTGTTTAGTAAAAATTTCGTCTTTTTGTCATGAAAATTTCACATTTTAGATACAAAAGTTCTTATTGACTGCAAAATCTTTTTTCGTTAAACATTCATCTTTGGTTTCAAAAATCATCTGTTCTCGTATGAACCCGAAGTTCTGAAATTTCAAATTAAGGAAATATTTTTTCCTAATTCTATTTTATCTACAAATATTGTCCCAGATACAATTTAAAATAAGGAATTATAAGTTTCTTGTTATACGGTCAGGGATTATAAGAGATATCAGTAATGTATTATGAAAGAGAAAAGAAAACATAATTTTTTATGAACAAAGTTTAAGACTTACGCAAAATAATTAATTTAACAATATTTTTTGTAAATGAATTATTGCTTACTGTCGCTTCTTGCGACTTTTCTAATTGTTGAATTTTAAGAAATCATGACTTGTTTTTTTTTTCGGAAAATACTTTTCCCCACAACTACACTATTTCCAGGTTTGAAAATAAGTCAATAATCTTCAAATATAGTTACATATTTTAAAAATGGTTTTCAAACCATTTTTGAAAGATTTCAGTGACAGCACAATTTTATTTAAAAGAAGCGAACGTAAGAAAGAATTCAATTGATAAAAACAGTGTTGAAAGAAGTTGTTTTTCTTTCAAAATATTTCGTGGAAAATTAATTTTTTTGTTGCAATGGCATGATAAGTAATAGTATTTTGATTCTTAAAATCAAATCATACATAAACCATTTTTTGAAATGACAACTACCTTAACTTCTGTACTTACTCAATTAAAGAAACAATTAAGTTTAAATTTTATTTATTCAAATATCATTAAAAACTGAATTTTATTAATCAAGGAAAGGTTTTTGAAATAAGTGAACATTTTTTTAATGTTTAAAAAGTATACTTTTTGAATTTTTGCGGGTAAATGAAGATTCTTGATAAAAATACATTTGTTATCTCTAAACTGTGAATATAAATAAATAAATAAATAAATTAATTAATTAATTTTTGAAAGTGAATAATATTTAACGTTAAAAAATGTAAGTGTTTCAATGAGAAAGTTTTATTAATTAAACAAATGTAAGCCTTCCATTAAAACTTTATAAACTAGTTTCAATTTTAAAATAACTTCACATTAATATATTTAGAATTAAAAACTTTCATTAAATTTCAAATATTATTTCAGTCTAAGATATTACATTTTTAAACCATTGAATTTGAACATATTTAATTTCAAAAAATAGAAATGACTTAATGTTTTGAAATCTCTGACTTATTTGAAATAATTTAAACGAAGTATCTACGTATATATTTTAACAGATTTCGAATAAAAAATTTAGAAGTTCTTTAAGAAAGTTAAAAGGCTTTAGAAGAATAAAAAACATTTCCTAGCAAAATGGAAAATGATTTTTTATTTTGAAAAGTTAATTTGATGTGTATATTAAAAAAGATTTAGAAAGATTCAGAAAATTATTACAAATGAATGTTGAAGATTCTAAAGAAATTTGTTTAATTTGGCAGAATTAAAAAAAATGTTAGGAAAAATTCGAATCATTGTAAAGGAAGTTTAGCAGTTCTACAAAAATTTAAAGCATAATTTAAAATTTGAAAAATATGTATAACGACATTTAGATGTCTCCAGATTTTGAAATAAAATTGTGAAGCTTTTTAATTACTTTTAAACTATTCAAAATAATTATTTAATTAATTTAAGAAGTGTCCAGTTTATATAAATTTAATCGCCATTTTTAATGCTTCTGGCTTAATATTGCTTTAAATGATATAATTATGAAAAAATGTATTCATTGATTGATTCTTCAATTTAGAGCATTGAAATGATAATGTGGATTTATATTTTTGGAACTGAATCTGAATCTTTGAACTCGTAGCTTCTATTTTATACGTGGTCATTATGGAGCATTTTAATACAAAATTATTGAATTAAAAACTTTTATACTTTAATTTTAAAAGTTTAAATTTCAAGAGTTCCACTTTGGGTTTTTAATTAGAAACTCAGTTTTTATAATTACCAATGAAAAATGTTGTAGCTGTAGAGTTCGATTTTTTTAAATTTCAACCATACATAAGCCTTCAATAAAAAAATAAATGTTTAACAGTGTAGTTTAAATTTTACCCATGTAGTTGAATTTTCAGTTAAAAAATATTAATTTTCAACAAAATAGGTAAACCTTCAATTAAAGAGATGAATTTAAAACTAAAAATATAAATCTTAAAAAAAAATACTTATTAAAAAAACTGATTCAACCAAATCTTTTAAACAAAATAGTTGAATGCTCAAGCAAAGAAGAATAATTTTGGACAAAAAAATGCATTTTCATTACAAAAAAAAAATAATCTTGTACTAAAACAGATGAATTTTTAAATTAAAAAGATAAATTTTCAAGAAAATAGTTGACTTTTCTATTAAAAAAGATTTCAGTTGACTTTTCACGATCAAAATATGAATTTCTAAACAAGAGATAAGTTTCTACGTAAAAACTTGAATTTTCCGTCCAAAACGACGAAATTTTGACAAAAGATGACTTCAACAAATTTGTTGAATTCTCTACCAAATAATTGCATTTTTATCAAAAAAAGGTGTAATTTCTGTTAAAACAGATGAATAATAAAAAAATAGAGCTGAATTTCCATCCAAAAAAGATTCCAGTTGACTTTAGGATCAAAATTTGAATTTTCTAACAAAAAATAAGTTTCTACGAAAAAATTGAATTTTTAACAAAATAGTTGATTTCTCCACAATATAGTTGAATTATTATCCAAGAATGATGATATTTCTGCTCAAAAAGACAAGCTTAAAAAAGAGTTGAATTTTCAACCGAACAGTTACATTTTGACTCAAGAAAGATGGAATTTCTTCTAAAACAGACGGATAAAAAACTTTTAAAAAATGGTTAAATTTTAATTTAAAGAAGATTCCTGTTCACTTTCCAACAAAAAAATAATAATTACAAACAATAAGTTAATTTTCTGCTAAATAGTCGAATTTTTAACCAAAAAGTATGACTTTTGAACAAGAATGTTAAATTTTATACTAAAGAGTTGCATTTTTGTCTAAGAAAAATGAAAATTCTGCTAATAGAGATGATTTTCTGAATAAAAAAGACCACGTAAAAAAAGAGTTACATTTTTATCCAAAAAGATTTGAATTTGCGTTTCAGCAAAAAATACGAATCTTAAATAAAAAGTACATTCTGTATGAAATAGTTGAATTTTCCACGAAATAGTTAAAAAAAATAAAATGAAATAAAACATTACTGAAAAAGATGAACTTTTAAACCAAAAAGACAAATTTTCAGAAAAAATAGTTTACATCCAAAAAAGATTTCACTTGACAGCAACACTTCACAGCAACAAAATATGAATTTTAAACAAAAGGTTAATGTTCTACAAGAATAGCTGAATTTTTAACAAAACTGTTGAATTTTCAACCAAAATGAATGTTTAGAAAAAAATAAAATTGATCAGTTTTCACCCAAATAATAAAATTTTTAAATAAAAAGATAATCTTCAGGAGAAAGTTTTTGTGGATTTGCAAAAATTTCGTATATAAGTGAAGCATCCCCTACCGTAAAAATATTTAAACAAACCGTTTATTACTTAAACAAATTTGATGACACTATTTTGACACTTTTTTTCAAATTTTTGACACCATTTACACTATTTTTTATATCTGAAGTTGTAAGTTGTTTGAAAGTTGAATTACTTCGTATTACGTTTAACTGAAAATTTAGCTCTTCCATTTTCAGTTGAAAAGTTACATTTTTTATTTGAAAATTAATCTCTGGTTTAAAATTTAACTATTTTTACATAAATTCTTCTATTTTTTATAGTAAATTTATTTCTTATAATTTTACTTTAACTGTTTCAGTTGAAAATTAAAAAATTTGAAATTTTGGTTAAAAATTAACCTGATTGATTGAAAATTCAACTGCTTAATTTAAAGTTAAACTAGTTTATTAAAAATTATTTTTATTAGTTAAAGATCCATCTCTTTGGTTAAGAATTACACTTTTTTGTTGACAATTCTTTGTTTTTTCTAATTTAAAATTATTTTTGTAGCTCAAAATGTAAATTTAGCATTATTGTTTGAAATTTGAACGTTTTGAGTTGAAAATTAATATTTGGCTGAAAACTTTTTTTTATTTGTTTAAAAATTAATTGTTTAAACTGTAAATTGAATTATGCCAATTGAAAATCTAACTATTTTTTAAAATTTCTTGTTTTTGTTGTTGTTAAGAATTATTTGTTTTAATTAAAAATATATGTAATCCGGTTAAATATTTCACCATTTTAGTGGAAAATTCATCACTGGTTGAAAATTTGTATTTTTCTTGTTGAAATAAACTGTTTTTTAAATTAAAAATTAAAATCGGTTGTGGTTGAAATATCAATCATTAAATTTGTTGCTTGAAAATTGAACTAATTGGTTAAATGTTCAACTTTTTTGTTAAAAATTCGTCATTTTCATTGAAAATTCATCTCCTTGACTGAAAATTCGTTTCTTTTTTTGTAAAAAATAATGTAACCACTCTATTGAAAACTAGTCTATATTTTTGGATAAAAATTAAACTTTTTATCTGAATATTTAACTATATCATTTTTTGTTGAAAATTCGCCTTTATTGGTAGAAAGTTCAGTTTCTTTCTAAAAAATTTGACTAATCAGGTTTTAGTTGAAAATTATTTTTTTTTTATTGAAAGTTCATATATTTTATTGCAAATTCAAAATTTTTGTTGAAAATTCAACTATTAATTTTTTAGACTGCAAATTGAACTAATCAATTTTTGTTTGAAAATTAATTTTTTGTATAGAAAGTTCATGTATTTTGTTGAAAATTCGTTTTTTTGTAGAACATTAATCTTATTGGTTGAATAAATTTTTTTTTCTTAGATTCAATGGATCAGTTTTTTATTGAAAATTAATCTTTTTTGGTTGAAAGTCCTTGTATTTTGTTGAGAAATTATTATAATCGGAAATATTATAAAAATAAATAAAATCATTTCATCGTTTTGTTTTATACATTATTTTGTATAAATGAAATGAAAATTATGCATAAGTTTTCAACTACGTTTAAACTTTATATAATTTTGCCGCCTGGTTAGTTGAAAATTCGTTGTTTATTTCTGATTTAAAATTAATTTTTTACCTGAAAATTTAACTATTCCCGTTAAAGATAAATCTGTTTAGTTGAAAATTCATCTCTGGTTGAAAATTCGTATTTTTTGTTTAAAATTAATTTTTTTAACTGAAAATGTAACTTCCATTCTTGATTTAAAATTATTCTTTCTTTGAAAAATCGTCTTTTTGGTTTAAAAATTAATCTGTTTTAGTATAAATGTAATATTTTTTGGGTAAGAGAAAAATTTTTTGTTGAGAATTAACTTTTTTTTAGCTCAACTGTTTTTCAGAAAATTCGTCTTTTGGCTCAAAATATGAACAATTTGTAATGAAATTTATTTTTTTTTCAACCAGATAATCTTTATTCATTGAAAATTTTTCTTTTTGATAAAAAAATACTTTCTTAGTTGAAACTTAATTTTTTATTGAAAATTCAACTTTTCCATTTTTTGTTAAAAACTCTATTAAAAATTTATCTTTTTATTTGAAAATTCATGTATTTTATTGGATATTCGTTCGTTTAAATTCGTTTTAGTTCTTTTTGGTTGAAAAATAATTTTGTTGGTTAAAAATTACTTTTTTCACCGAAAATTTAACTATTCCATTTTTTGTTGAAAATTCGTTTATTTTTTTTTATACAATTCATCGTTTTGTTTAAAAATCCATCTTTATTGCAATATTTTTGATAGAAATGTTAAGAATATGAAGCGTTTCAAACTAAATTGAATATAGTACCCGCATGAATTTGACTTAAAAGAATATATCTTCCTATTTTCGTGAAAAATCTATTAATTTCCCCTATTCTTTATTTATTTATTCGATGGTGATAATAATAAGAAATTCTTGTGATATAATTTATCAAACCTTTCTAAATTAATCATAATAATGAAATATCTAGAAAAACGTTTTATTTATAATACATACGTAAAATTGTGTACATATTCCGAGTCGATTGTAAAAATTAGAAATACTTAATTGTCTCCTTACTATGAAAAAGTATACCTCGAAAAATCTTGAGATACCTGGAAAAATCTGGAATTATCTGGGAATTTTTCTGCAGGATTTCCAACTGTCGTATTTAAAGAAGATGAATTAATCAATATTTTCCATTTTCAGATGCAATCTCACATTCCCCATTCTGAAATCAACTGTTGGAATTCATCCAACGACTGCGGAAGAATTCACTCGAGTATTCATAACAAAAAGATCCGGAATGGACCCCACACCACAAAGTTGCTGTAGCTAAATTGAAAATAGGATCAAGTTTTTGATTCTTTTGCAAAAAGCGTTTATTTAAGTAGAATTTAAAAACGGCTTCAGCAGCACTTAAGAATCGTTGTCACCTACTCTTTTTTAATGGTGTGAGAAATAATAGGAACATATTTGTAAATGCGAGGCAGTTATAAGAACGGCATAATTGGTCCTGATAAAATTATGTTATTCTGATTGAAACGCTCTTGTATGCAATTTAATTGCCGGTTTTTTTTTGTAAAGAATTTATGAAGTAAAAGAGTTGCACTAAGCGAAAGTCAGACTCTGTACAAATGCTGGATACACGATTTATTTTTACTAATTACTTAATAGACTAATACGGAATGCTTTGTTGAAGAAGCAAATTAGTGATTTTTGTACACGGTATTTTAGCTGCAATTCCACTTAATATAAACTATCTTTTGTATTACATTCTTTGATAATTTCTATCATTAAACTCTCTTTTTCTCAGGAACATAAAGTTTAGTTTTTGTATATTTTCGGCAATTTTATTCAGTTGTTGATTATCGGGGTGGCGACTTGACCGGAAACCCGGGAATTTACTGACTTTAGTTTTTAGACTTTTAATTTATTTTTACCTGGACTAGAGGATTTTAGAAAATAATTATCGTTTTTCTTTTAGCTTAGAGAGTTTCGATAAAGAGATATAATTTGACTTAGCACAGGAAATTTTCGACATAGAACCGGCATTTCTTTAATTATTAAAAATTCCCTTTTCCAAATTTTAGATAAAGAAAGTACTGGGTGTTTGCTGGGCCGGAAAATAGCAACGACATCATTTTTTGACCGGGAAAAAATCGTTCCAAGTTTGATTTTAACATTTTTCTAAATAATTATTATCTTTTTTCATTCTGATATGATTCAATTTACAAGGCGTAATTCGAAAATCTTTGACTTAAAAAATTTTTTAATGCAAATTTAAAGGCTTGACAAAATTCCAAATTAGAATCGTTTGAAATCGACAATTTTTGATAAAAAACATTTTTATTTGATCGATTGTAAATATGTATTCTAATGATTTTAAAAATTGAACAGTATTTTAAGGATTACAAAGTGAATAATTTATTTTAAAAGACGATTCGGAATCGGTTTAAAATTGAAGAATTTTCAGATTTTAAGGTTAAGAATTAAACTGTTTAAATTTGAAAGTCTTAGTAGTTAAACAAATATAAACGCTTAATTGAATCTTTATAAACTATTTTCATTTTTAAAATAACTTCTAAATAATATATTCAAAATTAAAGGTTTTTTTTACATTTCAAATATGGTTTCAATCTACAATTTGACAATTTAAAGTTTGAAAATTTTCAATTAAGAAAAAGAACAATTGCTTAATATGTTGAAATATTTTACTGTCCATTTTAAATAAAAAATTATAAATCACATATTGAAAAAGAAACAAAAAAGTAAACTTTGAACGTTATAATTTTAATTATTCTATTTCAAGAATTTAAATTTTGTTGGGACACTGTTGAATTTTGATGTATAAATAAATATTTAACACCAATTATTCATAGGGAAAATTCAAGTAAGTTGAAAAGAGCCTAATTTTAAACAAAATATAGATTTTTAAGGATTTCGAACAAAAAATTGTGAAGCTTTTTAAGAGTTTTGAAAGGCTTTACAAGAATAAAAAACATTTTCACAAGAATTCTAGGAAAGTTGAAAATGATTATTTATTTTGAAAAATTAATTTTAAAGGATTGAAAAAGATTTCCCAAGTTCTTAAAAAATGAGTGAAAAATTTTAAAATAAAAAATAATTGAAATTGTAATCTAAAAAGTATTCAGTTTATAAAAAAAATCTAATTGTTCGATTTTTAGTGTTTCTAGCTTAAAATTGTATAAAATGATTTGCAGATCAGTTTTTATTATTTCAAATGGAAAGGTTTTTAGCTTCAGAGTTCGATTTTTTAAATTTTATTGAGCATGAATAATATTTGCGAACCGAGAAAAAAATAGGCATTTTTTTCTTTGATTAAAACGGCCCACCCTGAAAGTACTTCACGTAGTTTTTAGAGTGGAAGTAATATTTTCAGAAGACATATATCTGAATTATAAAGGAAAATAATGTTATATTGTTCGTTGGAAATTCATCTTTTTTAGTTAAAAGTTCAACTACTAGGTTAAAAGTTAAACTCTTTTTAAAAATTAATTTTGTTGGTTGAAGATTTATCATTTAAAGTAAAAATTCATCTCAGGTTGAAAATGTAATTACTTTGTTGGAAATCAATTTATTTAACTAACAATTTAACTATTCCAGTAGAAAATTGAACTATTTTTCTGAAAAAATCTGTTGAAGATTGATATTTTTTATTTCAAAATTCAAATATTTCTTTATAAATTTATGCAGTTTGTGGAAAATCGTCTTTTTTGTCGAAAATTAATCGTTATGGTTGAGCATTTATCTTTTTGATACAAAGTTCAACTATTCCAGTTGATTATTCATAATTTTACTTGAAAGTGCGTCAGCTTCTATAACAATTAATTTCTTCAATTGAATTTTTTTAAATTTCTTCCTGCTGAATATTATATTTTTAGTTACAAATTTTATTATTTGTTTGCAAAGTCAAAAATTTGATTGAGGTCATCTTTTTAAAAATTCTTTTTTTTTGCATTAAAATTCAACTATTTTGGCAGAAAAGTAACTACTTGTTGAAAATTCAATTTTTTTTGTAAATTCGTCTTTTTGGTTTCAAAATTCATCTCTTAGTTGGAAAATAATTTTCTAAATTGTAAATTGAACTATTCGAGTAGAAAAATAAAACATTTGATTGAAAATTCGTTCTTTTTACTTGAAAATTTAACTGTTTTGGTGAAACTTCGTTTTTTACATTCTCATCATTTATGATTGAGAAAGTATTAGTATTGTCGGAAATTTGACACCTATATGTTTCAACGGATCTCCACGTTTCGTGACCCCCTGAATCCGAAAATCAAGTTTTTACGAT
>JAWWLR010000004.1:19356672-19368286 GCA_035041075.1 Acraspis erinacei | reverse complement strand
ATTAAAAAAGATAGACGGGAATTTAGATTGACAAAGTGATAGATACATGTTTTCTATCTCTTCCTATTATAAAGATTCAAGATTATTAAAAAAGATGGGATCTCTATCTTTTTACTTCCAGCATCCAAACTGTCTTATGCAGTCCTTTAAAGGCAAATTGGAGATGCGCACTTTGAATTGCGCATAAAAACAGCCATAAAAATTATTTTTAAAGCATTTTCCGTAGAAAGTACGTGCCACTTTACGGAACGATAAGAGGCGTCAGAAAGCCACTTCTTCATGTCTATCCCAGTGGGCAAAAAACCATAAACATCCCAAAAGAGTCCTTGGGACGCTCCTAGGCCCTGTTTTGAAAATAGTAATTTTTGAAACTAGGGGCTATATTCACTGATTTTATAGTGTCAGTCCCACGGCACGTCTCTCATCCAGCAATGCTGGCCTGGTGGCAGCGTGGTTACTTGTGACTCCACTGCTGTGGGGTTCGCATCTTTTGGCTAGAAATCTTGTTTAAATAATAAAAAAATCGAATTATTACTGTGATACATTTTAATTAATTAATAATAAATTAATAATCAATCATTAATAGTAATTATTTATTACTTTTGTTTATTACGAAATATTATTATGAAAATATATTACAAATTATTAAGAATTTATCAATTAATAGTTATAAATGAATCCATTTTTTTCTTTTATTTATTTTTTATTCATTCTTTCCATGGTTACTCTTGGTAACACGCGGTTGCTTTTAAAGCGACCAAATCATGGAAAGTACAAAAATTCTGCTGGTTGTAGTGAACAAACATAAAAAAAATTTCTAGCCAAAATATTCAAACCCCACAGCAGCGGAGTCGCAAGCAGACACGCTACCGACAGGCCCGCGTCGCTGGGTAAGATACGTGCCGTGGTCCTTAAGACCATGGCACGTCTTAAGGACATACACAGTTCTCGAGACATCTTTCGCACTAACATTAGACATATTAAAAGCATCCTTAGGATGTCCAAAAGGCTGATTTCAAAAGACGTCTTAGGGATGTCCCGAAGACGTCTCTAGGACATCCTTCATTTGTTTGCCAACTAGGATGCCAGAAAAAAATGTATTACAACTTCAATCATCTTATTTCAGGTGAAGCGAAGTCGAATCAACGAATGAAACGATCAGTTGGTGGCCTAGCAGCAGAAGTCAATTACCAAGTGTGTCTGGTGCGAGCACCAAACGGATTTTTTTGGTATGGCGGCGGTGGCAGTATAGTATCAAATCACTTTGTTCTCACTGCAGCCCACTGTGTTGATGAGCCTCCATCATCATACTTATCAATTCGAGCAGGATCAGTATATTGTTTTAGTGGTGGAAGTCTGCACACCCCAATACAAATTATAAAACATCCTGGTTACAGGGGACACAGTACAGGTTCACCTATTCATGACATTGCCTTGATTCAAGTCCTTGAACCATTCTCAGGTCCAAATATTGCAGTGATTCCTCTTTCCGGAGGAGAAACTCCACCCAACACTTTTGGTACAGTCAGTGGATGGGGAAAAATCTATGGTAGTCCTTTCTCTAATACATTGCCTGAAATATTACAAGCTGCAACCGTACCTATTCATAGCAAAGAGACGTGCAAAATGTATAGAACAATTTATCCTTTTGAGGCTCTAATTTGTGCTGGAACACTGACAGCAACTGCTTGTCATGGTGATTCTGGCGGTCCTTTAGTCTATAATGGAGCTCAAATTGGAATCGTGTCTTATGGCCCTGAAACATGTGGAATAATTCCAACTTTTTTTACTGAAGTTGCGCAGTACGTGGCTTGGATACAAACCTATGCTTTATAATAATGGAAAACGAATAACAAGAAGATTTTATGTGTGACAGTGCAAAAATATTAGAAGCAAATATTTCTCCTACTATGTATATTCTGGTATGAAATAAAATAATAATAATTAACAAAAGTTTTTGTATTTTTTAATGAGTGAACCTATAACAATTTTAAAAATATTAGGAAATTTTACAAATTCTAAGGAACTTTCAAAAAATATAAAAAGTTTTAAATAATTTCCAAAAATTGCATAGGATTGAAAATATTGAAGGGTATTTTAAAAAATTTTTAAATAATTTAAAAAAATTTAATAATATTCAAAATATTTTAAAGATATTAAGGAATTCTTAAAAATCCAAAGAAATTTTTAAGATATTTAAAAATCTTCAAAGAATTTCAAAACGATGCATAGGGTTTAAAATATCTAAAATTCTTTTTGTAAATTCCAAGAAAGTCCAAAGTAATTAAAAGATATTAAAGAATTTTCAAGATATTTAAAAAGTTTAAAAGAATTTCAAAAAATTGCATAGGATTGAAAACATTGAAGGGTATTTTTAAAAATGCCAATAAATTTGAAATGGATTTAAAAAATTTGAAAGAAATTCCAACCGATTTTAAAGATAATAAGGAATTTTAAAAAGTCTAAAGAATTTTCAAGACATTTAAAATTCAAAAGGTTTAAAAGAATTTCAAAAAATCGCATAATATTGAAAATACTTAAGGGTATTTTTAAAACTTCTAAGAAATATTAAATGGATTTCCCAACTTTGAAAGAAATTCAAAAGGATTTAAAAGAAAATAAGGAATTTTAAAAATTCTAAAGAATTTTCAAGATATTTAAAAAGTATTTAAGAAATTAACAATATTGGATAGGAATTTAAAGATATTAAGGAATTTTACAAATTCTAAGGAATTTTCAAGATATTTAAAAAGCTTCATAGAATTTCAAAACTATGCATAGAGTTTAAAATATCTAAGATTATTTTTTTAAATTCAACAAAATTTTAATTTGATTTCAAATATTTGATGAAATTCCAAAGTAATTAAAAGATATTAAAGAATTTTACAAATTCTAAGGAATTTTCAACATACTTAAAAAGTCGCAAGGTATTTCAAAAAATTGCATAGGATTGAAAATATTTAAGTGTATTTTTAAAAATTCCAAGAAATTTTAAATATATTTAATAATTTGAAAAAATTCTAAAGATTTTTTAAGATTTTAAGGAATCTTTCAATATCTTGAGGAATTTTAAAGATATTTAAAAAGTTTTCAAGAACTTAAGAAAATTTCATAGGATTAAAAAATATTTAAACGTATTTTTAAAATTCCTAGAAATATTAAATATATTCACAAAATTTGAAGAAATTCCAAAGAATTTTAAGGATATTAAGAAATTTTACAAATTCTAAGGAATTTTCAAATATTTAAAAAGTTTTAAAGAATTTCACAAAAATGCATAGGATTGAAAATATTGAAGGGTATTTTTTAAAATAAAAATAAATTTGAAATAGATTTCAAAACCTTGAAAGAAATTCGAAAGGATTTTAAAGATAATCAGGAATTTTACAAATTCTAAGGAATTTTCAAGATATTTAAAAAGTTTCAAGTTACTTGAAATTTTTTAATTTTTAACGAGTTTAAAAAATTGCATAGGATTGAAAATATTTAAGGGTATTTTTAATAATTATAAGAAATTTTAAATAAATTTAAAAAATCTGAAGGATTTCCAAAGGATTTTACAGATATTAAGGAATTTATAAGATATTTAAAAAGTTTTAAACAATTTCAAAAAATTGCATAGGATTGAATATTTTGAAGGGTATTTTTAAAAATTCCAATAAATTTGAAATAGATTTCAAAAATTTGAAAGAAATTCCAAAGAATTTTAAAGATAATAAGGAATTTTACAAATTTAAATGAATTTTCAAGATATTTAAAAAGTGTGAAGGTATTTGATAAATTTTTAAAATTTTAACGAATTAAAAAAATTGCATAGGGTAGAAAATATTTAAGGGTATTTTTAATAATTCTAAGAAATTTTAAATAGATTCGAAAAGTCTGAAGAAATTCCAAAGGATACTGAACATATTAAGGAATTTGACCAATTCTAAGGAATAGTCAAGATATTTAAAAAGCTTCATAGAATTTCAAAACTATGCATAGGGTTTAAAATATCTAAGATTATTTTTTTTAATTCAAAAAAATTTTTATTTGATTTCAAATATTTAATGAAATTGCAAAGTAATTAAAAGATATTAAAGAATTTTACAAATTCTAAGGAATTTTCAAGATACTTAAAAAGTCGCACGGTATTTCAAAAAACTGCATAGGATTGAAAATATTTAAGTGCATTTTTAAAATTTCCAATAAATTTGAAATAGATTTAAATAATTTGAAGAAATGCTAAAGGATTTTTTCAATTTTAAGGCATTTTACCAATTCTAAGGAATTTTAAAGATACTTAAAAAGTTTTCAAGTATTTAAAAAAATTGAATAGGATTAAAAAATATTTAAACGTATTTTTAAAAATTTTAAGAAATATTAAATATATTAAAAATTTTTAAATAAATTCCAAACAAATTTTAAACACATTAGGAAATTTTACAAATTCTAAGGAATTTTCAAAAAATATAAAAAGTTTTAAAGAATTTCACAAAATTCCATAGGATTGAAAATATTGAAGGGTATTTTTAAAAACTTTAAAAGAATTTTCAAAAATTTCATAATATTCAAAATATTTTAAAGATATTATGGAATTCTTAAAAATCCAAAGAAATTTTTAAGATAATTAAAAATCTTCAAAGAATTTCAAAACTATGCATAGGGTTTAAAATATCTAAAATTCTTTTTGTAAATTCCAAGAAATTTTAATAAGATTTCAAATATTTGAAGAAATTCCAAAGTAATTAAAAGATATTAAAGAGTTTTCAAGATATTTAAAAACTTTCAAGGTATTTCCAAAAAATGTTTAAAATTTAAAAAGTTTCAAAGAAATTCAAAAAATTGCATAGGATTGAAAATATTTAGGAATATTTTTAAAAATTCTAAGAAATTTTAAATAGATTTAAAAAATGTGAAGAAATTCTAAAGGATTTGAAAATATTAAGAAATTTTCAAGACATTTAGAAAGTCTCAAGGTATAACTATTAAAGTATTGAAAAATGATTGAAAAAATATTTAAGGGTATTTTTAAAAATTCTAAGAAATTTTAAATAGATTCACAAAATTTGAAGAGGTTCCAAAGAATTTTAAAGATATTAGGAAATTTTTAAAATTCTAAGGAATATTCAAAATATTTAAAAAGTTTTAAAGAATTTCAAAAAATTGCATAGGATTGAAAATATTGAAGGGTATTTTTAAAAATTCCAATAAATTTGAAATAGATTTAAATAATTTGAAGAAATTCTAAAGGACTTTTAAGATTTTAAGGAAATTTACCAATTCTAGGGAATTTTAAAGATATTTAAAAAGTTTTCAAGAATTTAAAAAAAATTGCATAGGATGAAAAAATATTTAAACGTATTTTTAAAAATTCCAAGAAATATTAAATATATTTAAAAAATTTTAATAAATTCCAAACAATTTTAAACATATTAGGAAATTTTACAAATTCTAAGGAACTTTCAAAAAATGTAAAAAGTTTTAAAGAATTTCAAAAAATTCCATAGGATTGAAACTATTGAAGGGTATTTTTAAAAACTTTATAAGAACTTAAAAAAATTTCATAATATTCAAAATATTTTAAAGATATTAAGGAAAAATCCAAAGAAATTTTCAAGATATTTAAAAGCTTCAAAGAATTTCAAAACTATGCATAGGGTTTAAAATATCTAAAATTATTTTTGTAAATTCCAAGAAATTTTAATAAGATTTCAAAGATTTGAAGAAATTCCAAAGTAATTAAAAGATATTAAAGAATTTTCAAGATATTTAAAAACTTTCAAGGTATTTCAAAAAATGTTTAAAATTTAAAAAGTTTCAAAGAAATTCAAAAAATTGCATAGGATTGAAAATATTTAGGAGTATTTTTAAAAATGCTAAGAAATTTTAAATAGATTTCAAAAATGTGAAGAAATTCCGAAGGATTTGAAGATATTAAGAAATTTTTAAAAATTCCAATAAATTTGAAAAAGATTTTAAAAATTTGAAAGAAATTCCAAAGGATTTTAAAGATAATAAGGAATTTTTAAAAATCTAAAGAATTTTCAAGATATTTAAAATGTTTCAAGCTATTTCAAAAAAACGTTTAAAATTTAAAAAGTTTAAAAGAATTGCAAAAAATTGCATAGGATTGAAAATATTGAAGGGTATTTTTAAAAATTCGAATAAATTAGAAATAGATTTTAAAAATTTGAAAGAAATTCCAAAGTATTTTAAAGATAATAAGGAACTTTAAAAAATCTAAAGAATTTTCATGATATTTAAAATGTTTCAAAGTATTTTAAAAAAACGTTTAAAATTTAAAAAAATTAAAAGAATTTCAAAAAATTGCATAGTATTGAAAAAATAATTAAGGGTATTTTTAAAAATTCTAAGAAATTTTAAATAGATTTCCAAACTTTGAAAGAAATTCCAAAGGATTTTAAAGAAAATAAGGAATTTTTAAAATTCTAAAGAATTTTGAAGATATTTAAAAAGTATTAAAGAAATGAACAAAATTGCATAGGAATTTAAAGATATTAAGGAATTTTACCAATTCAAAAGGCATTTTTAAGATATTTAAAAAGTTTCAAGGTATCTCAAAAAAAAATTTAATTAAAAAGTTTTAAAGAGTTTAAAAAAATTGCATAGGATTGAAAATATTGAAGGGTATTTTTAAAAATTCCAATAAATTTGAAATAGATTTAAATAATTTGAAGAAATTCTAAAGGATGTAAAAGATATTAAGGAATTTTACCAATTCTAAGGAATTTTCAAGACATTTCAAAAGTTTTAAAGAATTTTAAAAAATGGCATAGGATTGGAAAGTTTTAAGGGCATTTTTGAAAAACTCGAAAATTTTGTAATAGATTCCAAAAATTTGAAGGAATTCCAAAGGATTTTAAAGATATTCCGGAATTTTACAAATTCTAAGGAATTTGCAAGATATTTAAAAAGTTTCAAGGTAATTAAAATTTTTTTAATCTTTTAACGAGTTTAGAAAATTTCATAGGATTGGAAATATTTAAGGGTATTTTTAATAATTCTAAGAAATTTTAAATAGATATAAAAAATCTGAAGAAATTCCAAAGAATACTAAATATATTAAGGAATTCGACAAATTCTAAGAAATATTCAAGATATTCAAAAAGTTTTAAGGTGTTTCAAAAAATTTCAATAATTTTTAAGTTCATATTTAGAACATATTTAAAAAGTTTTAAAGAATTTTAAAAAATTGCATAGGACTGGAAAGTTTTAAGGGTATTTTTTAAACTTCCAAGAAAATTTAAATAGATTTCAAATATTTGCAGAAATTCCAAAGGATTTAAAAGATATTAAGGAATTTTACAAATTTAAGGAATTTTCAAAATATTTAAAAAATTTCAAGGTGTTTCAAAAAATTTCAGAAGATTGTAAATATTTTAAGATATTTTAAGAAATTTCAATAATTTTTAAATAGATAAAAAAAATTTTGAAGGAATTTCAAAGGATTTTAAAGATAGTAAGGAATTTTCAAGATATTTACAAAGTTTTAAAGAATTTACAAAAATTGCAAAGGATTGGAAAGTTTTAAGGTTAATTTTGAAAATTCCCAAAAAATTTAAATATGTTCCAAAAATTTGAAGGAATTCCAAAAGATTTAAAAGATATTAGGGAATTTTACTAATTCTAAGGAGTTTTCAAGATATTAAAAAAGTTTCTAGATATTTCAAAAAAAAATTTATTAAAAATTTTTAAAGATTATCAAAAAATTGCATAGCATAGAAAATATTTAAGGTTATTTCTAAAAATTCTAAGAAATTTTAAATAGATTTTAAAAAATTGAAGAAATTCCAAAAAATTTCATAGGATTGAAAATGTTTTACTCTATTTTTAAAAAATCCAAAAAATTTTTAATAGATTTAAATAATTTGAAGAAATTCCAAATGATTTTAAAGACATTAAGGAATTTTCCAGATATGTAAAAACTTGAAAGGAATTTCAAAAAATTTCATATAATTCAAAATATTTTAAATGTATTAAGGAATTCTTAAAAATCCAAAAAGAAATTTTCAAGAGATTTGAAAATTCTAAAGGAATTCAAAATATTTTCCAAGCATTTTAAGTTTTTTTTTAATATTCCAAGGATTTGAAACACAAAATTTCCGTTCAAAATCAGTCATAGAATACGAATCAAATATTAATTTTTAAATATCACCCCCATTATTCTTTTTTCCAGGGTGCCAATTGTTTAAGCAATTTATTATTATTTTTAATAATATTCTCTTAGGATAATTCTAGAAACTTGCTTTTTTTAATTTTGAACTCTTTGTCAATTTTTTATATATAATGAAGTAAATAATTAATTAAAGTTATCAAAATTAATCGTTAAACAATCTATTATTATTTTAAATAATTATATTATTGAATAATGTTAGAGAGTCGTGGTTTTGTCTGAAATATTGAGCTTTTTCTCTTCTCTTTAATTAGAGTTTGGAAACAATTATTTAAATTTACCAAATATAATTGTTTAAAAAAATTATTATTGTTCAAAACTATCATCTCCTATAGTAACTCCAGATTATTATAAGTTTTTTTTTTAATTTTCCACTTTTTGTCAACTTTTCGCTTACTATTAAAGTGATAATTAATCAAAGGTAAAAAAAAACATAATTGTTTAAACAATTTACGATTTTTCTACAATTATCTTTCCTTTAAAAATTGCTAAAAAGCTGCGGTTTTTTCTGAATTTTTAAATTTTTGTCCACTTTTCACTTAGTGTTTTAATACTTAATGCATGTTAGAAAAAAATTAAATATTAATTTAAACAATAAGGCTCTCAGTAACTGCTTCAAGGAAAATTTAGATTTAATATGATCTATGTATAAACAGAATATAAAATTTAAAAAATATTTCAAATATATGTTGTATTTCATAAAAAACGACGAGATTGTTTAAAATATTATTCTCTCTTATGCTTATTTATAATTTGCTCATAACTCAAAAGGCAAATCAAAGTTAAATATTTCGGAATTATTAAGTCACTTCAAGCGAAAAATAGACAAATAGTTAAAAATTTCAGAAAAACAGCAACTTTCTACCATTTAAGAGCGAGAATATTATTAAAAATAATAATAAATTGTTTAAAAAATTAGGTTGATTAACAGTAATCAACTATTGCCTCACTCTAATTGAAAGTTGGACAAGGAGTGAAAAATTTTTGAACTTTTGAAACTTTTCACTTTCTATCCCTATTCTAAGAGAAAATTGCAAAAACAATAACAAATAGTTTGAAAAATGTACAACGTCAATTTTTTCAAAAAAAAATAGGATTGATTTTTTTGCGCAATCGAACAGATTTCTTGGTGATATGCATACAAATTCGAGAGAAAAAAATCCAATACATTTTTGGGAAAAAATGGATTTCTGGATTCAAAATTTGGTTTTAAAATGCGCATAATATTTTTAAAAAATTATAATAAAGGTTCTTAAAAATGTAATTGTTAATTTGAAAAAAATAAATAAATAAACTTCAAGATAAATCTTTTTATTTTATTTCTGTATATAATTTTCGTACAATTATTGTTATTTTAAATTCAAGCAACAATTTTAAAAACGTTAAACAATTACAATTTTTGGTATGAAGTTATTTCATTATTGTATTAAGAACATAATATGGATTAAAAAACTATTTTTTTATTATTTAAATTCATTAATTTCGTAGTTCAGATATTTCGCAATTCGACAATTCTCTGACAGGAATTTTATTATTCGGGATTAATTAAATTCGATAATACTATAAACCTTCGAGAATTTTATTATTCAGGAATTTTCACAATCAAGATTTTCATATTTCGGCAATTTTGTTATTTTGTAAATAGCTTATTCCAGAATTTTACAATTTTAGAAATTATATTTTTCAAGATTTTTCAATCTTCCCGTATTAGTTTTAAAAATAATTTAATAGACTTTAGGATATTTTTAAAAAATTGCATAGGATTTTTAATAGATATTCATAATTTTATGGGATTTCGGAAGATTTTGAGCGACTTTATAGGGTTTTTGTAATAATAAATAAATAAAATTTGTAAAAATAATTTAAAGCGACTTGATAATACTTTAATGGATTTCAAAGTGCTAATCGACAAAAATTAAGGAATTAAAAAAAATTGCAAAGATTTTAAAGTATTTCAAGGTATTTCCAAAGATATTTAAGATTTTTGTGGATTTTAGGATATTTTAAAAGATTCTATGAAATTTTTAATAGATTTTAATAATTTGAAGTCATTCCAAAGGATTTGAAAGATTTTAGGATATTTTAAAATTTCCAAAAAATTGTCAATATCTTTAAAAGTGTCTAGGTATTAAAAAAAATTGCTAATTATTATAAATATATCCCAGTTTTTTTAAAGTATATCTGGGAATCTTCGTTGGATTAAAATAGGTCCTAGGAATTTTTCGAAAATTTTAACGATTTTAAGGAATTTAAAAAAATTGCATGTAGCTTTAAACCATTTTTCCAGATTTTGAAGGAGTTTAGAGTCCAAAAGATTTTTAAAAATTTGAAGTATTTTTAGATATTCCAAGAAATTTTCGAAAGCAATCAAATGTGTCAATGTATTTCAAAAAATGTGAAGAATTTGAAATATTGTAGGATATTTTAAAGCATTCTAAGGAATTTTCAGATTACTACAAAAATGTCAAGGAATTTTCCAAGATTTCAAATAATTTTTGAGATTTTCGGGTCTTTTTAAAAGATTCCAGGGAATAATTAATAGATTTTAATCATTCAAAGGAATTCCAAGAGATTGTAAAGATTTTAGCGTATTTTTTAAAATCCCTAAAAAAATTCACAAGCTTTAAAAATTTCAAGTTATTAAAAAAAAGTTCAAAGATTTTAAAACATTTTAGGGCATGTTGAGCCACTACAAGAAATCTTTAAAAGATTTGAAAAATTTGAGAAATTTTCAAAGAATTTTAATCATTTAAAAGTATTTGCAAATAATTCAAGTGGTTTTAAAGAATTTTGGAAGCTTTTCAAGGATTTCAAAGATTTGAGAATATTTAATAAAATGTTAACGAATTTTTAAAAAGATTTCAAGAATTCGAAGTGATTTTAACCGATCTTATTAATTTTAAGAAATTAAAGAAAATGTCATGTGATCTTTAAGAAAGTTCTACAACTGATTTATTCTTATTATTAATTATCCAGCATTTTCATTTTCTAACATTAAAATTGTACAAAATTTAAAACCCCATCATTAAACAAATTTTCAAATATTTATAATTTTTAAAGATATCTTTAAACAATAATTAATAATTTCCCATTGCAAATATTTGAAATCAAATAAAAAAACTTTTTAAATTTCAAAATGTGCTCACTTTTTGAGTTTTTATCGAAAATGGCTGGTTAACGAACTCGTCCTTTCCTTTGGGAACCAAAAAAAGTGCAAAACATGGATTTGATCCGTTAATTTTTTCTAGAGTTATCGTGTTTACGGACGGCCGGGCAGACGGACAGACAGACAGACGCCATCGTATGAACTTGATTTTCGGATTCAGGGGGTCCCGAAACCCGGAGATCCGTTGAAACATGGTGGTGCCAAATTTCCGACAATTCTAATACTTTCTCAATAATAAATGATGAGAATGTAATAGACCCTTAGAATAATAT
>JAWWLR010000004.1:19326184-19343499 GCA_035041075.1 Acraspis erinacei | reverse complement strand
GTGGGGGCCCCTCAAAAGGGGGACATTCGTGAGCGTAAACGTTTCACGATGGGGGACATAGGTGGAAGTATACTGTATTCTACAAGCATTTTTAAATTTTCAAGCCAAAGAGACGTAATTACAACAAGGCAGTTGAATTTTTTTATAAAAAAGAATGATTACAAAAAAATTTAAGTTTTTTCTAACGAAACATTCAAATTTTCTACCAAATAATATGAAATTTTCCCTGAAAAATATGAATTTTCAACAAAAAAGAATAAATAAATCATACAAAAATAAATAAATAACAAAAAAATACATGATAAATTAAATAAAAAAATATACAAAATCTTTTAGCTACGCAAATTTATAATCGAAAGTGTTATTCTTTGTTAAATATCGCAGTTATAAAATTGTATACAATAATTTAATGTTAAATTTAAATTTTCAAAGTTGCCATAAAACATTGCAAAATGATTTTAAAAGTTTTTAGCGACGTACATTTGATAAATTAAAAAAAAAATACTGCAATAAATAATACTGTATTAAAAATGCGAAATTATAAAAAAATAAGTTAAATATATATTAATATTCTTTAAAATTTTTTTATTGACATTTGATGAAAATATTAAAACTGTAGAGGAATATAAATTGTCAAAAAACAATACGGTTAAAAAAATTCTTTAAAATTTGCACATCCATGCCCGTTTTATAAAAAAATGTTTATTCCATTTTTTGTATAAAAATTTTCATTTTAGACATTGTTTTTAAACATTTACTTTAAAATTTTTTAATTTATAAGTATACTATATTTTCTGTTGCAATTATAAATACTATTTTTTAAAGAACTTACATAAATCATAAGAAAATAATTTTATTTGCAGTTCAAAAAGAAATATTTTTATGAAATTAAAAGAGTTTAAAAAATAATAGTACAATTTTTAACAAAATAAATGTATTTCGTTTTAAATAAAAAATTTATAATTCATTACAGAATAAATTAATTTAAAGGAAAAAATAATTATTTTAATAAAATAAGTGATCTAAAAAAAATTTCACCAAATACTTAAATTTATGAAAAAATAAATTTCCTTATAAAATTGAAAAAATGTTTAATCATTTATTAAGTTGGAACACATTAAAATAAATTGAACATATATTTTTAAATATAAACAAAATAAAAATTAATCTAATAACATACACTATTTTAAAATAATACGTAATTTTTAAAGATTCTTGACAAACAATTTATAAACTTTGTAAAAATGTTTAAAACATTTTAAAAGAATAAAAAAATGTATATAAAAATTGCTGAAGAAAAATTTTAAAGGATTTTCAAAAATCTGTATAAAAAAATATATTTGAAATATAATAAAATTGTTTTATATTTCTAAAAAGGTTTATTTTATTTTCTTATCAATTTTTAATATTTTGTTTAAATTTTACAAAAAATTTTTATTTCACACACACACACACACACGCGCGCGCGGGCGCGCACGCATATATATATATATATATATATATATATATATATTACAATTTTTTAAATTATATAATTAAAAAAATTAACACTTCGTTGATTCAATATTTTTACTTAAATTTTTAATTTTTATTGACTAATAAACGTTATTTTTGTGTTAAAAATTGAACTTTTTTGAATTTTTTTTTAATTTATAAAATTAGTTTATATCGATTAAGATCTAACTTAATAAATATAAAAAAAGTGCCAATATGAAAAAATAATAATTCTTTTTAACATATATTTTATTGAACATTCATAGGACAAATTTAATTTTATAAAAAAAATTCTTAATTTATTTTACATCTTGTCTTAAAATAAGTTAATTATTTTCTATTAATCCAAAAATTAAATTTGTTGTTAGGTTTGTAGTAAACTGTTGTTTTTCTGAATTATTTAATCCTTTCAAGAAAAATATCTGTGTAATGATTTTTATTACGATAACTGAGTATCGGATCGGAATTTATTTTTAAAATTACAGATAATGTTTTAATGATTTATCGATGTTTTTTGATGCTCTGATTTACATAGCTGGTCGTGAAATGAGTATTTAAATTAAATGTTTTAAATATGATACACTGCTTTATATTTAAATTATTTAAAAAAATGTTTAATTATTATTATTTTTTTAATTAATCGGATTGTAATGTGATTTTTTAGATTACAGATATTAATTTTTAATGATTTTGTAAAAATATCATTTTACAAAAATTATGGTTTTTCACAATAATAAATTAACATATCGTGCCCTAAAATCTTTGACTATCTTTAAGGGCATAGAGTGTATAAGAAGTAAATAGAAGCACCACCTTTAATAAAAAGGGAAGCGTAGTACCTCTGGTGAGCGCGCGAAAAAGTTTGAAAATTCAAAATATAAAAAGGAAAGATTAATTTAAAATGCATTAGTGATAATACTAATAATTGGTAATATGCCATATTTCATATTGTAATTTAACACAGATGTCAAAATATTTTTTTATAAACATTAATCCGAGAGATTTCCGTTTATAAGAAATATTTTTTCTCACTAGAATTTTAATATTATTTTATTTAAAATTTAAAAAATGGTAATTAATTCATGTAAACTACATTAGATACATTTTTTTTGCATCCTTGGATTTTTTATTAATAAAATAGTTTTCTAATTTGTGGCTATTTTTTAAATTAAAATTATTATTAAACATTTTAAGATAAACTCTAATTATTTCAGATAACCCATGAATGTGAGGAATAAAATAAAAATGCCTTCGGTTTTTTTTTTTTAATCAAAATAGATAGAGGTTGCATTTTCAGTTAAGTGTTCTTGAATCTTAGTATGTCACCCAGATTTAGTAACCAAAAGTCATAACGCGAAGTGGATGCATGGAACGCCTCCCACTGAGTTTGATTTGTCTGTGCAGCCCTCGTAACTTTAGATTCCTATTTATACTAGCATTATGCAAACCAAAATAACCAGAATTCAGGAATTGTAAGAGAAACTAGAATAATTTATTTATTAAAAATTTTTTTAAACTAAAAATATTTTTCTTGTTACAAGGTATCTACTAAAAAAATGCCCTGAAGATTCTAGATTTTTTAAAAGTATCCAAAGTTTTTTTTTCCAATTTCTATGGGTTCAATTAATATGTTTAATTTAGATACCTTTGAAAAATTATAGAGAATTAAATAATATCTAAAAAAATAATTAATAATTTCTTGAATTTGTCTATAAGGTCTGCGAATTTGAATAATAGATCAATTAAATTTTTATTTTATCTTCCTCTACTTAAAATTCGGTGAATGTTTAGGTAAAATTAAGGTGAGTACTATAATAAATTCCGTTTTAAACCTCTTAAAATTTCTAGGTTTTTAAATAAAAATATTTCATTTTCAACAAGATAAATTAATTTTTAAACAAAAGGTTGAACTTTCAACTAAAAAACAACAATTTTTTAGTTGAATTTGGAACTAAAAAAAACAGCGTTCAACCTAAAATGTAATAGTTAAATTTTCAGTTAAAAAAAAATTTCACCAAATAGTTTTGTTTTTTCGAAAAAGATAAATTTTGGACTAAAATGATGGATATTTAACTGGAATACTTTCATTTTCAAACAAAAATTTATATAAAATTTGTTGTATAAAAATTTTCATTTTAGACATTTTTTTAAAAACATTTAGTTTAATATTTTTAAATTTATATGTATACTATATTTTCTGTTGATTTTAGAAATATTTTTTAAAGAACTTAGGACCAAAATAATTTAATTTTGTTACGTAGAGTTCTATGTTTGACTGAAAATTAATTTTTTTTTTAATATCAATTTAATTATTTAACATTAAAACTACCAAATAATTTTGTTTTTTCGAAAAAGATAAATTTGGAACTAAAATGATGGATATTTAACTGCAATACTTTCATTTTCAAAAAAAAATTATATATATATATATATATATATATATATATATTTAACTAAATAGTTGAATTTTGAACTAAAAATATCAGTTTTGAAGCAACAATCGAATACTTAAATTTTTGTTAAAAAAAATAATTTTCCGCAAAAAAATATAATTTTCACCTAAGGTGATGAATTTTCCACTAGGGTAGATGAATTTTAAAACAAAAAGATAAATTTTGAAAAAAATATTAACTTTTAAACAAGCAGTGTTATTTTTATATCGAAAAACAATTATTAAAAAAAATACGAATTTGCACCGAAATAGTTCAATTTGCAAAAAAAGTTTAATCTTGCCAACGAAAAATTAAATAGTTAAAGTTTCCGTTGAAAAAATTAATTTGCGATTAAAATAATAATTTTTTTTTAATAATGAATATTTAACTGGAATAGTTGAATTTTAAACCAAAAATACTAAAATTTTCAGTTAAAAAATTAATGTTCAACAAGAGATGAATTTTCACAAAAAATTATGTATCTTCCACTGTTAAAAAATTATTTTTCAACCAAATTGATGAATCTTTAACTGAAATAGTTGAATTTTAAACAAGACCAAAAAAGTCAAATTTTTAAATAAAAAATATCATTTTTCAACCATAAATTGAACAGTTCAGTTTTAGATAAATAAATTAATGTTCGACCAAGGAGATCAATTTTCAACTGAAATGATGGAATATTAACATTGAATAGATAAATTCCCAGCAAAAAAAAAGATTTTTCAGCCAAAAAAATCATTTTTCAACTTAAAAGATTAATTTTGAATTAAAATGTTGAATCCTTATCCGGAAAGATTATTTTTTAACAAAAGTGTTTAACATTGCCCTAAATGGTTGAATTAAAAAAATGAATTTTCAAACAAAAAAGATTTTTCCCTACCAAAAAGATGAATTTTCAGCAAAAAAATAAATAATTCAATTTACAGTTAAAAAATTAATCATCAACCAAAGACATGAATTTGGAACTAAAATTATGAAATATTCAATTCGAATAATTACATTTTTATTTTTATTTAAATTAACTTTCAACATAAAAAACACTAATTTTCATGAAAATATTGAATAATTATAATTAAATATTGAAAAATAAAATAATTTTCCAACAGAGTGATAAATTTTTAACTAAAACTAAAATAATTAATCTTTGAGTAGAATAATTGAATTTTCAAAGAGGATAATTAATTCATGCTAAAAAAGGCGAATTTTCAACCAAAAAGAAAAAGATAATTTAGCATCAAAAAATTGAATAGTTAAATTTTTAGTAAAAAAAAGTAATCTTTAACCAAAGGATGCATTTTGAACTGAAGCCATGAAAGATTCCACTAAAATAGTTATACTTTCAAATTTAAACAAATTAATTTTTTTTTAATTTAACAAAATAATTAAAGTTAATTAAATCTTTATTCAAAAACATATGAAATCTGATCGCAAATATGTTAACGAAATTTTTATTTTATTTTGTAATGAAAAACAGTTGAAGTTGATAAAAAACGACTTTTCAACAAAATGCATGAATTTTATTTATTTTTTAAATCTTGATCATTTCCAGGGTTTTCCAGGTATTAAAAAATTCCCTGATAATTCGAGGTTTTTCAGGTAGGCTAGACACAATTTTAATTTAATTTCTATTTGAATTCATTATTTATTTTTTAAATTAATTTTTAATTTATTTTTTAGTTAAATTTTTAATTTAATGCTTCATTTAATTTTTAATTAACTGTTTAATTTATTTTTTAAATTGTTTTTTTAATTAAAATTTGTATTTTAGTTCTGATTTAATTTTTAATTTAAATCATTTAAAAAAATTACATTATGAACTAAATAAAACGAAATATTCGGTATTTTATGTGTAGAGAGCAATTAATGTGAAAGGATGACAAAATCTGCTCTGATTACAGTGATAACCGATTCACAAGTAACGCCTGTTTAGATTTGATGGAGTCGTTCTAAATTTAAATACAAGTTTAAATACTAATCTGCTGACGAAAATATATTTAAAACATAAAATTTTCAAAATTATGAAGTTTAAAAATCGCGCATAATAAAATTTTGAAATTAAAAAAATTACAAAAGTTTTTATTAATAAAAAAATTATTAAACAAGAAATATGTTCATAAAATGAAAGAATTTTATTTTATTCCTTATTTTCAATTTTTATTTGATTATTTAAACAATTTCAGTTATGTCTGAAAAAAATGATTTTTTGATGATTTTAAGAATCAAAATAATATTACAGATGATATTTCAAATAAAAAACATTTTTAATCTTTGAAAAATTGTTGGGAAATTTTGGTAAGAAGCAATAGTAAGAAAAAATTCATTTACCGAAAATATTGTTCAAATAATTACTTCCGACCGTTTATAATATTACCGAATCTAAACAGTTAACAAAATTGTTTTTTTTAGCAATTTTATTTATTCATTAAAAATAAATTAATGACAAATTTTGATTTAAAAAAATTTCCCTTTAATATTTATTGATTTTAATTATCGTTTAAATTTAAAATAACACTAATTATAAAACTTTCTAAAAGCGGAAATTTTGAATCATCTACAATTTTAGAATTTCGGAAATTTTAATTATTTTTATCAACCACATAATTAAATCAAAAGTAAAGGAGTATTAAAGAAAAAAAGATTTAACAAATGTTAAATAAATGAAATTTATTTTTAACTTTGTAAATCATCCTACGATAAGATCATTTTTATTTTGTGATTAAATTGATGTTTTATTCATCTTTTCTTACGGAAACCTTGCGCGCTTGAATATATTATTTATATAATCGTGCAAAATTTTAGTCATATTTATTTTTATTCAAAATTAAACTGAAATCGCACGTGATTTCCCGATTTTTTTTAGTTTTTATATTTTCAATGTCTCGAAAATGCAAGCCTTAAATTGTTATATACATTAAATTATTCAAGTTTATATTATCAACATATCGCAAATAATTTAATAAAATTTGGAAAAATAATTTTTAAGGAAAATAATAATTTTATATTATTTATTTCACTTTTTTATAATAAGTAAATATTTTTAATCAATTAGAGTAGATTCAACTACGGATTGTGATAACAAATTTTATTTTTAATCAAATAAAACGATTTTTCGACGAAATAATTAAACTTTCAATCAAATCCCTGAAGTTGCATTTAAAAAAGTTCAATTTTTAAGCCAGCAGAATTAAATTTTTCAGTTAAAAAATTATTGTTAAACCAAATAAAACTACGGTTCAACAAAATAGGTAAATTTTCAACCCAAAAGTTAAATTTGCAAATAAAAAATACGAGTTTTCAACTGAAATTATGAATTTGAAATTAAAAAAAAATTATTTCAACTTTCTACCAAAAGGTTGAAGTTTGATCTATAAAATATAAATTTGCAGGCCAAAAGTTGAATTTTCAACAACAAAAAAGATCAATTTTCAACCACACATAGAATAATTAATTTTTCCGTTAAAAAATTAATGCTTATCCAATTTAACAGCCACAAAAAACTATTTTAAAAGCAAATAATTAATTTTTTAGCCAAGTCGTTAAATTTGCAACTAACTTTAAAAAAAAAGAATGAAATAATTATTTTTTGAGTTAAAAAATAATGTTTATATAAAAAACATTTTTCAACTAAACAGTTAAAGCTTCAACCAAATAGATGAATTATAAACTGAAAATATGAATCATAAATAAAAAAAAATGAGTTCAAAAAAATCAGTTAAGCTTTTAACTTCATAGTTGAATTTGCATTTAAAAAAATAGAAATTTCCAAGCCAATAGTTAAATTTTTAACCAAATAAGATAAATTTTCAACTAAAAATTTAATAAGTAAATTTTCAGATAAAAAATTAACGTTTAACCGAATAAGACGATTTTTCACGGAAATAGTTCAATTTTTTACTAAATAGGTGAATTTTCAACTAAAATAATTAATCTTTAAACAAAAAGTAAACTTTTAGAAAAGCAGTTCATTATTAAATTTTCAATTAAAAATTAATGTTTATCCAAATAAAACTAATTTTCAATAAAATAGTAATAAATTTTCAACCAAATCGTTAAATTTGCAAGTAAAAAAAGATGAATTAAAAAAAATGATAAATTTCCAATAAAAACTTAAATTTTAAAACAATTCCTTAATTTTTACACTATAAAATGCATTTTCAACAAAAATTATGAATTCCCAACCAAAATATAAATTTAAACAAATTATTTTTACTTTATACTAAATAGTTGAATTTTCATCTGAAAACGAGAAACTTTTAAACAAAATAATGAAAACATTAAATTTTTCAGTTAAAAAATAATGTTTACTAATATAACAAATATTTTCCAAGTAAATAGTTAAAGCTCAAATAAAATAGATAAATTATAAACTAAAATGATGAATCTTCAATATAAAAAATCAGTTCAGGTTTTAATTTCATAGTTAAATTTTCATTTAAAAAAATTCCAAGCTAATAGCTAACTTTTTATCAAAAAAAAGATAAAATTTCAAATAAAAATTTAATAATTAAATTTTCAGATAAAAAATTAACGTTTGACTAAATGTGATGATTTTTCAAGGAAATTTTTTATTTTTTTTTACCAAAAAAGATGAATTTTCCACTAAAATAATTAACCTTTAAACCAAAACTAAACTTTTAACAAATCAGTTCATTGTTAAATTTTCAATTAAAAATTAATGTTTATGAAAAAAGATGAATTTTTAACTTAAATAATGAATCCTCAAAAAAATTTAACAAAATAGTTCAACTATAAACCAAATAGTTGAATTTTCATTTAAAAATTATAAATATTCAAGCTAATTGTTGAGTTTTAAACTTAAAAAGATCAATTTTCAACCAAAAATGAAATACTTAAATTTTGAGTTAAAAAGTAATTGACCAAATATAATGAATTTTCAAAAAAATATTTCAATTC
Source organism: Acraspis erinacei (assembly GCA_035041075.1). NCBI lineage: Eukaryota > Metazoa > Arthropoda > Insecta > Hymenoptera > Cynipidae > Acraspis > Acraspis erinacei. The sequence goes on along the minus strand of JAWWLR010000004.1, from coordinate 19,334,659 downwards.
GCAAACAAAAATTAAATATATAAATTTTCAGTTAAAAATTATTCTTTAATCAACTAAAATTAATTTAATACAAAATAGCGGAATTCTCAAGCGAATGGTTGAATTTTTATCTCAAAAAGATAAGTTTACAATAAAAAATGGAATGATTAAATTTTCACTTAAAAAATTAATGGTTAACTAAATAAAATGAATAGCAAAAAAAATAATTAAATTTTCAACAAAGTGGTTTAATTTATTACTACGAAACATAAATTTTCAACTAAAATTATGAATCTTGAATAAAAAAATTTTGTTTCCGGAAAATTAGTTTAATTTTCAAACAAATAGTTGAATTAAAAAAAATGTGAACAAAGAATGTAAAACTTAAATTTTCAGTTAAAAAATTAATTTTCAGCCGAATAAAGCAATTTTAAAATAAAAAATTTAAATTTTCAAACAAGTCGCGAAATTTTCAACTAAAATAAATAAATTTTTAACTAAAATGCTGAATTTCCAAGAAAAAGAAATTACCAAATAAAACAATTTTTCAAGGAAATAGTACAATTTTTAAACAAATATTTGAATTTTCATCTAAAAAAAATAAATGAAACAAAAATTTAACCAAATAGAAGAATTTTTAACTAAAATTATGAAATTAATTAATTTTCAACTAAAAAAGAATAATTTTCAAGCATGGAATAGTTAAATTTTTAGCGAAAAAAAATTTTTTTTACCCAAGTCGCTTCAACAAGAATCGCTTCCCGCCTTTCCCACGGGTATAGACATGCGCACACAATTTGAACTTTTATGGGACACATAACGATTTTTCAGCTTTAAGGGAATTTCTTCTATTTTATTTTTCCCTCTTCTTTATTTAAATAATCTGAGAGCAAGAAGATTGTTGCTAAAGATCTCAACAACAAAAATTTATATTTTTTTAATTCCAGTGATATTCAAATTTAAAGAATGGCTTTAAATAATTACGATGAAATAATTTAAATACAAATTAATAAATGGAGCAGTTTTTAAATAAATTTATTTATTAATAATTTAAACCTTGGCTAGATACTAGTCTCAAAACAGAATCAGAATAAGTAAATTTAAAAAAAAATGTTCTAAAATAATAAAATATATAAGTTGATCCGATATTTTTTGAAAAATGTTCTTGAGCCTTAAAAAAATTTCTAAAAAGAATAATAAATAATAAATAAATAAAAATTGAAAAAATGTCCTTCGCGCGAAACCGGCGTGCTACGTTCTACAGTGCGTGTCTTCGGGTGACCGAGTGAAGCCTGTTGCATCGATTTTCCGGGTAGCATTCCAGAAGCGTAAATTCCATTCAAGATAAAATATAATAGAGAAAAATATATTTTAAAAATCGCGATTAAAACGTAGAATTTTCTCCACTTCAATTTATTTAAAATAAAAATAATTTAGTAATAAATAAAGGCTAATTTGGGATAATTTTGAAAAAGTACTTACTTCAAGATGTTCTAAAAATGTAAAAATATCTACACAACACACGGCTTTTTGGTAATCCTGTTTGCACTTCTTCACGATTTCGAATGCCAAAAGTTGCATGCGGAAGCGCAGGTGTCTTCGTCTGCGGCGTGTGGCGCAGGTGTTACAAAATATAATGCAATTTAACGCAATGCGGAATTTTTGGCGATTTTAATTGAAAATATTCGAGAAATATTTGTGGAGAGTGATTAAATTTAGTACCGGTGAAAACAAACACATTCGGTCATCCGACGTTGATCCTATGACAACTACAACTGCTGCCTGGGTGTGTTTCCGTGGTCGTGGTCCGAAAATCACTGGTGTTGAGAATATGAGATGGGTAACGGTAATAGCAAGTTTGCCGACTACCGACATGAGCGCGTTTACAGTTCAGCGAACTAATTTCTCACAAATACATTTTTTTGTTTTTGGTAGAAATTTATTTTTTTTTTTTAATAAAAATTTGATTATTATATGGAACGACTGAAAAATTCAGAAAAATGAAATTCCCAAATTAGAAAATTCGTGAAAAATAACAATACCGAATTGGTAAATTCCCGATAATAAAATTCCTAAATTCTAAAATTCCCGAATAATAAAATACCCGTCAGAAAATTTCCGAATTATAAAAGATCCAAATTGAAAAATTCCCGAAATTAAACAATTTTATTATCATTTTTTTTATAAATATTTATTTTATAATATTAAAATTCGCGAAAAATAAAATTGCCGAAAAATGAAAATACCGAATTGGAAAATTCCCGTCTATTAAAATTCGCAAATAATGAAATTGCCGAATAATAAAAATGTCGAATTGGAAAATTCCCGAATAATAAAACTTCTAAATTCTAAAATTCCCGAATTGGAAAATTTAGGACAGCTTATAATATTACAGAATTGGAAAATTTCCGAATAATAAAATTCCCGAAAAATAACAATAACGAATTGGAAAATTCCCAAATTATAAAATTCTCGAATATTAAAATTCCCGAATTATGAAATTTCCGAATTGGAAAATTCACGACAGCTTAAAATATTACCGAATTAGGAATTTCCCGAATAATAAAATTCCCAGCAGTTAATAATAATATTTTATTTTATTTATAAATATTTTCTTAATATTTAATTTATTTAATATATTTATTTGTATTTTTATTTATGTTTATATAATATTTAATTTAATATTTAATTTTATTAATATTTATTAATATTTATATTTTATCTAATTGTAAATAAAAATATTTTATTTACAAATTTTTTTATTTTAAATTCAAAAAATAGGTTTCGAAATGTAAACATTAAAAATAATTTAAAAAAATAAAATTTCATTATTCTATTTGTAATCAATAAAACATATTTATAAAAGTATGGGACGACTGAAAAATCACGAAAAATAAAATTCCTGACCCTGTAAAATTCCCAAATAATGAAATTGCCGAAAAATAAAATTACCGAATTGGAAAATTCCCGAATATTAAAATTCGCGAATAATCAAATTGTCCAAAATTAAGAGGACAGAATTGGAAAATTCCTGAATAATAAAAATCTCGAATAATAAAATACCCGAATTATAAAATATCCGAATTGGAAAATTCCGGAATTTAAAAAATTACACTTTTCTTATAAGTATATTTGATTGATTACAAATACAATAATGAAATTAAAAAAAAATATTTTGAATGTTTAAAATTTCGAAAATTATTTTTTGAATTTAAAATAACAATTATTTTTAAAAAATTTTTAATTATTTTAATTTTATATTCAGATAATAATTTTTGAACTTTCAAACATTAAAAATAATAAAAAATAAAATTTCATTATTGTACTTATAATCAATGAAACATTAGGGAATTTTCCAAATCGAATATTTTATAATTCGACAATTTTCTGTCGGGAATTTTATTATTCGGGAATTTTCTTCTTCGATAATATAATAAATTTTCATAAATTTTATCATTCGGGAAATTTATTATTCGGGAATTTTCAAATTCGTTATTTTTATTTTTCGAAAATTTTATTATTCAGGAATTTTAATATTCGGGAATTTTCCAATTCGGTATTTTTATTTTTAGGCAATTTTATTATTCGAGAATTTTAATATTCGTGAATTTTCCAATTCGGTATTTTTATTTTTCGGCAATTTTATTATTCGCGAATTTTATTATCAGGGAATTGTGTAATTCGGGAATTTTACACTGTAGGGAGTTTTATTTTTCGGAATTTTTCAGTCGTCCGAATTATATTTTAGATTAAAAAATTTATATATTTTTGAATGAAAATGCAACTATTTGGTTGGAAATTTGTCCTTTTTTGTTTAAAATCAAACTATTTCTTTGAAACTGGTTTTATTTGGTCGAAGACCAATTTGTTTAAATGCAAATTTAACTATTCAATTTTTGGAAGAAAAAATATCTGTTTTAGTTCAAAATTAATTAGTTTTTGTTGTTGTTCATCTATTGGGTTAAAATTTTAACTATTTGTTTGGAAAATATTTTTTATTTTGTTAAAAATTAATTTTCTAATCGAGCGGGTAACAGTTTAGCGAACTAAGTACTTCCAAATAAATTTTGTTTTTGTTGGAAATTTATCATTTAAAAAAATCACTATTTTGTTGAAACTCGTTTTATTTTGTAGAAATTAATTTTTTTAATAAAAATTGGATTATTATATTTTGGGTTGTAAAATTATCTTTTTCAGTTGAAAATTCTTTGCTTTTTTGAACTTAATCTTTTTGGTTCAAAATTAACCTTCTCGTTAAAAATTAAATTATTAAATTTGAAGTTATCATTTTAGTTAAAAATTCAACTGTTTTAAATTAAAATTTCACGGCTTGATTGAAACTTTAACTATTTTGTTGAAAACTCGTTTTATTTAGTTAAAAAATAATTTTTCAACTGAAAATTTAGTTATTCCATTTTTGGTTTAAAATGTATCTTTTTTGGTTGAAAATCCACTTGCGTGCTTAAAAATTGATATTTATTATACGAAATGTTGGATTGATTTGAAGATTTTTTCTTTTTAATTGAAAATTAATCTTTTTATATGAAAATTCAACTATTTGGTTGGAAGTTGAAGTAACTTGTTTTGATTTTTTTATCATTCGTCATTTTAGGTAAAAATTATGCTTTTCTTAATGAAAATTCAATTACTTGAATGAAATTTAACTATTATGTTGAATATTCGTTTTATTTGATTAAAAATTAATTTTTCGAGTGATAATTTATTTATTCCATTTTTGGTTGAAAATTAATATTTATTGATTCAAAACTTATCTTTTTTAGATCAAAATTTAATTACTTAGCTGGAAATTTAACTATTTTCTTGAAAATTCGTTTTATTTCGTTAAAAAATATTTTTTTTAGTGAATATTTAATTATTCCGTTTTTTGTTTAAAATTAAATAACATTACAATCTTACATTCGAGAATTATTTAGCGAATTTACGCCGAATTACTACGCGACGATGTAAACGTGCTCACCGCTCTATTTTTAGTTGTACGCGGAGATAATTGAAGTTCGCATGCAGCAACGCGAGGTAGCGCTCCAGTGGTGCTGAAGAAGTCGGCAAGGTAGAATTCTCTAATTTGTACATATTTTTGAAACTGAAGCCAGAAAATCGGGAAATTAAATTACTGAGAATTTGATTCAGTGACCGGGATTTTTTTATCGAATGTACTAGGATGCAAATTAAAAGTGATTTCATATATTTGATTACTGTAATTCTGAGTCGCAAAAATTAATTTGTGAAAAAAATAAAATTCTTATTTGGAATTGGAAATTTTCAAAAGGAATTACAATTATGAGTTGGAATAAGGAATTTGCGAAAAGAGCGATAATTTTGAGTCTGGGACAGAGAATTTCCGTGAAAAATGAAAATTTTAATTTCGGAACAAGGAATTTTGATAAAGAATTATAATTTTGAATTTGCGAGAGGGATTTACAGTAAAGAAATATAATTTAGAGTTTAGGACAGGGAATTTCCGTGAATAATTATATATTTTTGTATTTCATTTCAATTTTTATTGAAAAGAAGGTAATTAAAAAAAATCTCTGTTAAAAATTCAGAATTATAAATCGTTTACAACATTCTATTTTTCAAATGAGAATTGTAATTCTTATGAACCAAAATTTGTATAAAAAATATTATTTTTACTTTATGATTATAAATATTATAATTTTTATTTAAGGATAACTTTAGAAAAAGTAATTTCATTAAGAACTGTAATTCTTACTTTAACACAAAGATGGTAATTTAAAAAAAAAATCTGTTTCAATTCAGAATTATATTTTTGTTTACAAAATTCTCTATTCCAAATTAAAATGTAATTCTTACGGAAAAAAATTGTAGTATTGATTTTTAAGCAGGGAATTTCGTAAAGGATTGTAATTTTATTTAGGGTTCACTTTAAAATAGGAAATTTCCTTAAGATTTATAATTTTTACTTTAGGTCAAGGAGTTTCCCTAATGAATTTTAATTTTAGAAATTAATTTCAATTCCAATTTAGGAACAGGTAATTAAAAAAATCCTTTTAAGAATTCTTAATTATAATTCCTTTACAAAAATTTTATTTTCCAAATAAGAATTGTAATTCTTTGAAATTACATTTCTCTTAACAATTTATTATTTTTACTTTTAAACAGGAAATCTCGTTATTAATTATAATATTGATTTAAAAGTAAATTTTCGACTAGGAAATTTGTTAATAATTATAATCCCTCTTCAAATTAAAAATTATTGTTCTTTTAAAAAATTCTAATTATTTTAAATAATTTTCTGTTCCAAATGAAAATTGCAATTTTTGTGAACAGGGAATTTCGTAAACAATTTTTATTTTCATTGAAGGTTCACTTTACATAAGGTAATTTTGTTAAGAATGATTTTTTTTACTCTATGGGAAAGATTTTTAATAACGAATTTTCATTTTTGATTTAAAACAGGGAATTTTTTAACTCGAGCAGAATTTTTGGAAAATAGTTTTAACTCTGATTCAGAAGAAGGGAATTAAAAAAAAATCTCAATCATAATTCTTTCAAAAAATTCTCTGTTACAAACCAGAATTTTAATTCTTCTAAAAAAAAATGTTAACAAAAAGTTATCATTTTGACTTGCATTTTAATCTTGTAATACTTTAAACATATAATCTTTTATAAACACAATTTTCACATTTTCAAATTTATTATTTTAGTTTAAATAAAAAATGCCTTTTATACTATAAAAGATGGCCTTTCAACAAAATACTTGAAATTCCAACAAAATGAATAATTTTTTGATATTATCGTTGAATTTTTATCCTAAAAAGATAAAATTCAAACAAAAAAAATGGCATAGTTTATATTTCAATCAAAAAAGATATACAAAAAAATTTGTTGACCAAGAAGACGAATTTTCCAAAAAAAAGGTTTTTCACTTAAGAACTAAATAAAATATTTTCTGAGTTGTTAATCGTTCATACCAAAAGACGAATTTCTTCGAAAAAATTGAATTTTCAGAAAAAAATATGATTTTCATGCAAAAAATTAATTTTCCACAAAATTCGTGCATTTTTAAACAACAATAATTCAATTTTAAACCAAGAGAACAATTTTTTGAGTAAAAAAGGAGAATTTTCAACTAAAAAGATCAATTTTATAAAAATGGAAAATTTAAATTTTTCATAAAAAAATTAATTTTAAACCAAAGAAACGCTTTTCCACTAATCAGTTGATTTTCCAACCAAAGTTATAAGCCTTCAATCGAAAAAATAAATTGTTAACAATGTAGTTTCAATTTTATAAAAGTAGTTTAATTAAAATTAAATTCAACTTTTTTCAATTAAAGTTTATTAAAAAAAAATTTAATTCATTTTTTTAATTAAAAAATTATTTAATTTCAACAGAATAGTTGAACTTTAAAATGAAAAGATGAATTTTGTACTAAAAATATAAATCTTCGGAAAAAAATGCTGCTTGAGAAAGTGATTTTCATTTAAAAAAATGAAATTTGTACTAGCGCAGATCAATTTTTATATGAAATGGAATAAAATTTCAAAAATAGTAAAAACCGATGAATATTTTTTTTAATGTACAAAAAGCAGTTGAATTTTCATCCAAAAAAGATTATAGTTGACTTTTTAAGATGAAAATATGAAATTTTCAGCAAAAAATAAGTTTCTACGAATAAAATTGAATTTTTAATCCAAAAATAGGAATTCTGTCTACTAAACAGGACAAATTAAAAAAAGTTGAATTCTCTATAAAATAGTTGCATTTTATCTAAGAAAGACGAAATTTGTACTAAAACAGATGAATTTTTAATAAAAAATTATAAATTTTTCTGTAAGTTAAACTTTTATCCGGAAATGATTTTAGTTCTTTTTTCAACACCAAAATAAAAAATTTTAAACAATAAGTCGATTTTTCTTTTAAATCGTAGAATTTTTAACCAAAAAGTATGACTTTTCAACAAGATTGTTAAACTTTCAACCAGTTGTATTTTTGTCCAAGAAAAATGGGAATTATACTAAAATAGGTAAATTTTTTAATAAGAAAAATTTCAAAAACAGAATTGAATTTTTATACAAAAATAATTCAAATGACTTTTCAATACAAAAATACGAATTTTAAACAAAAGGGACAGTTTCTAGAAAATTGTTAAATTTTCAACAAAACGGTGGCATTTTTATCCAAGAGATATTATTTATCTGAAGTTGGATTAAAACGCTGCAAACAATTGAAAACTGCAATTATCCGACGGCAGATAAATTTGATCACGAGGTGGATAAAATTTACCCGTCGCAGGGTTTTTATTTTTTATTTAAATATTTTATTGTAAAATTTCAAGAATGAATAATAATTCTCAATTACATCATTAATTTTCAATGGTTATAATTTTAAAGTTCTAAGTAAGCTTTTATGCTGAAAGCTAAAGTTTGAATTTTTTCAGATCTGTTATTGATAAATTTTCGATAGGACGCGTAGTTTTTGTTTTATTTGTAAAAAACCACATTTAAAATAAAA
>JAWWLR010000004.1:19298916-19315965 GCA_035041075.1 Acraspis erinacei | reverse complement strand
GAAGGGAATGGGGAGAAGAGAGAGGAAGAAAATCAAAAGATAAGGTACTGAATGGGGAGGGAAAGAAGTTGTTAAAGTTCTTGGAGGAGTTGGGACGGTTTATCTTAAACGGAAATATAGAGGGAGATGAGGAAGGAGAGTATACACGTTCAGGAGGAGAAAGGGGTGCGGTAATTGATTATGTGATAGTGGATGATGATGTAAGAGAGAAGGTCAGGAAACTAAAGTTAGGTGATTATATTGATTTGGATCACTTTCCCTTAATAGTGACATTAGAGGGAGAAAAAAGTAATAGCAATAGGACAAAAAAGGGGGCAAAGGTAAAAAGTGTATGAAAAGGGGATTGGTCAAGGCAAGGAAAAGAACAGTTTAGAAAAAAGATCAGAAATATCAAAATGGGAGAGGGAAATGGAGACGAAGAGATGGAAAAAATGATAGGAGAAGTTAAAAGAGGATTAGAGTACCCAAATAAAAATGAAGCTAATAAAGATGGGAATAGAAGTGGATGGGATCAGGATTGTAAAAAGAAAAAGAAGAAGGTCAGGAAGGAGTTAAGGAAGTGGAGAAAGGAAAAAAGTAATGGGTAAGAATATAGGAGAAAAAAGAAAGAGTGTTCTGAATTTTTTGATCAAAAGGAAGAGGAAGAGAATAAAAGGTTTTAGGAAAAGGCGGAGAAGGCTAGGACGGAAGAAGAGGTATGGAAGGAAGTAAATAGAGAAAGAAGAAGAAAAAGAGTAAACCAAGATATTGAAAGGGTAGAATGGAAAAATATTTTTTGGATTTGCTAGGAGGAGTAGAGAGAAAATTTAGGAAGGGAGGAAAATATGGTAAAGAAAGAGATGAGGAAGAGGACTTAACAAGAGAAGAAATAGTGAAGGTGTTAGGAATAATGAAGGATGGAAAGGCACCTGGTATAGATGAGATTCCAAATGAAGTAATTTCAATGAGTCATTTTTATAACATTCAAGAAGTCTGAGCCGAAAATTTGAAGTTTCAACTAAGGAAGATCACAATAAACTAAATTTTGGTGAAAAAAAAGATAATCACCAACCTTTCGGCAACCAAAGTTCCATAGTATCATTTTTATGCTGATTTTCCAAATTTGTTCGTTGGATTCTTAGTTTTGTTTTCAGGAATTCTGCAAATTAAAAAATCATTTTAAAAGCCAAAATAATTTCTTTCTGAAAGGTGAGTCGAGTAATTGAAATTTTCAAAAAAAAATTTAAATCATTTTTTTTTATTTTAGTAATTAATTAATAATAATCTAACTTCATTTAAATATGTATAATTTAATTAATAATTTTAAATTATTTTAATTTATTTAATAAGTTCCATAATTTAAGAAATTTTCAAAAACTACGAAAAACCAGCTTTTCATACGTTTGTTATGTTTTTTTCCCCCAAAAAATCAAAATTGCGCTCATTTTGACATATTTTCATATTTTGTAAATGAAAAAAAATAATCGGTGAATTCGAAGGAAGTGTAAGTGGAAAAAATGGTGTCATTCAAATTGAATGTACTGAAATGTTCTCGCTGTGATAAGGAAACTTATAAAAATGATCTAGTTTTAGAAATAACGCGATGCTGATTAAAATTTGTCATCTCGCTAAGCCCCGTAAATAAGATTAATTTATGCTACCATCTATGCTCAGAAATGGAAAATACAAATATCCCAAAATAGTATAAATACCGGAAAAATCAGAATATTTATTACTCAAGATGTTTTCAAACTTACTTCATAACAAATTTTTTGTATTTTGGAAAAAATTCCAAATCCTTTCTGTGTTTTCCACCCTTCAGGTTCTGCTCAATTTAATTGGTAAGTGCAGAATAAATCAATATCATCTTTAAAATTATTTTGGGTATACCTTGAAGCAGAGAATTACTTAATTTTAAACCTGATTCATAAATAATATTAAAAGGCCCTTTGGTATTTAGCTAGATAGCCAAAAATTGTCTAAAAAAATTATTCATTTAAAAAAAAGTTGGAAATTTAAGTTATTGGTTGAGAAAAGTCAGAAATTAAATTTTTTTTTTCAAAATTCACGCAATTTCCATAAGGGATCTTACAACCAAAAGTTGTTAATTTTGGAAATTTAAATGTGATTAAAATCAAATTTAGAATCCTATTTAAATTCGAATGATCTATTTCATGTGCAGAATTGCTAAAAACAAAAATAAGAATTCAACGAATAAATTTGGAAAATCACAATAAAGTGATACTATTGAAATTTGAGTGCCGAAAAGTTGGTGATTTTTTTTCAAACAAATTTTGTTTATTTTGACTTGATAATAATAAAAATAAAAAAGAAGAAAGAAATAAAATATAAGGAGAGGGATTTTTTAGTTTCCTTCTCATTTTTCTTTCCTCTTTTTTATTTTTGTAAAAAAAAAAATAATTTTTTTTTTCTTTTTTAGGAAAATTTTTTCCCTTTTCCAAATTATAATTAAGAATTTTATGCTTGTTGTCAAAATTTGATCGTCGGATTTTGGTTGTATTGTCAGGAATTCTGCATATTAAAATTGATGTTTCTAGTTCTAAAATTAAATTTTTTGGTTGAGAGCTCTCTATTTTTATTAAAAATTCGCCTTTTCTGGTAGTAGATTCAACTTTTTGTTTAAAATTTCATCTTTTCTAGGTAAAGCTTCATATTTTTGATTCCGAATTCTTGAATTTTATTAAAAATTCATCCTTTTTGGCAGTAAATTAATCATTGTGTATAAAAGTTCATCTTTCTTAGTTGGAAATTCAACTTATTGGTTGAGGATTTTTGAATTTAATTGAAAAGATGTATCTTTTGGTAGTAAATTATTCTTGTTGTCTAAAAATACTTTTTTCTAGTTACAATTCAACTTTTTGGTTAATAATTCTTGAATTTGATTGAAAAATGGCCTCTTTTGGTAGTAAATTTTCAAATTATTTTTTGTCGGTCGCAAATTAATATTTTTGTTTAATAATTCACCTGTTCGGTTAAAAATATAAAAACTTGGTTTTAAATTGAAACTACTTTCTCAACAGTTAAATTTTGTTATAACTTCTTTCTTAAAAATTTATGTTTTTTGTTGAGAATTCTTAAGTTTTTTTAAAAACTCTTATTTTTGTAGCAAATTAATGTTGTTGTTCAGAAATTCTTCTGTTTCAGTTTAAATTTCAAATTTTTGTATAGAATTCTTAAAGTTTCAACAATTTTTGTCTTTTTGGTAGTAAATTAATCTTTTTTTTCAACATTCATCTTTTTTAATAGAAAATTTAAGTTTTGAGTTGAGGAATCTTGGATTTTGTTAATAAGTTTAACGACTTTTTAAAAAATGAAAAAAAATTTTTCTTTATTAAAAATTCAACTTTTTGGTTGAGAATTCTTGAGTTTGATCGATAATTTATCTTTCCTAGTAGTTAATTAATCTTTTTGTTTTAAAATTCATCTCTCTGAGTTGAAAATTCAATTTTTTGGTTGAGATTTCTTTTATTTTGTTAAAAATTCGTTTCTTAGTGGGTAGAAAATGAATCTTTTTGTTTAAAAATTCACCTTTTTGATTAAAAATTCTTCTTTTTTAGTAGAAAATTCAACTTTTTGTATAGAATTCTTGAAAAATTTCTTCTTTTTGGTAGTAGATGAGGCTAATTGTTTAAAATTTCAACTCTTTTAATTGAAAATTTAACTTTTTGGTTCAGAATTCTGAGATTTTGTTAAAAATGCTTTTTTTTGCTGAAAATTAATCTTTTTATTTAAAAATTCATCTTTTTCAGTACAAATTTAAGAACTGAGTTTTAAAAGGAATTACTTTCTTAAGAATTCAACTTTTTCGTTTAGAATTCTAGAATTTTATTGAAAATTCATCTTTTTTTAGTTAAGAATTCAACTTTTTCGTCCAGAATTCTTAAGTTTTGTTAAAAATTCGTTTTTTTTTAATAGAAAATTAATAGTATAAATTATTATAAATTATAAATAGAAAATTCTGTTGTTAAAAAGTCATTTTTTTCGGTTGAAATATTACTTTGGTTCTTGAAAATGTACCTATTCTATTTTTGGTCGTAAAGGGTTCTTTTGAAAATAAAAATTAAACTTTTGTTAAAATTGAAATATTTTTTTATCAAAATAAAAAATTTTTGATTTGATAATATAACTGTTTTGTATCAAAATCCTTCATACTGTCTTGAAATTTTAATAATTTAGTTTAAGAAAATCAATTATTTAGTATAAAAATCGTTTTTTATTTGTAATTAACATTTTTTTAATTAAAAGCTTGGGCTTTCCATTTGTGGTTGATAATTTACCTTGCTTAGTTTAAAAATTTAATAATACCCGGATTAATTTTCTCATCAAATTCAATTTGGCACATTTCAAAATTTACTTTGAAAATCACTTATTTATCCTAATTCTTGATTTATTAAAAATTTAATTTTGTATCAAACAAATTCGTGCCTTCCACCACTAAAGCGTGTCTTTCATTAATTATACCAGTTTAATCGAAATAATTTATTTTAATTATTATAATCTGAAAAATTTAACTTTGTATATTAAAGATTTATAATATTGTTGAAAATTAATTTTTTTGTACTTGAACTAGTTTGTTAAAAAATTATTTTTTTAGTTCAGGGTTTGTTTCGAAACAAAAAATTGCGCTATCACAGAAATGAGAAAAACATTTACAATACTAGAAGCTTGTAATTTAATTCTATTAAAAAAATGGTGCCATCGCGAAAATACAGTTAGGTGAAAAATAAGAATGAATGATTCTTCTTTTTTCATTTTGAGCTGTGACTTGCCAATGCGTTATGCTGGTCGAGGTAACGCAGCCTATTTTCCAGTTTAGAATATTTCCCTTTTATGGTTTAAAAAATACTGAAAATGTTAAGCAATCGAAAGTTTTTAATTTTTCAAAATCTCATGTTTGTTTTCTATTTTTATAGCCATGCCCTCAATAAATTCTTATATTTTCTTAATGAAATTAGTATCTTGTCCCAATCTATTAATTTTATCTTTTTCAATACAATTCTGCTATTCACAAAAAAAACATATTTTAGTGAAAATATTAATAAATTTCAAAATAAAAATAAAATAATTTGTCAACCAAAAAAGTATTGTTTATTTTTATTTTTATTTTATAAACAGAATAAAGCAATTTAAAGTTGCCAGATTTTTTTCAAATACCTGAATATTATGAAAATAACAATTCTTTTTAATCATTGATCAAATTTATGGGTTAATCAACAAATTTAAGAATAGATTAATTGTGTTTTTAATCAAATTAATTTCTTTCATTATTCTAAATTATTATTAATATTCTAGTTGTTGATCTAATTGCCTTTATTAAACTTTTGTTTATTCGTTAAGAATTCATACTTTTTGGTAGAAGATTAAATTATTTAGGTTGAAGATGAGTCACTTCATTTAAAGAATCATTTTTTTGTTGTTAAAAATTCATAATTTTGTTAAGAAATTGATCTTTACATTGTAAATTATTATTTTTTTAATCGGAAATTTAACTATTCCAATTAAATATTCATGAATTGTGTTGAAAATTTATCCGATTGGTTGAAAAATTGACTACTTTGTTGAAAACTCATATTTTTTTGTTAACAAATTTAATTTTTTAACTGAAAACTGATGTACTTGGGTAGACGTTAAACAGTTTTGCCAACATTTTTTATAAACTCCATCTCTTCGATTGAAAATTTAACAAATGAGTGGAAAATTTAATTATTTAAAAAAATGCGGTTTCTTTTAAGTCTAAAATTAATCTTTCACAGAAAAAAATGTATTTGTTGAAAGATAACTAATATTTTATATTTTATATTTTATTAAATTGTTTAGTAGAAAATTAATTTCTTCAGTGCAGAATTTGGGGGTCTCTTGGGCTCTCGAAAATTTCAAAAAAATTGTTTTCAAACAAAAAACCAGGTCGTTCAAACTTACTCTATAAATAACTAACGCTCCCATTCTCAATGTAAGCATATCCATCGGCAGGGAAAATAAAAAATTGGTCAGAATAAAGTTAGGGTATTGTTGAAATGAAAATTTTGTATTAAACAATAATTTTTTAAATTAAAAATGTGACTTTGTATATTAAAGATTCATCATTTTGGTGAAAATCAGTGTTTTTTGTACTTGAACTAGTTTGTTAAACATTTATTTTTTTGGTTCAGGGTTAATTTGAAAACGAAAAATTGTTTGTTTATGAATGATTCTTGTTTTTTTTTAAATTTAAAACCGTGACTTGTAAACACGCAATGTTGATCGAGTTAAATTTTATAAAAATAATAAAAAAAAATAATTAATCAAATTGATGGAGTATAGAAGCAAATTTATAAAAGGATTAATTTTTTTATGTTATTAATTTCTTTAATTAATCAAGAATAATATTACTATTGTTGATGGTGATCTATCAGCCTTCTATTTATATTTTTTTCATTTCAATCTCTTGTTGGTTTAAAAGTTCACTATTGTATTTAAAATTCATTTATTTTTTTGTAACAAAATTTACTTTGTTAACTGAAAGTGTCACCATTTCACTTTTTGACTGAAAAGGAAATTTTTTTAAATTCTAAATTCAACTAGTCGGGTGGAAGTTAAATTACTTTTTTAACATTTAAAAACACAATATTTGTATCTTTGATTTAAAATTTAACAATTCGGTTGAAAATTTAATTCTTTTGTCAAAAATCTGTTTTTGGTTTAATTTAGAATTAATTTTTCACTTGAAAAATATCTTGTTGAAATTTCATCTTTTTTAGTACAAAATTCGTCTTTGTTGGTAGATAACTACGTTTTTTGCTTGAAGTTTCCTCTTTTTTGTTAAAAATGCAACTGTTTGGTTGAAAATAAATTTTTTTTAAACGCTGAATTTTTTTCCCAGACTGAAAAATCTTTATTTGTTAAAAATTAGCCTACTTGGTTAAACAATTTAACTGGAGGATTGAAAGTATTAAAACAAAAATTTACTTACTCAAAATCTATCTCTGTTACTAAAAAACTTATTCATTTGATTGAAAATTTAGTTTCCTTGGTAGAAAATTGATCTCCTTAGTTGAAAATTAGTCTTTTTGGTTGAAAATTAAATTACTGAGTTTTAAAATGACAAACTTTGTTGAAAATTAAATTTTTTGTTGTAAAATTAAAATCTGATTGAGATTATTTCATTTTGTTGAAAATTCCTTTTTTCTTTGTTTGGAAATTCCTTTTTCTTTTTTGGTCCCCGTTCTCATCAAATCTCCACGTTTTTCCGCCTGTCTGTGCCCTGTAGGCAGGAAAATTTTGGAAAGACTGATCAGGTTTAAAAATTAAATCCGATATAAAAATTATCTACTGCCGTTCGTAGTACTCGGAAAGTCGAACAATTTATCTTCACGGCATTTTTCGTTAAAAGGAAAATTATTAAAGCAAAATTATTTTCCTTAAAAGTTATTAATTGTAAAATTTAAAAAAATAAATCAAAATGAAAATGTCAAGCCAATCAAAGCACAGTAAGAAAAAAGTAAAAAAAAAAGATTAATATTTATTTTTAAAAGTCATAAAAGATTATCATAACGGATTTTGTAACTTTTTTTTGAAAAATTGAAAATTCAAACTTCGATCGCACGCAAGGCACAATAAAAATTTTACTAATAAAAGTTTTATTAAATTACATCTTAAAGTTTGCTTGAGACACTTGAATTATATTGAAATATTTAAAAAATCTCACGACCTATTCCCCTCAGTTCAATTATTAAGAATAAAAACTTGTACGCTTGTTATTTGTTCTTCCAGAATTTCATCAGTGCTCGCGCCCCCCGATTTTATTCTCAGGCGGCTCATATCCGACCAACATTGGCTTTTCGTCCCAAACTGAAAATAGTAAGTTATTATTTTCAAGTAACTCGTGAAAGGTGCGTTAATACAAGAAATTAATTCAAGTACCCTGTGAGTTACTTTAAATTTAGCCTCCCCCATTATTTGTTAAGTTTAGTCTACTTGGCGCACGCGCACGCCGAATGCAAGGCAAAGCGCATCCGTGCGCGCCTAAATGTCAAATGGGGCAGGGGAGGGGGAATAATTCATCTCGCTCCTTTGGAGTTGGGCTATCGTATCTTTGGAGTACTGATTTCTCTGCAGCACGTATATTTGGATTTCGAGTGTAAATAAGAAAATATTTTTAATTGGGTATTCTGATGTAAACGCGCAAAAATATGAACATTTTCAACAAATTTTTTTAACTGTAGCGTATATGGAAGTAAACGTTTTCCTCTCTAAAGGTATGACATGAGCCTCTAGAATAAAAAATTGTCAATGATAAATATTTTTCTTTATAAAGGTGATTTTACACCAATAAAACAAATGTTGAAACTTCTGACGCAAGGTGATTCCGGCCCTAATGGATAACAGGAACAGAAAATAGACGTTTTTTGCAACACTAAAAAAAAACATTTTTCACGCTAAAAATGAGAGGAATTTATTGGTTAGAGTCAGAAATTTTAACAAGATTGAAGTGCGGGAGATTACTATAAGTGTGATGAATATTTTATGAAAATTTCAAGCCAATCAGTTTAGCGGTTTTTGAGAAAGCACTGGCGACAGGTGCATAAATTTTTTGAAAGGCCCTGACCTTTTTACGTTTAAAGAATTTAAGTCCAAAACTATTCAGGCCATCCCCAAAACCAGACTTAAATCGGAAAAGCAGTGTAGTTGTATAAACAAGGTGTCCAAAAAGTCTTGAGACTGCGTAGATAAAATATTCTTCAAATGGATCAAGGTCATTCTAGGAGTAGCTATCAACGAGAAATCTAATGTTGACCTTCAATTTGACCTTCAACTTGACTCTCAAGGTCATTTCAAGCTCAAATTTGTGTTTTTAAATGGGAAAACCTAATTTTTGCTACGGCAATCAAAAGAGCGGTAAAATTTACGTTTAAATATTCAATCATGATCAGGTGTGGCTTTGCAGGTCACCTAAAGGTCAGGCAAACTTAATCGAGGTCAAGCTTGGGTTAACGGGACGGCTCTGTATTTTGTCAGGTCACTGTCATTGTTGGGGTAACTTTCAAAGAGAAATCCCATAGTAACTTTCAATTTTACCTTAAACTTGACCTTCAATATATTTTCAATCTCAAATTTGTGCCTTTTAGATTTGGTGTTACCCAGGCACATCGACGTGGACCTGAGTAAATATTTAAACGCAAAACTTTCCAACGATTACCGATTTCAAAAATAGGGGTTACCATTTAAAAACACAAAGTTGACTTTGAAATCAACTTAAAGGTCAAGATCAAGATCAAACTTAAGGACACCTGTTGCTTTATGGTTGAAAGTTACTCCAAAAATGACCTTGACTTATTTGAATAATATTTTACCTGGACAGTTAGGTAATTGCTTCCAGACTTTTTGGACACCCTGTATAGACACCCTGTATAACAACTATTCTGAATGCCGATCCCGACTCCTTATACCTGCTCTGAAAGCAGAGCGAGCGCAATTACGTCCTCTCCTATGAACAGTTATTACTAATAAAAAGGAACATCGCCTAAACCATATATAGCATATTAATTCTATGATTACAATATACACTCGACTCCAAAGATACGAGCGCTCCGCAGATACGAGCTAATCCACTCCAAAAGAGCGACCAGAATTTTTTCACCCCTATGCCCGGCCTATTTCCGGGCCACGCGCGCCCGAGAGCGCGCTGCTTCGAACTCAACATGCGCGTGCGCGTAGTAGGTCTGTGTGGGTTCTCACGCATTACCCCAGCTTCTAAATTCCGCAGGTGTGAGAACCTCCTTTCACGCAGAGATCATGTGGGTAGAATTTTTTGACGACTTCCAACTGTTTTGATTTGCTACGATTACACTGGAACCAGAAGTGATAAAATAATTCTATTTTGTGTTTAAAAGTTACTTTTTTTAATTGAACATTCACTTATTTTTATCAACATTCTTCTTTTTAGGAGAAAATTAATCTATTTCGTTTAACATTTATCTATTTTGTTAGAACTTCGTTTTATGGTTTGAAAATTAATCTTTTCAATTGAAAATTTAACTGTTCTATTTTTAGATCAAAATTTTTCTTTTTTACCTGAACATTGACGTACTTTGTTAAAATTAGTGTTTATGGTACACAATTCATCTTCGTGGTCACAATATTTTTCTGAACAACTCGTTCTGTGTTTGATTGAATATTAGTTTATTTAAATGCAATTTTAATTACTCGACATTTGGTTGAGAAGCTACCTTTTATAGTTGAAAATGCAACTATTTGGTGAAAAATTTATGTACTATATTTTATCCAAAGTTAATATTTTTCCTAGAAAATTAATGTTTGTGGTCGAAAATTCATTTTCTTGGGTGAAAGATCCATCTTTTCTTTAAATGTATTTTCTTGGGTGAAAGATCCATCTTTTTTTTAAATGTATTTTTTCGATAGAAAATACATTGTTTTTAAATTCTTCTTTCTTGATTGAAAACATTTTTTCAACTAATTCATAATGGATTTAAAATAAAAAATGTGAAAATTCACCTATTTTTCTCAAAATTCGTGTACATATTTAAAAATTAAACTGTTATTCTGAAAATTCTTTGTTTCTTGGTTGAAAATAATTTTCATGACTAAACATTAACATATTCAATTTTCAGCGGAAAATTAATCTTTTTTAGTTAAAAATTCAACAATTTGGTTAAAAATTCATGTATTTTGTATAAAATTAATGTTTATGGTTAAAAGTTTATCTTTTTGGTTGAAAATTCGTCCTTTTTTGGTAAAAAATTAATGTTGTAATTGAAATTTATCTTTATGGTTATAAATTCAATTATTATTTGTTTGAAAAATCATTTTTTTGTGGAAAGATTCATAATTTTTGTTTAAAATTAATCTTTTTGGTTAGAATTTCAAACATAAATTTTTCATGTTTTGTTGAAAATTTATTGAAATTTTAATTTTTTTATTTAATTTAATTTAATGTTCAGTTTTTTGTTTAAAAGCGTATCTAATTTGTTTTAAAAAAATGTTCGATTAAAAATATTAATTCCTTTAAATAAAAATTTTACTATTCGATTTTGTGCTTCACAGTTACCTATCGTAGTTGAAAATTCAAGTATTTTGTTGAAAATTTGTCTTTTTTGGTGAAATAAGTTTTGTTCCGGACATTTTTTCTTATTTCTAAATATACTAAATATGTTTCAACAGTATTTTCTCATCCAAAATCGAGTTAAGTTACTGTCCCCTCTATAGTCTTATATCTTACAATGGGCGCATTAGACGTGAACGCGTATCCTGAGCTGCTCGTATCTTTGGAGTTTGCGTGTGTCGAGAATAGTACCAACAAAAAATTCCATTTTTTTACCCATCCCATCAGAATACTCCCTTAATTGTACGAAGAACACTGTCAACAGATTTGCCTTACTATTTGCAGCAATAATACCTAGTAACGGCATTGAAATAAAACTGCAGAATGGAACTTGCTACTATGGAAAGATCAACTATTTTGGCGGCGAAAAAGTACCCCAATTCCTGCATCGTAATAAACCTGCCAGGAAGTTCTTCGCTTTTGTACTGGATGATAGCACCCTTCATGGGTTCGCAAATGTCTACAGAAATGAACATGTACGCCATATGAATCCGACTGGTCATATAAACGCTCGTATACGTATTGCACACAGCATTTATTATTTAGCTGACTTTTTCGAAGTGTATAATGTCAACAAACTCAAGCATGGTATTCCTAACTTAAAAATGAGTTCAAAACATTATCCAAAGACTAATTATGTATATATTAATGTGCCAGAAGGTGGGAAAATCGTAGTGTATAGATCTCCTTTACAATCTACAAATCATCGACCACTCCGCAGATTTATCTAGACATTACCTTTACAAGAAACATTACCTTTATTCCTATATTTTTTAGCAATGGCTAAAATTATCCATCTGGAATTGTAGATGTGAATTAAAAATAAAACTTGTTATGTCTAATTGCATTTTTATTTTGTTATAGATGATACAAAAATAGGGAAATTCGTTTTTTTGACGACTTTGATGACATTTTTTTACCCAGGCCATGTAGCGAGTGTAACAGCTCATGAAAGAAGTCATGAGATCAATATTTTGTTACAAATTTTTAAAAATAAAAGTTTATATAACGCGGAAAACTTTTTCGGAAAATATTGATAAGTATTAAAGGACCGTTGTGCCAATGCTTTACGGCAGAAGTTTGACTTCTATTTTTCTCTGTCGGTATTCATTCAATATGTATTACCCACAGAACCGTAGAAGTTCGAAGTTATCTACTCGCTGTGCTAGTGCTGCTCTCCATATGTCAGAAAAAATTTATTTATTTCCATTTTAATTGCAAAAATTCTATTCTGCATTATTTTTGTATAATGTTCGTAAGCGGTTTTTGCTGTTTTGCCCCACTATGATCAATATAAACCTCATAACTACCCCCTTGACCAATATTGAAAATTGCTTACAGGATTTTACAGCACAGTCGGTATGTCTCAAAATTAGGAATAAAAAGAAACTTTTTTCTCAATTCTAATTATTTAGAACTAGGGACACCTTCCCTCGTGCCTTCTATTTGGCTTGCCAAATTTTTCACACGATATTTTATTCCGTGTGGACGCAAGTTGGGAAAGAAAAGTACCGATATGCCTTCCAGTTTTATTTTCTTTTACATCTTTTTCAAAATTTCCACCGGAACAGAGCAGAGTCATTCAGTTAATTGCCCCCTCTTTCATTTCCCAAACTTTCGGAGCGATACCTCATTTCGTTTAGACGTCAGTTGGGAAAGAAAAATTGAGGACCAGCTTTGATCACGTGACCCTCTCGTCACATGGACTTAATCCAATTTCTTGAGAATATGTCTCAAACCAGCCGCTTGTCACCGAGAATTGAAAATGGTCCATGTGTTGAGAACGGCCATCAAAATAAAACCTTATAATTTTTTATGAATATAAAAGAAAGAACAAAGAAATTCATGAAAACATTGATTGATAATATTAAATAACTAATAATGACAGTAATGATAATATTTAAACATTAACAATTAGCCTTCCCGAATCGAAATATGATACCCCTTTTATTTTCTTCAATTCTCTAGCCTCAGAGATTTTACGAGGTTCTGATGAGGATTAATTCTATATAATGCAAGTATCTATTGCCTCATCCAATGCTTTTCTTGTTATTTCGTTCCCTTCCTCCATTTTTCGCTGGACTGTCCTTCTCTTTTCACCTTTGGTCTTATTTTTCTTTCCCCCTAGCAGACCCTTAAAATATTCCGTCTATTCCTCCATTTCTATTTCTTCATTAACATGCTTTTTTGCCCCTCTATCGCTAATTATCACATTCCAGACCCTAACTTCTTTGATCCCCGTTTATACTTCTGCCTTATATTCATCCTTCTACCTTTGTATTTTACTTTCCAGCTATTTCCTTTCTGCCTCTGCCGCGCTTATTTACGCCTCGTTTTAGTGGGGCTATGACTTGGAAGTGCTCGGACCCTATCTTATTCCCCACCTTCATACTCCCTATCATATACCGCATTCTTTCACCAGCCAGGATGTAGTCAATTACTGGTGTTCCTTTTCCTATGAATATGAACTCCCCTTCCACAGCTCCTTTCTTGTTGCCATTACCTATGTTTGGACTTCGTTATATATGCCTCCTTTTCTTCATCCCAAATCCCACCCCACTGTTCGATAGTTCACGCATTTAAGTCCCCTCCTATTGAAACCAATTCTTCCTTCTTTTTCTCCATCCACCTCCTTATTACCCCCCAGCCTTCCCCTTCCCCTCTTCTTCCATAAACACAAACCACCTCTATTTTGACTTTCCCAAATATAATGTTATAGTTATGTTATACTCCTCCTTCTCCTATTCGCCTTTTTTCCCTTTTCTTACACACTCTTTCATCCTCTCTTTACTCTCCCGGGATTCCTTATCACACCAGTCTCTCTTTACCCCTACTCTTTCTTCTTTACTACCCAGGTCATCCTCTATCTTCGCAATCGAGCCCGTCAACCTTTCAATTAACGAGTCTATTCCCTCCTCTGTTTATGCTTAACCTTCTCCTTTCCCATCTTTTGTTTAAAATCATATTATTTATCTACCCTCCCCCCACCCTCATACTCCAATTTTCGTGTTGCTTTCTCTCCCTATTTCCTTTCTCCATCTGCCGCGTTTATTGATGCATCCTTTTAGTATGACTATGACCGGGAAGTGTTCGGACCATAAGTCATTCTCCACATTCATACTCCCTACTATATGCCGAATTCTTTCTTCAGCCAACATGTAGTCCATTACTGTTGTTCCCTGTCCTATCAATGTGATCTACTATTCCTCATCTCCTTTCATGTTACCATTAAATGTAAACCAGCCGGTTTCTAGTAGAAAATATTACTTTCCTAAAACTTCGAAAAAGAGTTTAGAAGATTTAAACGCAAAATGTTTCCGTTTGTCAATTTAAAAAATTAAGAAAGAATAAAATAAAGAATCGAATAAATAAATAAAAAGAGATTCTAAATTCAAAAATGAGCTTTGAAATAATTTCGAAAGTTTCAAAGAGAATAAAAAAGCTCTTAAAATTTCTGGGAAAACTTAGAAGATTTTAATGTAATTTTTTAATATTTTATATGATATTTGAAAATGTTGAGAAAAATTTAAATAATTTTTAGAGATTAGAAGGTTTAGAAGATTTGACAAGATTTAAACATATCAAACGATTCCCTAAAACTGTGAGAAACAGTTTAAAAGATTTTGAAGCAAAATATTTCAATTTGGTAAATTTAAAATATCAGAAATAAAATGGAGTAAATCCAAGAAATATTTAGCACAATTGAAGAGATTCAACGTGAATTTTAAACTTTCAAAGATTTTTAGAAATATAAATTTTTAAAGAATTTTAAAACTAAACTGTAGGAGCTTTAAAATCATTTCGAAATTTTTCAAGAAAGTAAGAAAATGGTCTTAAAATTTCTGGGAAAATTTTGAAGATTAGAAAGTATTTTTTAAAAATTTGAAATGATATTTGAAAATTGTAAGAAAAATTCTAGTCAGTTAAAAATATTTGCAGGAATTTAAGATTTAAAAAAAAATTAGAAATGTTTGATAAATGAGAAACATTTTCGAAAAATGATCAAATACTTCGTTCCTTCCTAGCTTCTGAAAAACGTAAATGAAAATTATATTTAAATAAATTAAAAACTAACTGGTACTACTTATTTTCTAGTTCTTAATTCTCAGAATTTAATTTCAGCTCGGATTTTAAAACAGCAATATAAAAACATAGTTCTTCATCACTATATTTATAAAAGTATAATATTTGGGACCGATAAAAAATAATGAAAAAATGAATACCAAACCCACCAATTAGCGAAAAAATTACCTTAAATATAAATGACGAAATATAAAATAAATTAATAGTTTAATTCTCATAAATCTTTCTATTCCTGAGATTTAAATCTGCAGAAAATTAAAATTTTCAAAAATAATTAATAAATTATCAATTGATTGTTAATTGAATGGTTTGCCTTATTTATAACTCCATAAATAGCTCATAAGTTAATAGATTTAATGCTCTCACGAAGATTCATTATGATAAAAGAGATAGTTCGGGTTTCAGTTGTGTACAAAAATACGAATTTTGCAACTTTTCGTGAACATTGCAGTTCACCTCTTCAGGGCTGACCTGAAACTAAGGTATCAGGTTATGTTGTTCATATGTATACTCTCTACGCTGCCTGTGATTGGCCAGAGCGCCCCACCATGGAGACAGGATACACCTGATTGGGCAATCAAAACTTATTTTAAAAATCCGGGAGGACGAAAAGCCAAATCGGATTGGTATTATAACCGTTGTCTCTATTGATATTGTTAGGGTCCTTTAAGATTTTGATTGCTTCTCTATGTTTTTTTGAAAAAATATAGTATGTTTTTGCGACGACGGTTGTTTTATAAAACAAAATTTTACGTCCTGGTTCGGTATGATGTTCAGCTAGTGCTGATTCCGTGAAATGTTTAAGCCTGACTTTACTATCATGACCCTTTATACATTTGCTCACCGCTCCAATAGAGACTCCAATAGTTTCTCCAATGGAGTCTTTGCCACAAGAACAAGGAATTTTATATACTCTTGGATCACTGAGAGGTGCCTTTTTGTCTTCAGGGTTCTTTAGAGATTATTCTATTTTCGCATGTGCTTTAAATATGGTTTGGATATTGTGTTTGTTGAGAATTCTTTCTATTTTTTCGGTGACACCTTGGATGTAGGGGAGGATGGTGGTCGTTTTTCTTTCTCTTTCTTTATTAGGTTGTTTTGAATTGTTTCTTGGGTGTATTTTCTGATTGCTTTATCAATTGCTTTCATTGTGTAATCGTTCTGTGTTAGGAGTTGTTTAACATTTTATAATTCGTTTTGTAAATTATCTTTATCTGGATGGAGACACTTACGTATAGAAGGTAGTTCATGATCGCTTTTTTTAGATCGGTGGTGGTGACAGGAGGAATGTATGTATCTGTGTATATGGGTTGTTTTTCTGTAGACTTGATGTCCTAGTGTATTATCAGATCTTTGGTTTGATGTTTCAGATGTATCAGATCTTTGATTTATGAAATCGAAAAACTTATTTGGTTTATTTAGTCCATGTCGCCAGATGAAAAAAATATCGTCCACGTAACGTAAACAAAATTACGGTTTATTCTTGGATTGGTTGAATATTTTGGATTCTAGATGTTTCATAAAGATTTTGGCTATTGCAGGTGAGATTGTAGATTCCATTTCTGCTCCTGAGGTTTGTTCATAGAATTGGTTGTTGAAAGAAAAGTAAGTATTATTGAGATAGTGCTCTATCCAAGGTATGAGGTCGGAGGGGAAGTTTGCAAAAGATTTAATAATATCAATTGTATCGGAGATGGGTACTTTCGTAAAGAGAGCTGTTACGTCGAAACTCACGATGCTGTCTTGGGGCTGAATGTGAATCTGTTTTATCTTTTTGATAAAGCCGAAAGAGTTCTGGACCTAAGTGACAGAGTTTCCCACGAAAAGATTCAGTTCAATGGCGATGAAGCCTGCTAGCTTGTAACTAG
>JAWWLR010000004.1:19287109-19298816 GCA_035041075.1 Acraspis erinacei | reverse complement strand
TTCGAAAATTGTGTAAATGATAAAAATGAATACAAAGGTAAGCGCGCGCACATAGTAGTCTAGCATTTAAAAAAAAAGTGCACGGTTGCCCGTACGGCAGCGTACGGGCAACTGAGCGTGTACAAACAAAGCAGCATGTACAGACAAATGAGCGTGTAGACAACCACCGAGCGTGTACAGACAAACGAGCGTGTACATACAACCACATATCGTGTACAGACAAACGAGCGCGTACAGACAACCGAGCATGTGAAGACAAACGAGCGTGTACAGACAACTACAGAACGTGTACAGACAAACGAGCGGGTACAGACAACCGAGCATGTACAGACAAACGAGCAGGTACAGACGAACGATCGTGTACAGACAACCAAGGAGCGTGTACAGACAACCACAGATCGTGTACAGACAAACACAGATCGTTTACAGACAACCACAGATCGTGTACAGACAACCACAGATCGTGTACAGACAACCATAGATCGTGTACAGACAACCGAGCATGTACAGACAACCGAGCATTTACAGACCTTATATGTTGAAATTGGCTAGATTTGTTCAAAAATAGAGATGAAAACCTGGAAAAGTCATGGAATTTTTGAAAAAGTTTGCAAACTGTAATTTTCATTGAATCCATATATCATATAAAATATAAAATTACTTCAAGAACTCCTGATATATCGGACGTATTCCATGAATTATTATTTTGTGATAAGATTCGTAAATCTTTATTTTCGAGTGAAAGGTACCAATTACATATTTCCCGTGGACAATAATACGGGTTGAAATTGAAATTCTTGTCAATAACGAGCAAGAACTTATTTATAAAATTACATTCATCATGTTTCTAACTATACCTATTCTTTTTTATTTGATATTAAATATTTCAAATTGTATGGAGATTCCCAAACCCAATTGGGATAATATAGTGGATGCAGTTGGTAAGCGACTCTATTTTTTATAAAGATATCTTATTGAATCTTGAGAATTATAAATACAGTGCACGCACAATTTTAATTTTTGCCATAAATTAGGGACCGTATTTAAATTTCGTAAAAGCTGGGGGGGGGGGAGAGATTTTATTACGCGTTTTTACGACTGTACGTAGTTTTTACGCATGTACGTAGTTTTGACGGATGTACGTAGTTTTGACGGATGTACGTAGTTTTTGAAAATTCGCAAAATTATCTGATAGAAAATTTAACAATTGTCTTTAAACAAAATATCCTTTATGATTGGAAATTCAACTGTTTTTTTTAAATTGGTCTTATTGGGTTAAAAACTCAACTCTTTTCATAGAACATTGACCCTTTGGCTTAAAGTTAATATTTTGTTGGTGATAAATTAAGTGAAATCTTTTTTGGATTAGAACTATTTTTTCTGAAAATTATTATTTTTTATTTAAAAATTCGTATGTTTTAGTACAAATTTCATCTTTCTTGGATAAAAATGCAACTATTTGGTTGAACATTCATATTTTGTTTAAATTTAGTATTTTGGTTTTGAAAAAATATACTTTTTGTTTAAAATTTATATTTAAAATATATAAATTTCATCTCGATGAAAGTTCAACTTTAAATTTGTTTTTTATCCAAAATTCATCTGTTTTAGTACAAATTCATCTTTCTTGGATAAGAATGCAATTATTTGGTTGAAAATTTAATAAATTTGTTGAAAAGTCATACTTTTTATTTGAAAATGCTGCTGCTTTATTGAATATTAAACTATTTCGTAGAAAATTTAATATTTTGGTGTTGAAAAGAAATCCTAAATCTGTTCTGAATGAAAGTTCAAATAATGAAAAAAAATTTTTAATTAAAAATTCATCTGTTTTAACAATTGAACAATTGCATCTTTTCTGGATAAAAATGCAACTATTTGGTTGAAATATCAACAATTTTTTTGAAAGTTTTATTGAATATTGAACTATTTTTTAGAAAATTTACCTTTTGTATAAATTTAATATTTTGGTGTTGAAAATGGATCTGAAATAATTTCTGAATTTTTAAGTTCAGCTTAAAAAAATGTAATTAAAAATTCATCTGTTTTAAGAGTCGTTTCATCTTTCTTGGATAAAAATTGCATTTATTTGGTTGAAAATTTAACAATTTTGTTGAAAAGTCATACTTTTTAGTTGAAAATGCTGCTGTTTTGTTGAATATTAAACCATTTTTTAGCAAATTTACTTTTTATTTAAGATTTATATTTTGGTATTGCAAAATGAACTCAAATCTTATCGGGATGAAAGTTCCACTTAAAAAAAAGTTTCGTTTTTTATTAAAAATTCATCTATTTTACTATAAATTTCATCTTTCTTGGATAAAAATTCAAATATTTGTTAAAGAATTCAACTATTTTGTTAAAAATTCATCGTTTTTGTTCAAGAAATTTGCCTTTTTAGATTTGAAATTCAACTATTTTCGTAGATAATTAATCTTTTGTTTAAAATTCATATTTTTTGCTAAAAATTAAGTGAAATATTTTTTGGATTAAATCTTTTTTATCTGAAAATTTGTCTAAAAAATATGAATTTTAAGCAAAAAGTTAATATTCTACAAAAATAGTTGAATTTCTAATTTAAAAATACAATTTTCTTTATGAAAAAGGACGAATTTAAAAAAAAAATAGTTGAATTATTTACCAAACAGTTACATTTTTATTCAAGCAAGATGAAATTGGTATTAAAGCAGATGAATTTTTAATAATAAAAATTTTTTAAGGTGAACTTTCATCTGGAGTAGATTTCAGTTCATTTTTCAATACCAAAAGATAAAATTTAAACAAAAAGTACATTTTTTATGAAATAGTTCAATTTTCAACAAAACAGTAGATTTTTTTACAAACAATATAACTTTTCAACCAAATTTCTGAATTTTCAACCAATCGGTCATCTATTCTGGATAAAATCGCAACCGATTAGTTGAAAATTCAGAAATTTGGTTGGAAAGTCATATAGTTTGTAAAAAAATTCGACTGTTTTGTTCACAATTTAACTATTTCGTAAAAAATGTACTTTTTGTTTAAAATTTATCTTTTGACATTGAAAAATGAACTGAAATCTATTCCGGATGAAAGTTCAATTTTTAAAAATTTCGTTTTTTATTAAAAATTCATCTATTTTAGTATAACTTTCATCTTTGTTGGATAAAAATGCAAATATTTGTTAAAGAATTCGACTATTTTGTTAAGAATTCATCCTTTTCGTTGAAGAAATTTGTCTTTTTAGATTGGAAATTCAACTATTTTCGTAGAATAATAAACTTTTGTTTAAAATTCATATTTTTTTGCTGATAAATTAAGTGAAATCTTTTTTAGATTAGATCTTTTTTTTCTGAAAATTTGTCTTTTTGATTTAAAATTTCATCTTTTTTACTAGAAATATTTCATCTTTCCTGGAGAAAATCGCAACTGTTTATTTGAAAATTAAAACATTTTATTGAAAAGTCATACTTTTTGGTGGAAAATTCTGCTTTTTTGTTGAATAGTGAACTAATAACGTAGAACATTTTCTTTTAGTTTTTTAAATATTTTGTTGTTGAAAAGAGATCTTAAATCTTTTCTGAATTTTTTAGTTCCACTTAAAAAAATTATTTAAAAATTCATCTGTTTTAAAATAAATTTCATCTTTCTTGGATAAAAGTTCAACTGTTTGGTTGCAAATTAAACTATTTGGTTAAAAAGTTATACTCTTTGGTTGAAAATTCTACTGTTTTCTTAAAAATTTAACTGTTTCGTAAAAAATCTACTTTTTGTTTAAGATTTATATTTTGGTGTTGAAAAATGAACTAAAATCTTTTCTGGATGAAAGTTCAATTTTAAAAAATTTCGTTTTTTATTATAAATTTATCTATTTTAGTATAAATTTCATCTTTCTTGGATAAAAATGCAAATATTTGTTAAAGAATTCGACTATTTTATTAAAAATTCATCCTTTTCTTTGAAGAAATTTGTCTTTTTAGATTGGTAATTCAACTATTTTCGTAGAATATTAAACTTTTGCTTAAATTCATATTCTTTGTTGATAAATTAAGTAAAACCTTTTTTGGATTAGATATATTTTTTCGGAAAATTTGTCTTTTTGAAAACTTAGAAAAAAATTTTAATAAAAAATTCATCTGTTTTAAGAGTAATTTTATCTTGCTTGGATAAAAATACAACTTTTTGGTTGCAAATTAAACTATTTTTTTTAAAAATCATACATTTTTGGATGAAAATTCTACTGTTTTGTTGACAATTTATTTATCTCGTAAAAAAATTTACGTTCTGTTTAAAATTTAAATTTTGGTGTTGAAAACTGAACTAAAACGTTTTCTGGATGAAAGTTCAAATTGAAAATTTTTGTTCTTTTTTTATTAAAAATTCATCTGTATTAGTACACATTTCATCTTTTTTGGACAAAAATGCCACTAATTGGTAGAGAGTTAACTATTTTTTCATAAAAATTAAACCTTTTTGTTGAAGAAATTCGTCTTTTTGGATTGAAAGTTCAAATTTTTTGTCAAAACTTTTTTCTTTTTTAAAAATTCATATTTTCATCCTGAAAATTCAACAGAAATTTTTTTAAAAGAAAATTCAACTATTTTGTTTGAAAGATTCGGTTGAATCACTTTTTTATGAAATTATTTCTCAATTGCAAACCTAACTTTTCCATTTTTAAAAGATTTTTTTAAATATTTTTTTTCATCAATTTTGTGGAAAATTAATTTTTTCCTGAAGTCATTAAAAAAAAATTAAAATTCAATTTTTGGTAGAGAAAATTCGTCATTTGGCTTGAAAATTTAACAATTTAAATAAACTTTGGTTTCTTTCTTGAGTAAAAATCTTTATTCGTTGAAAATTCCTCTTTTAAAATTTTTTTCTGCTACATATTTAATTTTCTCAAGTTAAAAATTCAACTATAATGTTAAAAAACTAATTATTTTGTTGAAAATTAATTAATAAACATTAAAATTAAAAATTTGTGTGAAATACTGTTTTACTCTGATTATAAAAGTTTCTATGTTAAAATTATAAATAATCAAGGAAAATAAATTATTAATAAAGTAAAAATTAGAGAATTTTAAAAATAAATTTCTATAATGCGTTACGTAATTTAAGTACGGCCCCTTAGATATACGGAAAATTTTTGTTAAGAATGAGATTCTTTCATTTATAGATGTATGTCAGAATCAGGGTCCGAAGATAAGAGATGTCGAAGAAATTGAAATACCTTGTAACGATTGCCGACCTCAATCAACCAAGAAAATATTTTTTTGTGGTGAACGTTCATATGACCCATAGGGATTTGTTATTATGTTTTAGTTATTAATGTATAAACAAATTTCAAGCAGGTTTCAACTTTTTCTTCCAATATTCAAGAACAGTACTTAAACACATAACTCTCAGTTTAGTAAAAACGATAGGGCCCTCTGAACCGCTTCCAATTGAAGTGCATAATATTGCGCAACATCCACATGTGAGTACCGGCGCGCTGCGCCTTTCCACTGCGTTGCTGGTTTTTTTCAGCCGCAAGAGTCGCATTCGACTCTCGCCCCGTGAGCAGCGAAACTGCGTTGGCCAGCATTTCTAAGAATTACTAAACCGGGAGTTACTAAACCGATAGTTACTAAACCGAGAGTTAAGTGTACTAAAGTTCAGTTTTGGAATTACATGACTTCCAGGGTTTCCAGGTACAATTTAAAAAAATTCCTAATCTACTTACTTTTTTTATAAAGCCAGTCAATTATATTTTATTCTTACACCATGTACTGATCGCAGCCTAATTTAATAACAATTTCTTGTACATCTATCAATAAATGTGAATATTAAAGGCTTTTCAATTATCATTCAATTCTAAACCATTTTTAGTAATATTAGGGAAAGTTGTCCTAAGTCGGCACTTGGGTTAAGCTGATTGGCATATAATTGTAGATAAAGGATCGTAGTACCTGGTCAAGAAAATTAAATTTCAATTAAACCCTATTTACCTTCTGTTTTCGACAAAAATTCTTGCTGTGCCGACCTAGGACCGACATAGGACAAATCCTTCCAAGTTCGCTTTCAACAGTTTCTAAAATAATGAGTTGAATTGATATCTTTTTCAATTTTATCATTCAGTTTATAATGTCTAATTTAAAAATCTTTTACTTTAAAAATTCTTCATCTTAGATTTTTATCTCTAAGCGCATTTTTTAATTTAAAGAAGTTTAAAGTGCAGTCTTCAAGACTTAAACAATTAAAAATTAACAGTGTTTGAAGTTGAAAATTTTTGACAAAAAACAGTATTATTTTATCAAATGTAAATATAAATAAATGAATAAATACTTTTTTTAATGGATCTGTACTTTAAGCATTAAAAACTGAACAATAATTTATTTGATAAAACGATTCTAAAACTTTATGAACTAATTTTAACTTCAAAATAACTTAATAATAATATATTCGCAATTAAAGGCTTTTATTAAATTAAAAATATTGTTTCAGTTTAAATGATTCACTTCTTAAACCATTTAATTTGAAATTTTTTAATTAAGAAAAAAAATAATTATTTAATATTTAGCGATACATGACTGTTAATTTAATACGAGTAAATTAAAGCCAAATATTTAAAAGTAAAAAATTTTAATTTTAATTGTTTGATATAGAAACTTTTGAATTGTTAAAATTCCGAAAAGTTTTTAAACATTTAACGTTACAATTTTTATTGTTCTATTGAAAAAATGTTTATTTTTTAAGCTTAATTGTTGAATTTTTATGCAGAAATAATAATTAAAGACTTATTATTTGTAGACAAAATTTGAATAATTTTAAGAGGTATTTAGAAGTCTTTTTAAATATTGTGTTAAAATAATTTAAAAAAATGATAAATCATTTTCAATTTTCCTTGAAATATTAAGATTTTTTTTATTGTCTAAAGCCCTTTCACAATTCTTTAAAATCTTCTAAGTTTTTTGTTTGAAATTTACAAAAATGTACATTTTGTTTTAAGTTTCAAGTTCTAAATTATTTTTCAATCTTTTTAAAATTTCTAAATATCTCTAGATTTTTAAGATTTTGAAATAAAGTTTTAAAGCTTTTTAAGGATGCTTAAACTATTCAAAATGAAAATAATTTAACTTCTAATTTAAGAACGTTTATGTTAAAAAAAATCGAATAAAAATTTTTAAAATGTTTTTAGCCCTAAATAATGCTTCAATTTTTTGTTTCTTTTTACTATTATAAATGGAAAAATTTTTAGAGTAGAGTTTGATTTAAAAAATTTTATTGACCGGGAACATTGTTTGTTAACCGGGAAATGACCGAGAATTTTTTGCTTCGATTAAAACGGTCACCCTGGATGCCTTCCAAGTTTTTTCATAACCTTTACCAAATTCTAAGACTTTTCCAAGTCCTATAACAACTATCAAATTCCCAGATTGCGTATTTATTGGAGGAGATTCTTTAGAATTGGGGCGGGGGAGAACCAGAAATCAATGGTTAAAGTCTCGAGGAGTAACGTTTCAGCTGTAACCAGGTCTGACACGGAGCGACACTAGAAATACTGCCTTCTGCTTTTTTCCCGCAAGTGTCTCAGAAGGGTGCGTGATAAAAAAAATTGTGTTGTGGTAGGACAAA
The DNA here is from genome assembly GCA_035041075.1 of Acraspis erinacei. Lineage (NCBI taxonomy): Eukaryota > Metazoa > Arthropoda > Insecta > Hymenoptera > Cynipidae > Acraspis > Acraspis erinacei. The sequence continues at coordinate 19,291,223 of JAWWLR010000004.1, read as the reverse complement.
TTAGTATTTCCGCTATTGGACCCCATTATTCATAAATAAAATTATATCGTCTAATAAATTTTCTGATTTTTCAGTTTTTCGGCTTCTGTGCAACAGTTGCCTACATTTACGACGCTTATTTAAAATTCCGAGCAGTGAAAAGTGGAGCCTCTGCTCAGGGTCAACATGCATCCTCAAAGACGGTTTCTACAGTTGCTAGTCCAGCTTACTAATTCCAGTTCTTCATCTGAAGAACGACATTTGTCAACAATTACGTCAGTCGAGTTCCTACTTTGAAGCTGAATCCACGTTTAACAGTAACGTGGATGCAACTTTTAAGCTATAAAGGAAATTCGAATCGACGTAAATAGTTTAGTAGCGCATCATAATAAAAAGTGGAAGAACATGATCATGAATTCAAAAATTAATATCACGATTAAATTTTCTTCGAACGCGATTATGATATAGATAATTTTGCAAAAAAAGAGAAAAGGAACAATTTTTTTGGTCATCTGTCCCATATAATACGAAACTTTTTGTTCAGAAATAAATCAAAGTGACAAAATCCGACATTTCGACACAGCTTTGTGTCTTTCCCAAGGTGCAAATTGCAAAAAAAAGTTTAGTACGTATTTATTGATTTCAAATCAACCCGCGCTATACGGCACATGCGCAGTTGAAAATGTTGCTTGCTGCGCGCGCATCGATACAAGGCTGGGGTAGCCAATTAAAATCGCTTGACAAAAGTAACCTGAAGGTCGAAGCAGAGGTGGGGACCGCCTTTAAATTATCGAATGGACAAAAATAATAATTAAACATTTATAGAGCATTCAAGAGAATTTAAAGCATTTATTTTTTAAAGAATTATGTATCATAATTATTACATATATTTAAAAAAACATTCTAGAGTGAAATAAACGTATACTTTTTTTTGGTTGATTTCAACTATTGTTGATATAAAATTAAAATACTTTTTGGTTGAAATATTAAACATCACGTTCAACTACATAGTTGGAATTACATGTTTCGTTAAAAATGTATCTTCTTAAGTTTAGTATTCAAATATTTGATTTAAAATTCCTGTATTTTAACGGAAAATTCGAATTTGTCGAAAAAAGTATTGTTAAGCTTCTTGGTGACTAATTTATCTTTTTGGTTGAAAATTCTTTTAAAAAATCAAATATGGAGTTCAAAAGGTATTCAAGTTGATAAAACCTTATCTATTTTGGAAGAAAATTTAGTCAAAAATACATTTTTTGACTGAAGACGCAACAATTCTGTTTTTACTTGAAAATGTATCTTTTGTGTAAAAAGTTCACCCTTTGTGTTTAAAATTAAATTATTTTCTTGAGAATTGATTTTTTGGTTAAAAATTGATTGTTTTAAGTAAAAATATAATTCTTCTATTTTTGATTTAAAAAACAAGCAATTTTGTTGAAATTTCTTTTTTTTGTTGTTAAAAATTTAGTTTTAGTTCAAAATTCATTTCTTAGGTTAAAAATTTATCTTCGTTCTATATCGTTTTATACCTAGAAAAATTTAGAAATTGGGATATGTTAGCAACCCTCTTTAATCCGAATAATATGTTTTCTATTACTTTGTCTTCTTCTAACATTTAAATTACGCGCCCTTTCCAATTTGAAGTGATACATTTTTCCGCTTATAAAAGCCACAAAAAAATTCTTTTTTCGAGTCTGGGGGTCATGTTTGTCTATAGGTCTATAGGGGTCTATATGTTTTTGGGGTCGCTGAATCCGATTTCAAGGTTCAAAAAAACCCACCATGTCAGGGTTCTGACATAACCTCAAAAACCTCATAAAATTAGTTCTTTGAGTCTGGGATTTAGACCATGTTTATTATATGTTTTTGGGGTTCCTTAATTCGAATCCGAGATCCAAAATATGCAAGTAAGTCATGGTTTTGACCTAACCTCAAAAATCTCATAAATTTTTTTTTCTGAAGCGAAAATAGCTTTGATTACGAGGTACTTTGAAGGTTATGTCGAAACCCTGACATGCTGGGGATTTTTGAACCTCGTTTTCGGATTCAGCGACCCCAAAAACATATAATGAACATGGTCTGACCCCAGGCCCGAAAACAATTTTTTATGAGGTTTTTGGAGGTTACGTCAGAAGCCTAAAGAGCTGGGTTTTTTTGGATCTCGAATTCGGTTTCAGTGACGCCAAAAACATATAATAAACATGGTCTGTCTCACAGACTCGAAAAAGAATGTTATGAGGTTTTTCAGGTTATTTCAGAACCGTGACGTGCTGGGGCATTTTTGGATTTTGGATTTGGATTCAGCGACTTCAAAAAAAGATAATGAACATGGTCTGACCCCTGGATTAAAAAAATGTTTTGAGCTTTTTTGAGCTTATGTCAGAATCCTGACATTTTGGGGTTTTTGGACCTCGGATTCGGATTCAGCGACCTCAAAAAGATATAGCATATTCTCATGCTCGTAAACGCGCCAGAAAGCTTAGATTTAAAAAGAAAAGTAGAACCCATGACCAAAATTTTTCATTTTCTCTTTTTTGTGATATTATTCACATAAAAACGACTTGTTCTATTTCAACGAAAATTTGTATGTACCGCTTTTACATAATCAAATTTCTACAAAGTTTTTGTTCAAACATTTTTCTTTAGAAAATGGTTTACGCTAGTTCCAAATTTTTCCATCTCTAGACTTTTTAGATTGAAAGAGAGAAACTATTTGGATTGTTCTTCATAGAACAATCGTCAGTATTATGTTGTAATTTTTTCACGGAATTGTATTTAGTAGCCAGATTTTTTTTTAAGTTATTAGTCTACTAATTCTCTACTTTTTAATTTTACTTCGGATCTGGCATTGATTAACGCACGTGCTGTACTATAATTAATGTTTCGCTTGAAGCACGTCTAATTTTAAATACCCTACTAGGATAATAGAGATAAGATCAACCATGATATTGATAGGTGTAAATGTTGCTTTTTCACACTAATAAATACGAGTTGTACAGTACGTTTTACGCTTGAAATATCCAGTGGATTAAAATCGTACTTTCAAAAGGATGAGAAACCCAAGGAAAAAGACTGAGAAAGCCATCGAAATATCTTGTTAGATGTTCTAGTCTTAAATCTTGCACATGCATAAAAAATGAAAACAGTGAACCAAAAAAAGGAAGCGTAGTGGACCAATGTAAACTAACTATTTAGGCAATTTAGACAAAGTAGATAAAAAATAATTAGAAAGCACTCGTTTTCCCATAGCAAAATATTGTTATGTGTGATAGGGAAGAGTTGTCCTAAGTCGGCACATCAAGATTTTTTTTGTCTCAAACAGGGGATAAATTGGGTTTTCGGGCACTTTAATGTCTTTGGTCAGGTACTAAGATCCTTTATTTACAATTCGATGCCATTTGAAGCAGCGTGGAGTGATTTTTCTGGTCGCAATGCTGCGCAAAGTGAAGAAATCGATTTTTGCTATTTCTTAAAATGGTGGTCCTAAGTCGGCACCAAATAGTCCTAAGTCGGCACCAACTGGTCCTGAGTCGACACATAATTTTTCTCCTCTCAAATGCAAGAAAAAGGCAGGTTATGTAAGTTTTAAGAGAAAATTTAGTTTTTTATTTTAAGAAAAACAATTTGAACAGTTTACAATTTTTAAAACATGTAGAATTGTAGAATATTGCAAAATCTTATTAATAAGATGAGAAATTTTCAAAATTGCAATAATGAAAATGTTGAAAACCTGAATCTCAACAACTAAGGAAAAAATGAAAGAAGAGAAGTCTATTTTTGCTATTTTTCAAAATGGTGATCCTAAGTCGACACCAACTTCTCCTTAGACGGCACATAATTTTTTTTGCTCAAATGCAAGAAAAAGGGCGGGTTATGTGAGTTTTCGGAGAAAATGGACAATTTAAAATCATTTACAATGAAAGAACATGTAAAATAATGTCAAAATTTATTCATAGGATGGAAACATGTCAAAATTTCAATAATTCAAATCGTCAATAGGTGAATCTCAACAAGAAAGGAAAAAATGAAAGGAAAGAAGTCGATTTTTGCTATTTCTCAAATTGGTGGTCCTAAGTCGGCAGCAACTGGTCCTGAGTAGACACATAATTTTGTCCTCTCAAATTCAATAAAAAGG
>JAWWLR010000004.1:19237748-19252029 GCA_035041075.1 Acraspis erinacei | reverse complement strand
TTTTTGAATTAACCTTGAATAACCCTCGATTCTACTGTATTCTTTGAACACTCTGCAGTCCTTGAAATCTTTCAAATTCGCGAACTCTTCGAATATCATAAACGAGATGAATTCTCTGAAATTTTAAATTCCTTGAACCATTTGAATTCTTCTAATTCCATGAATTATTTGAATTTCTTGAATTCTTTCAATTACATGAGATATTTTAATTCCTTGAATGTTTTGAATGCCCTCAATTCTTTGAATTCCTAGAATTATTGAAATTCCTTGAATTTTTTTAATTCCTTAAATTCTTTTGATTTCTTGAATTCTCTGATTTCCATGAATTTACTAAATTCCTTAAATTTTTTAATTTTACGAACTCTTCGAATATCATAAACGCTATGAATTGTATGAAATTATAAATTCCTTGAACCATTTGAATTCTTCTAATTCCATGAATTATTAGAATTTCTTGAATTCTTTCAATTACATGAGATATTTTAATTCCTTGAATTCTTTGATACCCTCAGTTCTTTGAATTCCTAGAATTATTGAAATTCCTTAAATTCTTTTAATTTCTCGAATTCTTTGATTTCCATGAATTTACGAAATTCCTTACATTTTCAAATTTTCAGAATCATTTGAATTCTTTAAATTCTTTTAATTGCTTAAATTCTTACGATTTCTCGAATTTCTTGAATTTTTAAAATTTCTCGAATTCTTAAAATTCCCTGAACTCTTTAAATTCTTTGAATTCTTTCAATACCTTGAATTCTTTGAATACCTTGAATTTTTAAATTCCGAGAATCTTTTCAATTCCTTTAATTCTTTTAATTCCTTAAATTATTACCATTTTTTGAATTCTTAAAATTCCTTCAATTCTCATACTTATTTAAATTCTTTGAATTCCAAAAATTCTTGAAATTCCTTTAAGTTTTTTAATTTCTTGAATTGTCTGAGTTGATTGAATTCTCTAATTTGCTTCAATTTATTTAATTCCTTGAAAGCCTTCAATTTTTAAATATCCAAAATCATTTGATTTCTTTAAATTTTTTGAATCCCTTGAATTATTGAACTACCTTAAATTCTCCGAATACCTTGAATTATCTAAATCCTTTAAATTTTCTTAACACCTTGACGTCTTTGATTTTTTTGAATTCTTTGAATTCCTGAAATTCTTTGAATGCTTTGCATTTCTTAAATTCTTTGCAATCCTTAAAGTTTTTGAATTCCTTGAATTTTTAAACTCCCGAGGTTATTTGAATTCTTTTATTTCCTTAAATTCTTACAATTTCTTGAATTCTTTGAATTCCTGGAATTCTTTGAATGCTTTGCATTTATTAAATTCTTTGAGTTCCTTGAAGTTTTTGAATTCCTTGAATTTTTAAACTCCCGACATTATTTGAATTCTTTTATTTCCTTAAATTCTTACAATTTCTTGAATTCTTTTACTGCTTTGACTTCTTTTAATTCCTTAAATTCTTTAAATTTCTTGAATTTTTTTAATTCTTTGAATTCTTTGAATTCCTCGATTTTTTTAAATTGCTTGAATTCTTTGAATTCCTTGAATTCTTTGACTTCTTTGACTTCTTTGAATTCCTTGAATTCCTTGAATTCTTTGAATTCCTTGAATTCTTTGAATTCCTTGAATTCCTTGAATTCTTTGAATTCCTTGAATTGTTTGAATCCCTTGCTTTGAACTCCTTAAATTATTTAAATGCATTAAATTCTTTGAATGCCTTAAATTCTTTGAATGCCGTGAATTCTTTGAATGCCTTGAATTCTTTAAATGCGTTGAATTCTTTTAATTCTTTCAATTCTTTGAATTCTTTAAATTATTCGAATTCTTTGAATTCCTTGATTTTATTGTTTGGGAATTTTATTTTTCGGAAATTTTATAATTGGGAAATTTAATTAATCGAGAATTTTATTTCGGGAAATTTTATTATTCGGGAATTTTCAGATTCGGCAATATTAATTAACTGCCAGAAATTTGATTATTCGGGAGTTTTATAATTCGGTAATATTATTAACTATTCAGGAATTTCATTATTCGGGATTTTTTTGAAGTTTTCGTATTCGGGATTTTCATTATTTGTAAATTGTATCTTTCGGTAATTTTATTTTTCATGAATTTTCAAATTCACGAATTTTATTATTCGGAAATTTTCTAATTCCGGACTATCATATTTCGGCAATTTGAAAATTTAAAAAATTTTATTCTTCGGAAATTTTATTTTTCGGAATTTTTCAGTCGTCCCAAATTTTTTCTGCTTTTTTCAAAATTTAATTTGAAGTTTCATTTGGACATTAATAAATTTTAAAAATAAAAATTTAATTACTTTTTAAAATAAAATCTATTGTAAATTCGAGTCTAACAAAAAAAACTAGACCCTCTACTAAGAATATAACATAACTCTTCACTATGAGTCGCTCCATTTTTTAGAGTTTGAACTTTGATCAACGTAATATTCAATTTTCTGATTCATTCGGAATCGTTCTTCTGAGAATCTCGGAAGAAGGACAATTACATTTCTGATTAAAATACCACAAAATTGGACTTTTACACGCGAAAGTTTTAAATTCCGTAGGTCAATGTCCATTCTGCGTGATCATTATATGTTAACATGTATCTTATAACATTTATTTAAATTTTTAGTGGTACGCAGTATTTAGCCAAAAACTATTTTTCATTGTTTGAAGTTTCATAAGAGGCAGGTCACAATATTTATGAGAAAAAAAATTTAGTACAGAATTTTTCAAGAATTAATCAAGAGATATCAATTTTCAAGGAAATAATTGAATTTTCAACTAAAACAAATAAATTTTCAAAAAAAATAGAATCGCTGCATTTTTAGTTTAAAAAAACTATAAAACAAATTTTTCACAAAATGTGTGAATCCTCAACCAAATATTAAAGTTTTCAATCCAGAAGACGAATTTTCAACAAAAAAGTTTAATTTTTGATTAAAACAATTAATTTTTCAAGAAAAAATGGAATTTTTAAATTTTCAGTTTAAAAAACTAATTTTGTAAATAAAAATTTTGAACTAGTTAAATTGAAAAAAATAGTTGAATCTTCAACCAAATACTTAAATTTTCAAAGTGCAAGTTTTTACCCGAATAGACAAATTTTAAAGAAAATAGTTTAGTTTTCAAGCTAAAAGTGGCATCTTTTAAAAAACATTAGACTTTTGAACAAAAAAATTTAATTTGAAAAATTTAATTTAAATTTCAGAAAAATTCCAAAAATGTCTACAAGAAAGTTCATTTTTAAAGAAGAAAGAGGAGTTTTTAACGAAATAATTGAATTTTCTACTAAAACAGATACATTTTTAACAAAAAAATGTAGTCGTTAAATTTTCAAATTAAAAAACAAATTTTCTAAAAAAAAACGCGCACAATTTTTCACCAGTTGAATTCATCCGAAATATTTTAATTTTTAAGAAAATCATTAAACTTGTAATTAAAATAGATAAATTTTCAACAAAAAATGGAATTGTTAAATTTTTCGTTTAAAAAACTAATTTACTACAATAGAAAACACAATTTTTTAACAAGATGAATTCAAAAATAGTTAAAATTTCAACAAAATAATTACTATTTTAACTATAACAGATCAATTTTCAACAAAAAGTGGAATCTTTAAATTTTTAGTTTAAGAACCTAATTTTCTACAAAAACAATTTTTAAGCAGTTGAATTCAACAAAATATTAAATTTTTAAACAAAATGATTAAACTTTTAATTTTAAATTTTCGAACGAAACTGGAATTGTTATATATTATGTTTAAAATCCTAATTTGCTAAACAAAAATACGAATTCTTAACAAGAAAGTTAATATTTTTAATTCAAAAAAGATGAATTTTCCATTAATTAGTTGAGTTGTTAACTAAAACAAATAAACTTTTAAAAAAATGGAATCGTTGAATTTTCATTTTAAAAAACTAATTTTTTTTACAAAAAAATCTTGAACCACCTGAATTCAACTAAAAGACGATTTTTTAACACCATTTTTGCAACCTCGCCAAAATGATGAATTTTCAATAAAATACATTAATTTCCTCAGAAATAGTTGAATTTTCAACTTCTTAAAAAAATTGTAACCGCGCATGGAAGAGCTACATTTTGAAATAAAAAACTTAATTTTTATGAAAAAAATTAATTTCTAGCAAAATAATTAAATTTTGAAATAGATAGTATAAATTTCTACAAAAGAATTAATTTTTAACATAAAATATTTTTAAAAAATCAAACAAATAGTTTTATTTTCCACCAAATTGTTGAATTTCTATGTCAAAAATAAAAGGTTTTCTGCAAAATGGGTGAAATTTTAACACGAAAATATGAATTTTCGACCAGCAAATAATTTATGACCTACTAATTAAATTTTGGCCTAATAATTAAATTATCAAACCAAAAAGAATCTTCAAATTTTTTATTAAAAAAACTAATATTGAACGAAAGATACACAACTGAATTTTCAACCAGTCCAATTAAACAAAAAAGAAGATTTTTAACAAAATAGTTGATTCTTCAAACAGAATATTCAATAAACCAAATATTTGAATTTTCAACTAAAATTATGAATCTTCGACCAAACAAAAAATTAATTTTTACAAAGTAGCACAACTTGAAGACTAGTTGTTAATTTTTCAACCAAAAAATAATAATTATCAACGTAACATGCAATAGTTAATATTTAAAAAAAGTATTTTAATTTTTAATAAAAAAAAGTTAAATTCACCCAAATAAGAGAATTTTCAATGAAATAGTTGAATTATCAAATCAAAAAAGAAATCATCATATTTTTATTTAAGAAAAATAATGTTCAACAAAAATAGTTGAATCATAAACCAAACAGATGGATTTTCAACAAACAAGATTAATTTTCTAGCAAATACGAATTTTCAACTTTTTAAATAAAAAAATTAATTTTTAGCCAAAATGAAATCGAATTTCTAACCAAGTAATTAAATTTTCAAAACGTTAAAATAAAAAAAAGACATGAGTTCTTAAACAAATAGTTGAATTTTCAACTGCAAAAAATATTATCAACGAAACATGCAATAGTTAATATTTCAACAAAAAGAAAATTTTAATTTCAATTAAAAAACAGTTGAATTCAACCAAAAAAATGCAAATTTTGAATAAAAAATTTGAATCCTCAAACAAAATAGATTAATTTTCAACCAAGCTGTTGTATTTTTAACAAAAACGGGTAGATTTTATACAAAAAAACTTAATTTTTTAAATAAAAAATACGAATTTTTAACAAAATACATGAATTTTAGACGAAAAAAGATTGATCTTCAGTTAAAAATAAAGGGATTAATTTTCTAAAAAAAAAACAAATTAATTATCAAGAAAATACGTGAATTATAAACTAAGTATTTGAGTGTTGAACTAAAATGGATGAATTTGGAACCAAATAATAGTATTTCTATCTAAAAAAGATAAATTTTTAACCAAAAATTAAATAGTTCAATTTGCAGTTTGAAAAATTAATATTAAACCGAAATATGAATTTTCAACAAAGTAGTTCACGTCTCCAACAATTAGTTGCTTTGTAGACTAAAAAACATAATTTTTTAACAAAATGGTTGTATGTTCAAGAAGATAATTGAATTGTCAAGCAAATCGTGTAATAATTATTCATTTTTTGATTGAAGTTTACATAAAATTCCAATTATATTTCATATTTAAAAACAGGAGGGGGGGGGCATCTTCAGTGTCACATGAGATTTGGGGGAGGGGTCAAAGAAATAAAAGAAATTTTGAAAGGTGGTAGCGATGAGTAAAAAATCACTAGAAATACCGTCACTAGAAATGTGGTCACTCCCTAAGAGGAAAGGGGGAAAGGGGAGCGAAATTAGTTAGAAAATGATTGACGCAAATGTATGAAGGCAACCGATTCCACCGTAATTGTGCAAATTTTGTTCGTAAATATTTACATTTTACGAAGGAATAATGAATTTTCTATTGATACTAAATATTACTACTCGCAAAAACTAAAGAAATGCATTTCTGATAAAATAAAAAAAGTTTCTCTTTAAAAATATCTAAAATCCTTTAAATCTTTTGAAATCTTAGAAATCCTTCAAATGTTTCTAAGATCTTTGAAATATTTTGTAATATTAAGAAATGGTTTGAAATGTTTGTGAAATTATACAACGAACTCTTTCTTATTCAATGGCTCACTTATTCAAATTCTCTCGCGCTCGGATATTCCAAGTGGCGGAACATTTCACCTCCCACCACTGTCCCTGTACGGTCTCGCCCGCGTCAGTGGCTGACCAATTAAAAAGAGGCCCGAGGAGCGGATAGGGGTCGGGGCCCCTCCATACTTGAAGCACTAAAATGTTTACATCTCGTATCAAAATCTCTCGACTCTTCCGTCCCCTTTAAATTGTTACGTCACTATTAGTACGGTCCTAATATAGAATTTGGGAGGTATTTCATCAGAGGATGCACCCTTTTTTTCGTCAAGATTCGACATGTTTTATAAACAAATTGTGAGGTTATTTTTATAGTTGAAAAATCAACGTTATAATTATGATCAGTCTGATAAACTCTTGGATACAAATTTAAATGAACTAACTAAAAATAATCAGTCACCTACTAGCATTTGCGGAGTAAATATCGCGCCAGAAGTAAAACCTTTTTGTAGACTTCCGTCACGCAATCAAAGTTCCATAAGTAGTAGGACCAGGAACCATGCGCATGCTCGAGCAGTCACTCCCGAGCATTTGCGGGATAAATATTGCGCGATAAATAAACCTTATTGTAGGCATCCGGCACGCTCTCAAAATGGATCGTACGCTCGAGCAGCGCTGCATAGTGAAGTTTTGTATTAAACTTGGAAAGTCTGCAACCGAAGCTTTCAAAATGATTAGGCACGGAAAGGATGCAATGAGCAGATCAGCTGTTTTTGACTGGCACTGATCGAGCGCGAAGTCCATTTTGAGAGCTTGACAAAGGCCCACAAAAAAGGGTTATTTCTCGCGCAATATTTACTCCGCAAATCCTCATTCGGTTCCTAATATCCCACATGATCCATCGCCTTTATTAAATCTGTTGAATTCTTGTTTAATCTTTGAAATCCTTGAAATTTTTCAAAATCTGCTGAATTATTTTTAAATCTTTTTAAATCTTTTTAAATCTCTTGGAATCTTTTGAAAACTTTTGAAAACTTTGAATACTCCTATAATCTCTGAGAGTCCTACAATCTTTTGAAATGTTCTGAAATCTTTCTACGTTTTTGAAAAATATTTAAAATACGTTTTTGTAAATTTTAATTAACATAGAAGCCATAGAATATGAATAAAATATCACTCCCATAAGTCTTTTCTATAGGGTCCCTAAAAAACCTCATAAATGAAAAAGTGGATTTTGCAAGATTTTGCGCTAATTAAAATTAATTTGCGGTTTTTTAAATGAAAATTGTTTCTCGTACATGAAATCCCACTTTATACTTATAATTAGATGTTTAAATAAATTGTTTAACAATTTATTGCTTTTAGCAATTTTCTCGTGTAATAAAGGTAGGAAGTCGTAGTTTTTTCAAAAATTTTCCACTTATTGTCTAATTTTCAATTAGAGTGAGGTAATAGTTCAATCATGTTTACAATAATGATTTTTTAAACAATTTATTATTATTTTTAATGATTTTCTCTCATAATAATGCTTGAAAATTGAAGTTTTTTTTAACAAAAATGTCACTTTTAGTACAATTTGAATTAAAATGATTAATTAATTAAAGCCCAGAAAATTAATTTAAACAAAATTTATTATTATTATTAATTTTCCATTTAAATAATGTTAGAAAGATGTGGGTTTTTCTGAAATGTCTTGCTTTTTTGCAATTTCCAATTTGAGTGAATTAATTATTAATTCAAGTTAACAAAAATAATTGTTTAAACAATTTATTAGCATTGTTAATAATATTCTCTTTGCTTAATGGCTAAATGGTATAGTTTTTTTCTGAAATTTTTGACTCTGTGTATTTTTCATTAAGAGTGAATTAATAATTAATTATATTTAGCAGAAATAATTTTTTAAAGAAATTATTGTGGTTTCTTACATCTTCATCCATATCAATGCTTAAGATTTACAGTTTTTTCTGAAATCTTTACATTTCTGTCATTTTTCACTTATTAAAGTAATAATTAATGAAAAATAAAAAAAGTTGCTTAAAAAATTTAATATTGTTTATAACAATCTTTAACTTTGCTTCGCCTTTTTAGTTATGAACAAATAATAGAGTCAACCTCAACAAAAATTATTTTTCAAGTAGTGTTGTTTTAATTGAATTATTTTCGCACTTTTCCCAAGTTTAAAACAAAAAAATTAATTTAAAACAAAATCTTCCTTACGTCTTACATTTATTATTTTTTAATGACTAAGAAGGCGCAGCAAAGTTCAACATTTTAGAAAAAAGACAACTTTCTAGCACATATCAACGAGAAGATAGTTATAAACAATATTAAATTGCTTAAACAACTATTTTGGTTAACTTTCATTAATTATTACCACACTAAGTAAAAGGGAAATGGATTAATAGTATAATAAGTGAAAGAAGGGCAGAAAGGTAAAAATTTGAAGAACAAAACCGCAACTAAACAATAATAATTTGTTCAAACATATATTTGTACTAAATCTAATTAATTATGAAGTCAATTCTAATAAAAAATAGAAAAAGAGTTATAAAATTTCGGAAAAAACATTATTAACAAAAATAATAAAATGTTTAAACAATTATTTTTGTTAACTTGAATTAATTATTACTTCACTCTAATTCAGAGTTGGACAAAAAGCCATCAATTTACGAAATTTATTTAATTTTCTTGACTCTAATTAATTATTTAACTCATCTTAAGGGCATGTTCTACATTGACCACGTGACCAAACCAGTACTCGGTTATAAAAATTTTTGTTTTTGGTGCTCACCATGTACAAAGGCCATTATATCGTTCTCAAAGCTCGGAATATAGGAAATGAGACAATAAATTGCCTTTTTGTATTTATTTCGAGGAATAATTTTGAAAAAAAATTATCTGAGTAAAAAATAAATGTGTAAAATATTTTTTTTTGCGCTCACTACGTTCATGCGGAGTGAGATATCGTGTTAAAAAATTGAAAGTTTAAATAAAAAGCAATAAAAAACGTTTGCATACATCCATATTTTTATAATTTCAAGGAAAGTTTATTTATAAATTGATAAAATAGGACCACTCGAGTTGTAGCACTTTGCAGGTAACCTAACAATATTTTTAGAGAATTCTCAGCAATTTCTAGCGGAGAAAAGAAGAAACTTTCAACGTCGATAAAGTAGAGAGCACGTGACCTACATTTCCTATATTTCAAAGAATAAAAGCGATATATACTTCCGTTCGGCCATGGCACAACCAAAAAGATTTTCATAACCGAGCTTGGTCACGTGATAAAGTTTCTTTGATATTATAAACATATTTATAATAAAAAAACAAAAAAATGAAAATAATTTTACACATTTATTTTTTACTCTAATAATTTTTTCCAAAATGGTCGCTCCAAACTTTGAGAGCGATACCACGTTTGGTCACGTGGTCACCGTAGAAGATGCCCTTAATGGGAAGTTGGACAAAAAGTGAAATTTTCTTTTTAAAAGTGTAATTTTGTAGCCTTATTCTAAGAAAATATTGTTAATAATAATTTTTTTAAATAGCTCTTGTTGACAATTGAAGTTACAAGAAAAATCATAATTCTTTTAGACAAATACCGATATCAACTCAAAATTGGTTATAAATTTAAAATTCGCTACTTAAACTCACAATAAGAATTCTTTGGAAAAATTTCCTGTTCCAATTCAGAAATTTGTTCTATTTCGAAAATTTCCAGTACTCGCACGGAATTTCTTAAAATTTGAAAATTCTCGGTTCCAAGTCAGAATTATTATAATATTATACTGGATAAATTCCAGTTCCAACTATAAATTTGTAAAAGATTGAAAATTCCCTCTTTAAATTAAAAGTTAAATTATTTTTATTTTAAATAGTTTTAAAATCCTTAAAATGCTTCGAAATTTTATTTTGAGACCTAGAAACATCTACATGTTGTTTCAAATTTTTTAAATTTAAAAATATTATTAAAAATTTTTCACAATACTATGTTTTAAAATGATTCGAATTTTCAAACCGGTTTTCAAAATAAAAAATGATTTTCAATTTTCCTAGGCAACGTTCTTTTATTCTTCTGAAGCCTAACAAAATTCTTAAAAAGCTTCTAATTTTTTTTTAAATATTCCAAAATCTATATTTGATTTTAAATTAGGCCGTGCACTATTTGCACTGAAATTTTGGTACGAATGGTTTAAATTATTTGAAATCATTTAAATTTTTAATTACTTTTGAATTTTTTCAAAACTTCTAAATACTTCGACTGATTCGAATTTTTTAAGGAAAAATAGGTGATCAATTGTAATTTATTTAACAAAATTAAAAAATTTGAGTTCAATATTAATTTTTTTAAACAAAAATTAAAATTGTAACGTTTAAAGTTTAATTTTTTTATTTAGTATTGATTATTTAATTTATAATTACTGATTTTAAATGCACAGTCAGAGATTTCTAAATAGTAAGTAATTTTTCTTTTTCTTAATTGAAAAATTTGAAATTGCACGGTTCAAAAATGGAATGTTTTAGACTGAAATTTTATACAATCCAATAATTATAAATAAATAATTTTGAAGCTATTTTACAACTTAAAATATTTTATAAAGTTTCCAACAATTATTACTTATTTTTTAAATTCTTAAGTACAATTCAATTTTAAACGCTTCTAATATTTAATTGTTTAAGCCTTTAAAACTACATTTTAACATTCTTTTCATTCGAATTTATGCTTAAAAATCTAAAATGGAAAATTTTTAAAGTGAAAGATTTTCGAATTACACATTCTAAACTGAATGATATCAGAATTTAAAAAGATCACAATTTAACTAATTATTAAAAAAACAGTTGAAATCGAAGTTGGACGGTTTTTTTTTCTAAAAATTTGAAGTTTGTATGTATATTTTGGAACTTGTTATTTTTTTTTTTTAAATTCAAAACTTGAATCAAAGTAACGTTTTTCGGTTAGATTTTTTTTTAAAAGTCATAACCCTTGATCTATGAAGACCCGGAGATTATATTTTTATTAGATTTACATACAATTTTCTGCCCTACATCTTTTTTCTTGCACCACCTACGTAGCTTTATCGAGAAGCGATATTTTGAATCCTTGTGAAATCTTTGAAATCCTTGAAATTTGTTATGAAATAATTTAAAATCATTGAAATCTGATGTACTAGTCTTTGAAAAATTTTCTGAAATTTCTGAAACCCTTGAAATCTTTTTAAATTTTCTGAAATCTTTTCAATTTTTTCGAAATCTTCTAAAATCTTTTGAAATCTGACGGACACGCTTTTCTGTAAACTTTTTAATCCTCGTGTAATCTCTGAAATCTTTCTTAATCTTTTGAAACATTTTCAAATCTTAGAAATCTGACGGAAACGCTTTTCTGTAAACTTTTGATACCTCGTGTAAACTCTGAAATCTTTTTAAATCTTTTAAAACCTGCTAAAAAAATTTTTAATCTTTTAAAATCTTTTAAAGCCTTTTGAAATCTTTGAAATCTGAAACGTATTGAAATCTTTTGAAAACCTTGAAAACTCTATGAAATTTGTTTAATTTGATGTGGACGCCTTTCTGAAATCTTTTTAATCATCGCGTAATCTTTGAAATCCTTGAAATCTTTTTAAATATTCTGAAATCTTCTAAAATCTTTTGAAACCTTTACCAATCTTCTAAATCCATCGGACACGCTTCTCTGTAAACTTTCGAATCCTCGTGTAAGCTCTGAAATCTTTTGAAATCTTCTAAAATCTTCTAAATTTTTTTTAAATCTTTAAAAATCTTTTGAACTCTTTTGAAATCTTTGAAATCTGATGGACACCCCTTTCTGTAATCTTTTGAATCGCTGTGTAATCTCTGAAATCCAGGAACTCTTTTGAAATCTTCTGAAATCTCTTGAAAGCATTAGAAATATTTGAATTTTTCTACAAACTTTGTAAAATCTTTGTGAGGTATTCTGAAACATATTGAAATCTTCTGAAATCCTTGCAAACTTTGTAAAATTTCTTGAAATTTGTTTAATCTTATGTGGAAGCCTTTGTGAAATCTTTTGAATCCTCGCGTAATCTTTGAAATCTTTGAAATCTTTTAAAATCTTCTGAAATCTTTTTAGATCTTTTGAAATCTTCTAAAATCTTTTCAAATCTTCGAAATCTGACGGACACGCTTCTCTGTAAACTTTTGAACCCTCGTGTAATCTCTGAAATCTTTTGAAATCTTTTAAAATCTTCTAAAATTTTTTAAATCTTTTTAAATCTTTTAAAGCCTTTTGAAATCTTTGAAATCTGAGGGATATCCTTTCTGTAATATTTAAAATTGCCGTGTAATCTCTGAAATCAGGGAACTCTTTTGAAATCTACTGAAATCTCTTGAAAGCTTCAGAAGTATTTTTTATTTTTCTACCATCTTTCGAAACTCTTTGTGAAGTATACTGAAATCGATTGCAATCTTTTGAAATACTTGAAAATTTTGTAAAATTTGATGAAATTGTTTGAAATTCTTTTAATCTGTTGTTGACGCCTTTGTGAAATCTTTTTAATTCTCGTGTAACCTTTGAAATCCTTGAAATTTGTTTTGAAATAATTTAAAACCATTGAAATTTGATGTACAAGGCTTTGTGAAATTTTCTGAAATTTCTGAAACCCTTGAAATCTTTTTAAATTTTCTGAAATCTTTTTAAAATTTTCTAAAATCTTTTGAAATCTTTGCATATTTTTGAAATCTGACGGACACACTTTTTTGCAAACTTTTGAATCTTCGTGTAATCTCTAAAATCTTTTGAATTCTTCTGAAATCCTTTGAATTCTTCTAAAATTTTTTGAAGCCTTTTGAAATCTGTGAAATCTAATGGACACGCCTTTCTCTAATCTTTTGAATCGTCATGTAATCTCTGAAATCTATGAACTCTTTTGAAATCTTCTGAGACTTCTTGAAATCTTTTAAAACATTTGAAATTTTTCTGCAATCTTTGTAATCTCTTTGTGAGGTATTCTGAAAAATATTGAAATCTTTTGAAATCCTTGAAAACATTGTGAAATTTATTGATTTTTTTTTTAATTTGATGTGGACGCCTTCGTGAAATCTTTTTAATTCTCGTGTAATCTTTGAAATCCTTGAAATATGTTGAAATGTTAAATCTTTGACGGACATTCTGAAATCTTTTGAAATTTTATAAATTATTCTAAAATCGCTGTGAAGGCTTTTGAATCCAAGTGCAATCTTTAAAATCCTTGAAATCTTTTGAAATCTTCCGTAATCTTTTTAAATGTTTTCAAATCTTTTGAAATCTTTGAAATCTAATGTACACGCCTTTCTGAAATCGTTTGAATTCTCTCTGAAATCTTTTGAAATCCTTGAATACTTTGTGAGATTTTTTTTTTAATTTCACGTACAAACCTATGTGAAATCTTTTGAATCTTCACGGAATCTTTGAAATCTTTTGAAATATTCTGAAATGTTTTTTAATCTTTTAAAATATTTGAAATCTTTTTTAAATCGTCGTAAACTCTCTGATAAGTATTATAAATTTATTTGAAATCTCTTAAATATTTCAAAAACTTTGAAAACTTTGTGAATTTTTTTTTAATCGTTTATAACTTTTTAATCTAAAGTACAAACACTTTTTGAAATATTTCGAATCTTTGAAACCTTTATAAATCTCCAAAAATTTGTTGAAACTTTCCGAAATCTTTTTAAACCTTTTGAAATCCTTAAAATCAGAAGAAACGCCTTTCTGTAATTTTTGAAATTCTCTTGCAATCTCTGAAATTCTTTAAAACGTTTGAAATCTTCTAAAATCTTGTGAAATCTTTAGAAAGCTTCTGAAATTTTTTGAAATATTTGAAATCTTCCTAGAATCATTGTGACATCTTTGTGAAGTGTTTTGAATCCTCGAGTAATCTTTGAAATGCTTGAAATCTTTTTAAATCTCCTAAACGCTTTAAAAATCTTCTGAAATCTTTGTAAATCTTTTAAAACCTTTTGAAACCTTTTGAAATCTTTGGAATCTGACGGACACGCCTTTCTGTAATTTTTGAAATTCTCTTGTAATCTCTGAAATCCTTTAAAACCTTTGAAATCTTCTAAAATCTTGTGAAATCTTTAGAAAGCTTCTGAAATTTTTTGAAATATTTGAAATCTTCCTAGAA
>JAWWLR010000004.1:19154600-19165792 GCA_035041075.1 Acraspis erinacei | reverse complement strand
TTTAGAATTGAAAATTTTTGATAAAAAAAGTATTATTTTATCAATTGTAAATATAAATAAATGAATAAATCATTTTTTAAATGGATGTGTACTTTAAATTTTAAAAACTGAACAATAATTTGTTTGTCATTAAAAAAATGTAAACGTCCGATTGAAACTTAAACTATTTTCAACTTAAAAAATAACTTAATAAGATATTCGTAATTAAAGGCTTTTATTAAATTAAAAATATTGTTTCAGTCTAAATTATTCACTTTTTAACCTGTGTAAGTTGAAATTTTGCACTTTAGAAAAATATCAAGTATTTAATATGTATCAACAATTAAAAGTAAACAATTTAAAATTGAATTGTTTTACATAGAAAGCTTTGAATCTATAGAATTTCGAAGAGTTTTTAAACTTTTAACGTTACAATTTTTATTGATCTATTTAAAAAAATGTTCATTTGTAAGCGAAATTGCTCAATTTTTATGTGGAAATAATAATTTAACACCTATTATTTTTAGAAAAAATTGGAGTAATTTTAAGAGGTGTTTAGAAATTTTTAAAACATTCAAAGTTTATTTAAAACCTTAAATATTGATAATGAATTTAAACGAATTGTGTGAACATTTTTTTCAGAATTTCCAAACATATTTTAAAATAAAGAGAATTTTTCCTACATTTTTAGAAATCGTTTGAAATCTTTTTAAATATTCTGTTAAAATACTTATTCAAAATGAAAAATCTACATTTTGTTTTAAATTACACACACTTCGTTTACATTACTTGATATAATTTTAAGTTCTAAATTAATTTTTATAAATTAATTTTTCTTCAAATAATAAGTGTTCAATTGTTATTTATAAATCGAAATTTGTTTAAATTCGCAGGATTATCTAGAAGTTGTAGGAAAAATTTAATTAATTTTAAAACTTATTTAGAAGTTCTGAAAAAAAATTTTAAATAATTTTTAATTTGAAAAAATTTAAAACAACTTTTAGATTTCTCGAGATTTTTAAATAAAATTTTTAAGCTTTATTTTGTATTTTGTTCAAAATTAGTTATTTTTTTGTTAAAGACTGATATTTTTAGTGCAAAAATTACGCATTTGTTTCAATATTAATTTATTTTCCAATATTTTGCTCTGTTGTGTTAAGGGATGTTTGAAATTTTTTTTTAGAGTGAAAATATGAATATGTACTTTTACTTGACCGGGAATTTACGAATTTAGTTCGCATTTAAGTGCAAAAAATTTTTCTTTATTTTAAGAAATTTATTATTTATTGAAAGATTTTATTTATTATATCTAATTTTTTAATTTGTGACACTATTTGCACTATTTTTTTTATCTCTTTAAATCATTTTCCTTTTTTGTCCAAATTTTTTCAAAAGAATCTTTTTTATATTATTGTTTATACTAATTAAGTCCATCATGCTTGTTTATTATGAAGTTTATATTTATCACCACTGATGTTATTTATCTCATGCCATATTGATAAGATAAGATTTTCTATTTTCTTAAAGACCGTCAGTCGCGTATCATTGCTTTTCTCAACAGGCGAAGTGCAATAATGTCACAGAACACAGAACCTGATCTTCTGGTTACAAATAACAAAGGAATTTTAAAAGTTACTCTCAATAGGCCCTTAAAAAAGAATGCTATGACTGTGCTGGTATGTTAATTAATTATTATTCTTAATTTTTATCAAAAAAAATTAAGAAAGGTTAATTTAGTTTCGTAAAAAAGGCATTTTCCAAAAATATTATTTGATTTTTGATACTTTTTTATGAATATTAAGACCCTAAATAATATAAATAAATATAATACTTGAGAAAATTGAGAAATACTTTTGAAAACTTTAGATATTTCAAATCAAAATTTTAACCAGAGTCAACCAAATAGTTGAGTTTTTAAACAAAAAAGATTAATTCTCTAGGAAAAATATAATAGGTAATATTTCAATCCAAAAAGATTTTTATTTGATGTAAAAAATCTGAATTTATCCATAAAAGATCAATTTGAAAAAATATGGAAATCTTTAATCTAAAAATATTGATTATCAACGAATTTTAGACGAAAAAGTTAAATTTTTTGACCCGAAAATATGGATTTTTTACACAAAAATTTAATTTTCAACTAACTATTTTAATCTTCAGCAAAAAATATGTTTATTTTAAAGCAAACATTTGCAATTTTAATTTTAAAAAAAGATGAAATTTCTACCACAAGAGGTGAATTTTTAAATTAAATTCGATTTTTCAACAAAATTCTTGAATTTTCAACAAAAAAGGATTTTTAAGACCAGAATTTAAAAAAAAAGAATGAGGCAAATTATATTTTGAAAGGAAAAATTATTTTTAATACCAAATACAAATTTCAAATTACTATAAGAAAACAAATTTAATGCTTTTAATCTCTTCAAAGTTAAAAAAAAATTTAATGTATTTTAAAATTACTTTTTTCAAATAAAAAATTAATCCTCTTTAATGAAAGTTTCATTCATTTTATGCCAAAAATAGTTTAGTTTAAATTTTTATCCATTTGGAAAATAATCTTTTTGCTTTGAAAATTCAGTTCATGGTGAAAAATGCCTTTTTTATTTAAAAAATTCGTCTCTTTCTGTAGAAATTTACACTTTTTTAGTTAAATATGAAAATTTCTGGTTCAAAATTAAACTGTTTTAAAGAAAATTTAGGTAGTTCTTTGGAAATTTGTAGTTTTGGTGGAAAATTAATGTATTTTAATTGAAAAACCATTTTTCCTGATTTAAATGTATTTTTTTTTAACTGAAAATTTAACTTTTTTGTTTAAAGTTCAACTGATTGGTTAAAAATTAACTTTTTTTCTTGAAATTTAATATTTTCGTTAGAAAATTCTTTCTTTTTAACTTGAAAATGCAACTATTTAATTGCAATTTTCTTCTTTATAGACTAAAAAAATTTTTTTTCATTGAAAATTCATCTATTTTTTTAAATATTAATGTTTTTGGTTTAAAAATATATTTTTTTATGTAAAAATTTCCTATTTTTTGGATCAAATATAAAGTACTTCGTTAAAAATAATTCTTTTTTGGTAGAAAATTGACCTTTTTATTAACAATTTATTTACATATTTTTTCTTGCTTCAATAATAAATTTTTTTCATTGAACATTCAAATATTTTGTAGAAAATTGATGTTTTTGGCTTTTGAATTCAACGGTTTTTTAAAAAAATTCAACTATTCAATAAAAATTTCTGTTTTTAGTTTAAATTAAAAATTAATTCTCGGAAATGGCACTTTAATTAATTTTTTGTTAAAAATTGATCTTGTTTAGTTCACAATTTTAACTATTTGGATAAATATTTTTAGAAGCGAAAAAAATATATAATTGAAAATAAATAAAATTTGTTTGTTATGTTTTTGTTAAAAATTTGTTTATTCTTTTAGCTTGTTAAAAAGTAATTTTTTCAACTGAAAATTTATTTATTTTGTTGATAATAAATATTTTAAATGAAAAATAATTCAATTCATCCAAAAAGACGAATTTTCAACAAAAAATAGTTGAATCTTTTACCAAAAAATAGTTTTATTTTAAAATAAACATTTACAATTTTAATTAAAAAAAAAGATAAATTTTCTATAAAATTCTTAAATTTGGAACCAAAAAAGATTTTTCAGAGCATAATTTAAAAAAATATTCCTAGGAAATTAAAAAAAAATTTGTTTATTATCCTAAAATCTTTCGAAATCTATCTTCAAAATTTAATTTATTTTTACATCCTTTCAAAATTTCTAAATAATTCTTTTTCTAAAATTGTGCAATTTGCAAAATTGAAATTTTGTGATTCGAAATATTCAAAAATATATATTTTGTTTCAAATTTTTATTGAAATGTTTTTAAGTTTAAAATTATTTTTGTATCTTTTCAACTCTTTGAAATACCTCCTAAGTTTATTCAAATTTTTTTAAATAAAAATTTCGAATGACTATAACAAACAATTTTAATTAGTTTTATTCTCTCTAAAAGTCCAAAAAATCTTAAATGTCTTTTAAACTGACCTAGATATTAAAGATTATCTTTATATAAATTTTTTTGAATAAATTATCATTTTAAATATTCCTAGGAATTTTGTTTTAAGTCGCTTGCAATTTTTTATTATTTTTGAAATTTTTAGAAAATTCGCAATACATTTTTAAATTAGTCGAACCTGTTCTAAATTTGTAAAACAATTCTACAAAATTAAAGAAATTGCCTTGAAACCTTTCAGATTCGATTTTCATAATTTGTGAAATAATCTGGAATGTTTTTCAACCTTTTTAAATATTTTCTTAAAATAAATGTTATAAAATAAAAATTCATTAAATATTTTCTGAAAAATCTTCAGGACATTTTTTAATTCTCTTAAACCCTTACAAAATTCTTAAGAACCCTCTGTATTTCTTCTTTGCAATATTCAAAAATCTACATTTTCTCTTAAGTTGTTTGAATTTTTTTTGTTATTTTCGGGCTTTTTTAAAATTTCTGCATATCTTTTAAAATTGTCTTTAAAAAAATTGTTTTCTTACAAATTTACAAAATTTTTAAGAAACTTCAGAATTTTTTGTTCGAAATCTTCAAAAATCTACATTTTGTTTTAAATAAAGTTATTTTCGTATCCATTCAAATTTCTAAAAATCACTGATTCTGAAATTTTGTAATTTTGCAAAATTGAAAAATTTTGCTTCGAAATCTTCTACATTCCTTGTTCAAATTTTGTTGAAATGTTTGAAAAAATTTCGAATAATAGGAAAATATTTTTGATCCCTTCCGAATTCGAAAAAAATCTTAAATGTCTTTTAAATTGACTTAAATATTGAATATTCTCTTTAGATTAATTTTTATAAATAAAGAATCACTTTCAACATTGCTATGAATTTTAAAAACATTTTTTATTATCTTAAAATATTTCAAAATCTATGTTGAAAATTTTATTTCGAAACCTTCAAAAATCTACATTTTTTCATAAGTTGTTTGAAATTTTGTATTATTTTCGTAATTTTTAAAATCTTCTAAATATATTTTTAAATTATTTGAAGTTCTTAATTTTTTTAAATCTGCAAAATTAAAAAAAATTGCTTTTAAATCTTTCAGATTAGTTTTTTGATAAATTTGAAAATATTTTTGATTATTTTTTAAACATTTTTAAATTTTCTTTCAAAATAAATATTCTAAAATAAAAATTCATTAAAAATTTTCCGAGAAATATTCAGATAATTTGTTTACTTTCTTAAAAATTCACATCATTCTTAAGAAGCTTCAGAATTTTTTATTCGATATCTTAAAAAAATCTACATTTTTGTTTTAAATAAAAAAATGGGTAAAATTGGAAAAATTGGTAAAAATTAAGATAAATCTAAAAAGTGCACAAATAAATAAAATTAAAATAAGGAAAATAATTTTTTCTAAGATTTAGGTTTTATATAAAAAGGTTGATTTATTTTCAATTATATTTTGATGCTTTTGAAGTTTTTAATAGATTAAAAAATAATTTAAAGTTGATAAAGTTTTCAATTTTTTTCTCAACAAGATGTAGATTTTTGAATATTTCCAATTTAAAAAATATAGAAGTTTTCTAAGAATTTTGATTACTATATTTATTTTAAGAGAATATTGCAGAATTATTTAAAAAAATGTACGACAATTTCGACAAAAATAATATGAAAATTCAAACAATTTAAAACAAAATGTAGATTTTTTAATGTTTCGAAATAAAATTTTGACAGATTTGACGATAATAAAAAAATGTTTTAAAATTTCCTAGGAACACTCATAGTGATTCTTTATTTATAAAAATTACTTTTAAGAACTTTTGGAATTTTAAACTGATTAAAAATATTTAAGAAAATTTTCTTGTGAGTTATTCGAATTTTTTATTTCGAAAAAAAATCGAACAAATTTAGGATTTGAAAAGGTATAAAAATAATTTTAAACTTAAAAACCTTTCAACAAATTTAAATGAAAATATAGATTTTCAAATATTTCAAACAAAAAATGTATAAGCTAAAAATTTTGACAGGATTCAAGAGAATAAAAAATTTCCAAACATTTAAACAAAATTAAAACAAAGAATTAAAAATATTTCAGAGCAAAATTGTTCAATTTTGCAACATTACAAAATTTTAGAAAAGATATATTTAGAATATTTAAAAGGATACAAAAATAATTTTATTTATAAAAAATGTAGATTTTCTAAGATTTCGAACAAATAATTTAGAAGCTTTTTAAGAATTTTTTATAGTTTTAAGAATATAAAAAAATACTTTGAAAGAATATTTAAAACTTTTTATATTTATTTTAATTTTTACCATTTTTAACAATTTTAACAATTTGTTTTTTATTTAAAACAAAAGTGTAGATTTTTTTTAAGATATCGAATAAAAAACTCTGAAGCTTCTTAAGAATGTTGTAAATTTTTAAGAAAATAAAAAAATTGTCTGCAGATTTCTCGGAAAAATTTTTAATGAATTTTTATTTTGGAATACTTATTTTGAAAGAATATTTAAAAATGTTTCAAAAGCATTCAAAAATATTTTCAAAATTATCAAAGAACGATTCTGAAAGATTTAAAAGCAATTTTTTTTAATTTTGCAGATTTAAAAAAAAATTGAGAACAACTTCGAATAATTTAAAAATATATTTAGAAGATTTTAAAAATTTCAAACAAGAATGTAGATTTTTGAAGGTTTCGAAATAAAATTGTGAAGATAGATTTTGAAATATTTTAAAATAATAAAAAGTTTTTTAAATTCCTAGCATTGTTGAAAGTGATTCTTTATTTATGAAAATTAATATAAAAAGAATATTTAATATTTAAGTCAGTTTAAAAGGCATTTAAGAATTTTTGGAATTTTAAAGAGATCAAAAATATTTTCCTATTATTCGATATCTTTAAAAAATCTACATTCTTGTTTTAAATAAAATTATTTTTGCATCCCTTCAAAACTTCTAAAATCTCTTATTCTAAAATTTCGTAATGTTGCAAAATTTAAAAATTTTGCTTCGAAATATTCTGCATTCCTTGTTAAAATTTTTTTTAAATGTTTGAAAAAATTTCGATTAATAGGAAATAGTTTAGATTCGTTTTTAATCATTTTGAAAATATTTTTGAATTTTTTCAAAACACGTTTTAAATATTCTTTCAAAGTAATTATTTTTTTATATTGTTAAAACTATACAAGATTCTTAAAAAGCTTCTACATTTTTTGTTTGAAATCTTAGAAAATCTACATTTGTTATAAATAAAATTATTTTTGTATCCTTTTAAATATTCAAAATATATCTTTTCTAAAAGTTTGTGATGTTGCAAAATTGAACAATTTTGCTTTGAAGTCTTTTAAATTCTTTGTTTTAATTTTGTTTAAATGTTTGGAAATTTTTTATTCTTTTGAATCCTGTCAAAATTCTTAGCTTATACATTTTTTGTTGGAAATATTTGAAAATATATATTTCCTTTTAAATTTGTTGAAATGTTTTTAAGTTTAAAATTATTTTTATATCTTTTCAAATCCTAAATTTGTTCGAATTTTTTTCGAAATAAAAAATTCGAATAACTACAGTAATTTTTTTAAAATATTTATAATCTCTTTAAAATTCCAATAATTCTTAAAAGTAATTTTTATAAATAAAGAATCACTTTAATTTTTCTTAGGAAATTTTAAAACCTTTTTTTATTAGCGTAAAATCTGTCAAAATTTTATTTCGAAACCTTAAAAAATCTACATTTCATTTTAAGTTGTTTGAATTTTCTTATTATTTTTGACATTTTTAGTAACTTTTAAATATCTTTTAAAATTATTCGAACTTGCCCTACATTTTTTAAATAATTCTGCAATATTCTCTTAAAATAAATATTGTAATCAAAATTCATAGAAAACTTCTACATTTTTTTAATTCGAAATATTCAAAAATCTACATTTTCTTGAGAAAAAAAATTGAAATCTTTATCAACTTTAAATTATTTTTTAATCTATAAAAAACTTGAAAAGCATCGAAATATCTTTGAAACTAAATCAACCTTTTTATATAAAACCTAAATCTTAGAAAAAATTATTTTCCTTATTTTAATTTTATTCATTTGTGCACTTTTTAGATTTATCTTAATTTTTAACAATTCTTCCGCGATAAAATTTTGCATAACATTTTTTTTAAATGCACTCTCCTTATTTCAGATGTACAAAAAGCTTGCTGACATAATAAATGGCTCAGTAGAGAATGATGACATTTGTATGTTGGTGATGACTGGAAAAGGAGATTTTTTTTGCAGCGGAAATGACTTTGCTGATGCCATGTCTTCCGAAATTGAAAATCCCAACCTAATTTTCAAGTAGGCAAGAAAATACGACAAAATTAATAACACAATAATATATTTTGTATTGAAAAAATTGTACTCTTTTCAGAGAATTTGTCGATGCGATAATCACATATCCTAAATTATTGGTAGCAGTTGTGAATGGACCAGCAATTGGAATTGGGGCAACGATGCTTGCCCTTTTTGACATAGTTTACGCATCCGAAAAGGTATTTTTTATTTCCAGGGTGGCGACTAGCCCGGGAATTTTATTGGCCCGGAAAAAATCCGGAAAACTTGAATCTTTTTGCTATAAATTATATTATTTGATTAGAAATTTAATCATTTTTTTTTAATTCCTCATTTTGGGTAAAAAATTTCAACTCTTTTTGCTGAAGATTAAAAAGATTAAAAGATCAAAGTAAATTAAAATTTACTTTTTGTTTAAAATTCGTATTTTATATTTTACAATTATTTTATTAAATTAAATTATTATAGAATTAAAAGCGCAACTATTTGGTAGAGAATTAGACTATTTTGTTAAAAATTCATCCTTTTTGGTTGAAAAAATTCGTCTTTTTGGATTTAAAATTCAATTTTTTAAATAAAATTTATCTTTTTTTAAGCGAAATTTCATCTTTTTGAAATAAAAATGCAAGTATTTGGTAGAGAATTCGACAATTTTGTTGAACAGTCATTTATTTTTTTTTGAAAATTCTTTTTTATTGAATAACGAACTATTTTTTAGAAAATTTACTTTTTCCTTAAAATTTACAACTATTTTGTTAAAAATTCATTCTTTTTGGTTGAAGAAATGATTTTTTTTTATTGAAAATACAATTGTTTTCGCAGAAACTGATTTTTTTGTTAAATAATTTATTTTTTGATCGTGAAAAGTCAAGTGCAATTTTTTTGGATGGAAATTCAAGTATTTTTCGGATTTTTGAAAAATGAAAATTTATCTGTTTTAAGAGAAATTTCATTTTCTTTTGATAAAAAGAATTATTGAAAATTCTGTTTTGTTGATTACTGAACTATTTTGTAGAAAATGTACTTTTTGTTTCAATTTAATATTTTTGGGTGCTGAAAAAGGAAATAAAATTCTTTCTGAATGCAAAATCCTCTATTTTTTTAAAATTAATTTATTTTTTTAATTTGAAAATTCATCTGTTTTGAAAGAAACTTCGCCTTTTTTTAATAAAAATGCTACTGTTTCTTGAAAATTAAATCCTTTCTGGATGAAAATCCCACTATTCTTTTTTTAATTGAAAATTGATTTGTTTTAAAAGAAACTTCGCCTTTTTTTAATAAAAATGAAACTATTTTGTTAAAAACTCATAATTTTTTGTTGAAAATTTGACTATTTTGTTTAAAAATGTAATTATTTTGTAGAAAATTTACTTTTTGTTTATATTTTATTGTTGAAAAATGGACGGATAGGAAAGATAAATTTTCAACAAAATATAATTCTAAAAAAACTGATTTTCAGAAAAATAGTTACATTTTCTACTGGAATAGTTAAAATTTTAGTTAAAAAAATTAATTTTCACAAACAAAATTTAAAACAAATTTTGAAGAGGGATCTTTCAAATTGTGAAGAATTTTCACCCGGAACAGGAATTTGTTTAAATTCCTTTTTTCTAAATCAGAATTATAATTATTTGGAAGTTCCCATTCCAAATCAAAAATTTTTAAATCCAAAAATTTCCGGTTTTTTAATTAAATTCCCGGGATTTTCCCGGTAAATAAAATTTCCGGTCTTTCCTGGTCTCATTTTTAAATCATTTTTAAATTTATTTTTATAAAAATATTTCATAGGCATATTTTTCTACTCCATTCGCTAATTTGGGACTTGTGGCAGAAAGTTGTTCGACCTATACATTTTCACAAATCATGGGAAAAGCAAAGGTAAGAAATTCCAGAAAACATTTTTTAATTTTTTAAACATTCAAGTTTTTTTTTCTTTCTTAAGTTTTTTTTTTATCATATGGCCGAGAGAAAATGATAAAATTATTTGAATCGTTTAAGTTAAACAAAAGAAATTTTGTGGTTGATGTGCGAAAAAAGTTTTTAAAAAATGTTGAAATATTTTATATTTTATATAAAATTAAAAAAAAATCCTATTGGTTTAAAATGTTTCGCTAATTTTTTATATTTATAATTTTTTCTAGAGAACAATGATAAAAGAATTAATTAAAACAATGTTTTTTATAATTAAAAATTTTTTGAAAATGTGCCAAAAACATATATTTTTCTGAGATTGAGTTAAAAGTTTTCTTTCATGGAAAAAATAAATTTGTCATGGCGTTTAAAACGATTAAATATCGCGAAAAATAGAAAATTCTAAAGGAGGAAACAAATTTTTAATTGATTTAGATTATGTTATAATGTATTAACTATTTTGTTGCAATTTATTTTAAATATATTTTTTAAACTGAAAATCTAACTCATTTTGAAAATTCGTTCAGAATTCAGCTTTGTTGTAATAAAAATGTAATTACTTTTTTGAAAGTTGAACTCTTATGTCAAAATTTTTTTTTACTGAAAATTTGACTATTTCAGTTGAAACTTGAATAATTTTTAAACAATTTTGTTCTGTTTGAAAATTAATGTAACTAAAAATTTATCTATTCAATTTTTTTTGGTTGAATTTTTTTCTCTTAGTTGAAAATTCAACTTTTTGTTAAAAATTCATGTATTTGGTAAAAAAATCGTCTTTTTTCGTAAAAAATTAATCTTAAATAATTGAAAAATTAAACAAGTCCAGTTAAAAATTCATCATTTTAGTTAAAAATTTATCAGTTTGGTGGGAAAATAAATTTTTTATTAAAATACTTTGGCTTGAAAATTTAAAAGTTTTGTACAAAATTCATTTTCTTTTTATTGAAAATTCATGTACTTT
>JAWWLR010000004.1:19125804-19141651 GCA_035041075.1 Acraspis erinacei | reverse complement strand
ATACTTGAATTTCGAATCAAAAAGAAGAATTAAAAAAAAAGAAGATTAACATTTAAAAAAATACTTTTTAACAAAATACGTGAATTTTCATCGAAATAGTTGAACTTTCAATTAACAAAGACAATTTTTCACCTAAATTGTTCAAAATTCGAACTAGAAAAGATTAAATAATTTTATTTCCAACGTAAAAAATGAATTTTCAAGTAAAATGATAAATATTTAACTGCAATACTTGAATTTTGAATCAAAAAGTAGAATTTTTAAACAAGAAGATTAACTTTCAATGAAAAAAAGATAATTTTCTAAACAAAAATATTTTTTAACTAATAACGTTAATTTTTAACGAAATAGTTGAATTTTCAATTAAAAAAGACAATTTTTCACCTAAATTGTTCAAAATTCAAACTAGAAAAAATAAATTTCCAATAAAAAATGAAGTAGTTTAATTTTCAGTTAAAAAAATTAATTTTCAATGCTTGAGAATAATTTTTTACGAAAAAGACGGATTTTCAACAAACTACATAAATTTCCAACGAATAAGTTCAATTTTTAAATAAAAAATATCAATTTTCAACGAAATAGTTGAATTTTTATCGATAAAAAATACATTTTCAACCAAAACTAGAATAGTTAATTTTTCTACTTGAATGGTTGAATTTTTAGCTTTAAAAAATTAATTTCTTACAAAGTAATTACATTTTTAACAGGAGATTAAAATTAAAATTAAATCTTATTATATAATATATATTATATTAATTAATAATATATATATTATATATATATATATATCTTATATATATAAATTAAATTAAAATTGCGAATCTTCACAACAACAAAAAATGTTAACAAAAGAGTTTAAATTTCATCTAAATACTTTTATTTCCAAAGTAAAAATGAATTTTCAAGTAAAATTATAAATATTTAACTGGAATTCTTGAATTTCTAATCAAGAAGAAGAATTTTTAAACAAGAAAATTAACTTTAAACAACAAAAAATTTCTAAAAAAATACATTTTTTTAACTAAATACATGAATGTTCAATAAAAAAAATTTTTTACATAAATTATTGAAAATTTAACTAGAAAAGATAAATTTCCAATCAAAAACCGAACAGTTGAATTTTTATTCGAAAAAATTAATTTTCATGCAAACGCATGAATTTTCAAACACAAAAAAATAAAAATGTTCACAGCAGATTTTAACTTTTAACCAAATAATTTTATTTCAAACGTAAAAAATGAATTTTCAACTAAAATTATAAATATTTAACTGCAATAATTGAATTTTTAAACAAATAATTTTATTTCCAACGTAAAAAATGAATTTTCAAGTAAAATGATAAATATTTAACTGCAATTCTTGCATTTTTAATGAAGAAGAAGAAGAATTTTCAAACAAGAAAATTAACTTTAAACAAGAAAAAATTCATAAAAAAATATTTTTTTTAACAAAATACATGAACTTTCAATGAAATAGATGAATTTTTAATTAAAAAAGACCATTTTTCACCTAAATTGTTAAAAATGTGAACTACAAAAGATAAATTTCCAATCAAAAATGGAACAGTAAAATTCCCAGTTAAAAAAAATTAATTTTCAACCAAACTGATTAATTTCTAACCAATAAAATTAAGTATTTTAAACAAAAAAATACAAATTTCAACTAAATAGTTGAATTTTTAGTTTAAAAAAAATTAATTTCTAACAAAGTACTTACAGTTTTAACTGGAGACGAATTTTCAATTAAAACTATCAATCGTCAGTCAAAAAAATTATAATTTTTAACAAAAGCTGTAAACTTTCAACCAGATAATTTTATTTCCAACGTAAAAAATTAATTTTTGAATTAAAATGATGAATCTTAAGAAAGAAAAAAAATGTTTAACAAAATATTGTAACTTTCAACCAAATAATTTTATTTCCAACGTAAAAAATGAATTTTCAACTAAAATTATAAATATTTCAATATTTAACTGCAACACTTGAATTTTTAACCAAAAATATGAATTTTTAAACAAGAAGATTAACTTTTAAAAACTAATAATTTTCTAAAGAATATATTTTTTAACAAAATACGTGATTTTTCAACGAAATTGTTGAATTTTCAATTAAAACAGACAATTTTTTACCGTAACAGTTAAAAAATGAAATTTTCAACAAAGTACATACATTTCCAACGAATAGTTCCATTTTTATATAAAAAATATCAATTTTCAACCAAATAGTTGAATTTTCATTTAAAAAAAGATATATAGATTTCTAACAAACACTAGAATAATTAATTTTTTTACTAGTCTGGTTGAATTTTTAGTTTAAATTATTGATTTTCAAACAAAGTAGTTACATTTTCAGCTGGAGACGAATTTTCAATTAAAATATTTGAATTTTCAAACACCAAAAAAAAATGTTCACAGCATATTTTAACTTTTAACACAATTATTTTATTTCCAACATAAAAAATTAATTTTAAAGTAAAATGATAAATATTTAACTGAAATTCTTGCATTTTTAATGAAAAAGACGAATTTTCAAACAAGAAGATTAACCTTAAACAAAAAAAAAACATTTTGTAACAAAATACGTGAATTTTCAACTAAATAGTTGAATTTTCAATTTAAAAAGACATGTTTTTACCTAAATTGTTAAAAATTTAACTAGAAAAGAACAATTTCCAATAAAAAAATGGAACAGTTAAATTTTTAGTTAAAAAAAATTATTTTTTAACCAAACTGATGAATTTTCAACCACTAAGATTAATTAAAAAAAAAAGACTTTTATATAAAAAAATAGAAATATTTTTATATAAACAATACAAAATTCAAGTAAATAGATGCATTTTTAGTTTCAAAAAATTATTTTCCAACAAAGTAGATTAATTTTTAAATCGAGACGAATTTTCAATTAAAACGATAAATCTTCAGTCAAAAAAAAAAAATGTTTAACAAAATATTTTAACTTTCAACCAGATAATTTTATTTTCAACGTAAAAAATTAATTTTCAACGTAAAAAATTAATTTCCAACTAAAAATCGAATAGTTTAATTTTCAATTAAAAAATACCAATTTTGACCTAAACAGTTAAAAATTAAACTAGAAAATATCGATTTCCAAATAAAAAATGGAAGAGTTTATTTTTCAGTTAAAGAAATTAATTTTCAACCAAACTAATAATTTTTCAACTAAAATGATGAATTTACAACTGGAATAGTTTAATTTGAAAATTAAAAAAATGAATTCTTAACCGAAAAAACAAATTGATTTTATTTTACAAGAACACGTTTTTCCACAAATTTCATTCATTTCCAAAACATAGTTTCATTTTTAAAGAAGAATAATATTAATTTTCATTCAAAGAGTTGGATTTTTATTCACAAAAGATAATACTTCAACCAAAAATAGAATAGTTATATTTTCTGTTGAAAATCTAATTCTCAAGAAGGAAAAATGGACTTTGAGCAAAATAGTTAAATTTTCTACTGGAATAGTTAAATTTTTAGATAAACAAATTAAAATTATAAATCTTCAACACAATAATAATTTTTAATAAAATATTTTCAATTTCAACAAAATAATTTTATTTCCAACGTAAAAATGAATTTTCAACTAAAATAATAAATATTTAACTGGAATACTTGAATTTTTAACCAAAAAAAAAAGAATTTTTAAATAAGAAAATTAACTTAAAAGATAATTTTCAAGAAAAAAAAGATTTCTTAACAAAATACGTGAATTTTCAACGAAATATTTACATTTTTTTATTAAGAAAGACCAACTTTCAACCAAAAAAATTAATTTTCTACAAAAAAAATTAATTTTTCACAAAGAACATAAATTTTCAAGTACTGTAATTTTTAAATGCAAAATATCAATTTTAAACCGAATAGTTTACAAATGTTCAAAAGCTTTCTCTCGAAGATTATCTTTTTAGTAAGAAATTTTATTATTTGCTTGAAAATTTAACAATTTTCTTAAAAATACATCCTTTTTGGTTGCAAATTCAACTGTAAATGAAAAAAAAGTGTCAAATAGTGCCGCAAATCCGGAAAAATATTAAATTCTTGAATCTTTTACCTTTAAAAGTTCCTCAGAAACCGGATATTTAAAATGTTTCCATCGAAGAAGTTGATTAATCGTAATGTTTATTGGTTCCGGACTCTTTTGTAAATCTAACTGACAATCTCGAGATTCATTAAGATCAACTTCATTTTCCTTATCTTCGTTTTCCTCAATTTCATCAGAACATTTGCACTGCATCAAATCATGAGTCAAAGAAAACGTATCGTTCGTTAAAGTGAACAAATCCTGGAAAAGTAAAGAGAAAAAAATAGGGGGAAAAAACGGAGAATTTTGAAAAGTTTTTTCCGAATTATTGTAAAGTTGAATTCCCGATTTTTATCAATTTCTACCCACCTTTAATTCACTGGTTGACAGTTTTAGGGATGCAAAGTGATTTGCATCGAAAACTGCTTCACTCAGACTAGTTTTGCTGATTTGTCTTTGGTAAATCTTCTCTTCTATGGTTCCTGTCGTCAAAAGCCTGGAAGATCAAATTTTTTTAGGGTCTAAAAACAGATTTCAGAGCCCAAAATTCTATGAAAATGGGGGGATATTTCGAGAAAATAGGGGAATATATTGTTTTTAATGAAATTTTATACCCAAGAAGGTGAATTTTCAAGTTTAAAAGTCCAATTTTAGAGAAAAAATATTGTTTTCAAACGCGAAAAGATTAATTTTCAACAAAGAAAAAGATTTTTCAGTAAAAAAACAAAAAAATTCAAGCGAATAGTTGAATTCTGAATCCAAAAAGACGAGTTATCTACGGACAGTTGAATTTTTAATGGAATAGTTAAATTTTTAACCAAATAGTGGAATTTCCAATCAAAAAGATTAAATTTTTACAAAGAAAAAGGTCAATTTTCAATAGAAACTATTAATTTTGAACTTAAAAAAATAAATTTCCAAACAAAAAGACGAATTTTCAATGAAACAGTTGAATTTAAAATCAAAAAAGATTTTTCCCTCATAAAGAACAAATTTCTACCAAATTGTTGAATTTTCAACCAAAAAATATGAATTTTCTACCAAAATACTTGAATTTTCCACCTAAAAAGTTGAATTTTTAACTATATAGTAGCATTTTTTAAATATATTTTAATTTTCAGCCCAAAAACATGAATAATCATCCAAAAAATATTAATTTTCAATACAAAAAATATGAATTTCCTACACAAAAAAATGAATTTTCAACCAAACTGTTGAATTACACAAAAAGACGAATTTTGAAGAAAGAAAAAAAATTCTCAGTCAAGAATGAAAAAAATCAACCAAATAGTGGAATTTTTAGTTTAAAAAAAAAACGAATTTTCTACAAAACAGATGAATTTTCTACCAAAATACTTAATTTTTCCACCTAAAAATTTGCATTTTTAACCAGATAGTAGAATTTTCTAAACAAAAAGATAAATTTTCAACAAAGAAAAAAATTTTCAGTCAAAAATAAAAAAACAATCAACCAAATAGTGGATTTTTTAAATCAAAAAGACGAATTTTCAACAAAGAAAGATTTTTCAGTCAAGAAAAATGGTTATCTTGCAAGAAAATAGTTTAGCTTTCTACCAAAATACATGAATTTTCAACTTAAAAACATAAATTTTCCACCAAGAAGGGGAATTTCCTGCCAAAAAGGAAGAATTTTTAACAAATTTCACGAATTTTCGAAAAAAAAATTAAGTTTGAACGAAAATGCTCAATTTCCTACCAATAGAGAAGATTTTTCAGTCAAGAAAGAAAGAAAAACAACCAAACTGTGCAATTTTTATGTTAGATAAATAAATTTTAAACCAAGAAGATGAAATTCCTACCAAAAAAGATGAACTCTATAAAAATGGAGAAAAGAGAAAAATATTGCCTGAATCTGTAATCAAATTTCCATTTTTTCAAATTGAAAGCCTCAAGATGTGTACATTTTGATTTAAAAACGTTTAAAATCAATTAATTTCAAATTTAATTATTAACAAAAGCCTTATTTGTTGAATAACTTCAGATTTAAACTGATCAAAATTAATTTAAACTATAAATTTCTCTCATCTAAAAATAAAACTGTTATTAAGAGATGTTAACTTTAAAATTTATTTTCTTTCTGCGAAGATTATTAGACATTTAATAACAATTATTATATTTGTAAACAAATCAAGCTTTTTTTCAGTCATTCAGTGTCTGATACTGATTTTTTATCTTTGATAATTAAGAATTTGATTTTTTAAAAAGGTTTTTTTTTTACCTGTAAATGTAGACCGATCGCTTTTGTCCGTCTCGCCAAATTCTCGCCATCGCCTGAGCGTCTGAAGCCGGATTCCAATCAGAATCAAACAAAACTAGTCTGGATGCTCCCGAGAGATTTAAACCGACTCCGCCAGCTTTCGCGCTCAACAAAAATACACCTGTTTAAAAAAATATATTTTAACAAATAAAAATAAAAAATAATTTATAGGGATTGCAGCTAAATTTTAACGAATTCGGGATAAATTTATAAAATTAAAAAAAAAACTCAAGTTAAACTCAAAGGAATACGATTTTTTAAATTTCATTTTGAAATTTAAGGGAAATCAGAAGAATTTGATGAAATGCATCAAAATTCATGGCGAATTGAAAAAAATCAAGCAAATTAAAAACATTTCAAAACTGAAAAAATTCACTCAGTTTAGCAAGTTTGAAATTATTTTTAAAAAATTTCAGGGAATTGAAAAGAAATTTTTTAAAAGACCGTAAAAGATTTTAATCCTTTGAAATCCCATTATTAATTGAAATACTTAAAATTTTTTTAAATAAATCTCTTAAAATTTTGTAAAGTTCTTAAGAATTCCTTTTAATTTTTGTAAATATCAATCCCTTCAAATTATTTAAATTTATTAAGAATTCTTTAAGAACTTTTAAAATACCCTAAAATATTTCAAATCTTCAACAATCGTTAGAAATCCCTTTAATATTTTTTAAAATTTAACAATATCCTAAAGGACT
Source organism: Acraspis erinacei (assembly GCA_035041075.1). Classification (NCBI taxonomy): domain Eukaryota; kingdom Metazoa; phylum Arthropoda; class Insecta; order Hymenoptera; family Cynipidae; genus Acraspis; species Acraspis erinacei. The sequence goes on along the minus strand of JAWWLR010000004.1, from coordinate 19,134,635 downwards.
TTAATATCCTACAAATTATTTAAATTTATTAAAAATTCCTTGGATTTTTTTTAAATACCCTAAAATGTTTCAATTCCTTCGATATTTTTTTGATAAATTTCTTGGAATCTTGTAAAGTGTCCTAAAATATTATAAAGTTTTTGAAATCTTCTGAAATCCCTTGGAATATTTTTAAATTCTACCCAAAAAATTAATTAACCAAAAATATTTAAATTCCTTTGAAAATCATTTAAACTATTAAAGTCGGTTGAAAATGACTTGGATCCTTTAAAATTTCCCTAAGGTTAAATCTGTTAAAAATTCTTTAGAATTTTTTTAAATACCCTGAAATATTTTAAATTTTTTTATAAATTCCTTGAAATCTTTTTAAAGTTTTGCAAATTCCTTAAACTTGTTCGAAAATACCCTTAAGTTTAGTAAATCTTTTGAAATGCCTTTAAATTATTAGAATTTTCTAAAAATGTCCTGGAAAATTTTGAAATCTCCTAAAATCTTTAAAATCCTTTGGAATACCTTCAAATGATTAAAATTCATTAAAAATTCTTTTGCATGATTTAAAATACCCTAAAAAATTATTGAAATATATTTAAGATACCTTGGACGTTTTAAAAATACCCTAAAAACTTTAAAATCCTTCTGAATACCTTTAAAGTATCTCAATCTGTTAGAAAAATTGTAGACCTTTTTTAAATACCCAAAAATATTTCAAATTGTTTGATAAACTCCTTGGAATCTTGTAAAGATTTTGAAAATTCCTTTCACTTGTTTGAAAATATCCTTAAGATTGTTAAATTTTTTCAACTAAAAAGATTAATTTTATACCAAAAAGACGAATTTTCAATAAAATTTATTAATTTTAAACCAAAAAGTTCAATTACACCAAAAAATAAGAATATTCAACAAGATAGTTGAATTTTCAACCAAGAAAGATTTTTCATTAAAAAAATTACAAAATTTCATCAAATTGTTGAATTTTGAAGCGAAAAAGTAGAATTTTCCATAAAAAGATGAATTTTCAACTAAAAAGATTAATTTTATACTAAAAAAGATACATTTTCAACAAAAAAAAGAAAGAATCGAATCTTCTACAGAAAAATTGGATTTTCGACAAAATATTTAAATTTTTAACTTAAAAATATTAATTTTCTACCAAAAAAGACTAATTCTCAACAAATATATATTAATTTTCCACTAAGAAGTTTAATTACACCAAAAAATACAAATTCTCAACAAAGAAATATTTTTCAGTGAAAGAAAAAAAAATTCCATCTAATTGTTGAATTTTGAAGCCAAAAAGACGAATTTTATACAACAAAGTTGGGTTTTCAACTAAATAATTGGATTTTATACCTAAAAAATATGAATTTTCAACCAAAAAGATTAATTTTCTGCAAAAAAGAAACAATTTTCAACCAAATGTATTAATTTTCAACCAAAAAGTTAAGCCAAAAAGACGAATTTTTAACAAACAGAAATATTTTTAGTTTAAAAAGAAAAAAATTCAACCGTATTGTTGAATTTTCAATTAAAAAAAAAAAGAGTTTTCTACATAGCATTGGAATTTTCAAACAAATAGTTGAATTTTCTAACGAAAAAGATGAATTTTCAACTATAAAAGCAATATTTTTAACAAAATATATTCATTTTGAAACAAAAAGTTGAATTTTCAACCAAGAAAGATTTTTCATTAAAAAAATAACATAATTTCATCAAATTGTTGAATTTTGAACCGAAAAAGACGAATTTTCTATAAAAAAACTGAATTTTCAACTAAAAAGATTAATTTTATACTAAAAAAGATACATTTTCAACAAAATATATTAATTTTCAACCAAATAGTTGGATTTTATAACGAAAAAGATGAATTCTCAACCAAAAAAGACAATATTTTAAAATAAATATATTAATTTTGAAAAAAAGTTGATTTTTCAACCAAGAAAGATTTTTCATTCAAAAAAAAAAATGATTAAATTCTTGAATTTTTTATAAGTGAAAAAGACGAATTTTCTACAAAAAGATTAATTTTCAACTAAAAAAATTAATTTTATACCAAAGAAGATAAATTTTCAACAGAATATATTAATTGTCAACTAAAAAGTTGAATTAAGTAAAGAAAATATGAATTTGCTATAAAAGACTTGATATTTTAACCAAGAAAGATTTTAAAATTAAAAAAAAAATAAAAAAATTCCATCAAGTTGTTAAAATTTTATCTCAAAAGACGAATTTTATACAAAAAAGTTAAATTTTCAACCAGAAAGTTTAATTACACTAAAAAGTACGAAAAAAATAATCGAATTTTCTACAGAAAAATTGGATTTTCGACCAAATATTTAAATTTTTTACACAAAAAGATGAATTTTTGACCAAAAAAGACTAATTCTCAAAAAAAGTATATTAATTTTCCACTAAAAAGTTGAATTACTCCAAAAAATACAAGATCTCAAGAAAGGAATATTTTTCAGTCAAAAAAGAAAAAAATTCCATCAAATTGTTGAATTTTTAAGCCAAAAAGACGAATTTCATACAAAAGAGATTAATTTTCTGCACAAAAAAAAACAATTTTTAACCAAATGTATTAATTTTCAACAAAAAAAGTTAAACCAAAAAGACAAATTCTTAACAAACAGAAATGTTTTTAGTTTAAAAAGAAAAAAATTCAACCGAATTGTTGAATTTTCAATTAAAAAAGAAAGAGTTTTCTACATAAAAATTGGAATTTTCAAACAAATATTTGAATTTTCTAACGAAAAAGATGAATTTTCAACTAAAAAAGGCAATATTTTTAACAAAATATATTCATTTTGAAACAAAAAGTTGAATTTTCAACCAAGAAAGATTTTTCATTTAAAAAATAACAAAATTTCATTAAATTGTTGAATTTTGAAGCGAAAAAGACGAATTTTCTACAAAAAGATGAATTTTCAATAAAAAAGAATAATTTTTTTTACCAAAGAAGATCAATTTTCAACAAAATATATTAATTGTCAACCAAAAAGTAAATAAATTAATTTTTAAACCAAAAGTTAAATTTTCAACCAAGAAAGATTTTTCATTCAAAAAAAGAACAAGATTCTATCAAATTGTTGAATTTTGAATTAATAAAATTAGTTTTCCACAAAATAGTTAAAATTTCAACTAAATAGTTACATTTTTTACACAAAAAGATGAATTTTCAACTAAAAAGATTAATTATATACCAAAAAAGACAATATTTTTAACAAAATATATTAATTTTGAAACCGAAAGTTGAATTTTCAACATAGAAAGATTTTTCCGTCAAAATCGAAAAAAAATGCAGCCGATTTGTGGAATTTTTAATCCAAAAAGACGCTGTTTCTACAAAACAGTTGAATTTTGAACTAAATAGTTATGTTTCTACCAAAAAAATTTTAAAATCCGTTGAAATTTCTTTAAACTATTGAATTCTGTTTATAGGAAATTCCTTGAAACTTTGTAAGGATTTTTTAAATACCTTGGATGTTTCAAAAATACTCTAAAAGCTTTCAAATCCTTTGATATTTTTTGTTAAATTTCTTGAAATGTTTTAAAATACTATAAAATATATCAAATCTTTTGTAACTTTTTCAAATCCCTGGAAGATTTTTAAAGCTTTAAAAAATTCATTGGACATTTAAAAAACTGTTTAAACTCTTAAAATACCCTAAAAATTGTTGTTCCAAAAAATCTGTAAAATCGTTTGAAATTCCTTTAAATACTCTAAAATATTTCAAATCCTTAGAAATCACTTGAAATTTCTTGAAAATTTTTAAAACTCTTGAAACTTTTTAAAACTCTGGAAACTTTTTAAAACTCTGGAAACTTTTTAAAACTCTGGAAACTTTTTAAAACTCTGGAAACTTTTTAAAACTCTTGAAACTTTTAAAAACTCTTGAAACTTTATAAATTCGAATGGGACGGTGGTCGTGCACCGTCGTGGTCACCGAAGGTGCAAGAAAAATTTAAACCCTTAGGGGACACATTAGAAGCTTCCATTCCAATTTCAACTTTCTAAAACTCTTGAAACTTTTTAAAACTCTGGAAACTTTTTAAAACTCTTGAAACTTTCTAAAACTCTGGAAACTTTTTAAAACTCTGGAAACTTTTTAAAACTCTGGAAACTTTTTAGAACTCTGGAAAATTTTTAGAACTCTGGAAACTTTTTAAAACTCTGGAAACTTTTTAAAACTCTGGAAACTTTTTAAAACTCTTGAAACATAAAACTTACGTGTTGTACTTCCTTTGGCATTAAACTTCTCCACAATTTTCGTTCTCGAAACAGTAGCAGTACTGCCGTCCAATCTACAAGAAGACATTCCTTCCAGATGACAAAGTTTCTCCAACAAATCAAGTGTCTGCGTGAAATAGGAGACGAGCACAACTTTTTCCGAAGTCTGCCTCAAACTCCGCAGCAAAGCCTGAACCACTTTGACCTTCCCCGAGTCCTCCATCGAATCCGTTTTCGGAAAAGCATAGCTCAAGTTAGCCGCCTTCATATCCGCCAGTAAGTTGCTCTGATCACTCAAAAAGAGATTAGGATGATTGCAAACTTTCTTCAGAGCCATGATGGTGTGCAAAGGCATGACATTCGTCTGGAAAATGTCCTTGGCCATCAAGAAATCCGTGATCACTGTGTACAGTTCTTCCTGCTTGGGCGAAAGTCGACAAAAGAGGACCAACTCGTGTTTTTGCGGGAGGTATTTGTTGATCAGGTCGTTGGTTCGTCGCAGGATGAAGGGCTTCGTTTTTTCGTGAAGTTCTTTGGCTCGTTCCTGACCCAACGAGACAACTTCCTCGGAGGCGTCAGGCCTCTGCGAGGCAACTATTGGCTGCTCGTAGTATTTTTTGAACGAATTGCAACTGTCGAGGATCTCGGGATTGACAAAATCGACGAGGGTGTAGAGTTCCTGGAGATCATTTTGCACCGGGGTTCCGGTGAGGAGAATCCGTCGCCGACAGCGTAATTGGTTGAGTGACTGAAATTCGAATTCGAATTCGGATCAACTCAAATTCAAAATTCAAAATAATTAATTAATTAATTCGGTTGAATTTTTGATATAATGGATGTATTTTAAAACTACAAATATGAATATTCAAACCAAACAGACGAATTCTCTACAAAAAAGTTAAATTTTCAAAGAAGTATATTATTTTTCAACTAAAAAGTTGAATTAACACAAAAATATACGAATTTTCAACCAAGAAAAAACTTTCAATCAAAAAAAGAAAGAAATTCAACCTAATGGTTAAATTTTCAATCCAAAAAGATGAATTTTCTACAAAACAGTTGAATGTTCAAACAAATCGTTTAACTTTCTAAGTAAAAAAAACAAACAAATTTTCAACCAAGAAAGATTTTTAAGTTTAAAAAGAAAAAAAATGCTATCAAATTGTTGAATTTTGAAGAAAAAAAAGACGAATTTTATGCAAAATAGTTAAATTTTCAACCAAAAAGATTAATTTTCTACCGAAAAAGTCGAATTTTCAACTAAAAAGTTTAATTGAATTAAAAAATACGAACTTTCAACAAAGAAAGATTCTTCAATCAATAAAGGAAAAAAAACAACCAAATGATTGAATTCTGAATCAAAAAAGATGAATTTTCTACAAAACAGTTGAATTTTCTAACTAAAAATACGAATTTTTAAACGAGAAAATTTTCCAGTTGCAAAAGAAAAAAAATCCATCAAATTGTTGAATTTTGAAGCCAAAAAGATTCATTTTATACAAAAAAAGTTGAATTTTTAACCAAGTTTCTACCAAAAAAGAAGAATTTTATACAAAAAAGTTAAATTTTCAACCAACAAGATTAATTTTCTACAAAAAAAAACGAATTTTCAATCAAAAAGTTTAATAAAATTAAAAAATACGAATTTTCTAACTAAAAATACGAATTTTTAAACAAGAAAGATTTTTCAGTTTAAAAAGAAAAAAATCCATCAAATTATTGAATTTTGAAACCAAAAAGACGAATTTTGTACAAAAAAGTAGAATTTTCAACCAAAAAGATTAATTTTCTACCAAAAAAGACGAATGTTCAACAAAAAATTTTAATTAAATTAAAAAATACGAATTTCCAACAAAGAAACATTCTTCAGTCAATAAGAAAAAATCAACCGAATTGTGAATTCTGGATTTACAAAGGTGAATTTTCTACATAGCAGTTGAATTTTGTAAAAAATAGTTAAATTTTCTAACTAAAAATACGAATTTTTAAACAAGAAAGATTTTTCAATTGAAAAAGAAAAAAAAATCCATCAAATTGATGAATTTTTCACTTTAAAAGACGAATTTTCTACAAAACAGTTGACTTTTTAACCCAATAGATGATTATTCTTCCAAAAAAGACGAATTTTCAAAAAAAAAATACATGATTTTTCGACCAACAAGTTTAATTAAATTGAAAAATACGAATTTTAAACAAAGAAAGATTTTTCATTCAAAAAAGAACAAAATTCCATCAAATTTCTGAATTTTGAAGCAAAAAAAAAGGCGAATTTGATACAAAAAATTTAAATTTTCAACCGAAAAAAAGGAATTTTTAACCAAAAAGTTTAATTAAATTAAAAAATACGAATTTTCAACAAAGTAAAATCTTCAGTCAATAAAAAAAATTAACCAAATTATTGAATTCTGAATCAACAAAGGCGAATTTTCCACAAAACAGTTGACTTTTCAAACTAAAAAAAAGACGAATTATCAACAAAATAAATGAATTTTCAAACGAAAAGTTTAATTAAATTAAAAAATACGAATTTTCAACAAAAAAAGATTTTTCAGTCAATAAAGAAAAAAAATCAACCAAATGATTGAATTCTGAATCCAAAAAGATGAATTTTCTTCAAAAAGCCAAAAAGACAAATTTTATACAAAAAAGTTGAATTTTCTACCAAAAAAGACGAATTTTCAACAAAGGAACATTCTTTAGTGAATGAAGAAAAAAAATCAACCGAATTGTTGAATTATGAAACCACAATGAGGAATTTTCTAGAAAACAGTTGAATTTGCAATCAAATAGTAGAATTTTCTAAATAAAAAGACGAATTTTCAACCAAAAGAAAGATATTTCAGCAAAAAGAAAATGCTATCAAATTGTTGATTTTTGAATCCAAAAAGACGAGTTTTATACAAAAAAGTTAAATTTTCAAACAAAAAGACGATTTTCAACAAAATACATGAATCTTCAACCAAAAAGTTTAATTAAATTAAAAAATCCAAATTTTCAACAAAGAAAGATTCTTCAGTCAATGAAGAAAAGAAATCCACTGAATTATTGAATTCTGAATCCAAAAAGATGAATTTTTTACAAAACAGTTCAATTTTCGAAATAAAAATACGAATTTTGAAACAAGAAAGATTTTTTAATTGAAAAAAATCCATCAAATTCTTAAATTCTGAAGCCAAAAAGACAAGTTTTATACAAAAAAATAGATTTTTCAACCAAAAAGATGAATTTTCTACCAAAAAAGACGAATTTTCAAAAAATACTTGAAGAAAGAGTTGAATTTTCAAGACAGAAAGATTTTATATTAAAAAAAGAAAAAAATGCCATCAATTTTTTGAATTTTTAAGCCAAAAAGACGAGTTTTATACCAAAAAAATACAAATTTTCAACATAAAAACATTCTTTAGTCAATAAGCGAAAAAAGTTGAATTTTCTAACTTGAAAGACGAATTTTCAACAAAAAAGATTTTTCATTAAAAAAAGAACAACATTCCATCAAATTGTCGAATTTTGAAGCCAAAAATACGAATTTTATTTTTAAAAAATTAAATTTTCATCCAAAAAGATTAATTTTCTACAAAAAAGAAGAATTTTCAACCAAATAGTTAGATTTCTAACGAAAAAGATGATTTCTCAACCAAAAAAGACAATATTTTTAACAAAATATATTAACTTTGAAACAAAAAGTGGAATTTTCAACCAAATAAGATTTTTCAGTAAACAAAAATTTCCACAAATTATTGAATTTTGTAGCCAACAAGACGTATTTTTCTACAAAAAGATGATTTTTCAACTAAAAAGATTAATTTTATACCAAAAAGACCAATATTCAACAAGATATATTAATTTTCAACCAAAAAGTTGAATTAAATTAAAAAAGACGAATTTTCAACAAAGAAAGATTTGTTATTCGAAAGAGAAATAAGTGCCATCAAATTGTAGAAGTTTGAAGCAAAAAAGGCGAATTTTATTCAAAAAAGTAAAATTTTCAACCAAGAAGATTAATTTTCTACCAAAAAAGACGAATTTTCAACAAAATACATAAATTTTCAACAAAGAACGATTCTTCAGACAAAAATGAAAAAAAAATAACCGAATTTTTGAATTCTAAATTCAAAAAGATGAATTTTCTACAGAACCTTTGAATCCTCAAACAAATAGTTCAATTTTCTAACTAAAAAGACGAATTTACAGTGTTTCAACTTAAAAGTTGAATTTAACAAAAAAGTACGAATTTTCCACAAAGAACAATTTTGCAGTCATAAAAGAAATAAATTCAACCTAATTGTTTAATTTTGAATCCAAGAAGATTAATTTTTTACAAAACAGTTGAATTCTCAAACAAATAGTTGAATTTTCTAACTAACAAGACGAATTTTCAACCAAAAAAGATTTTTCAATTAAAAAAGAACAAACTTCCATCAAATTGTTGAATTTTGAAGCCAAAAATACGAATTTTATACAAACAAATTGAATTTTCTACCAAAAAAGACGAATTTTCAACAAAGAAAGATTCTTCAGTCAATAAGAAAAAATCAACCAAATGATTGAATTCTGAATCCAAAAACATGAATTTTCTACAAAACAGTGGAATTTTCTAAATAAA
>JAWWLR010000004.1:19012111-19027882 GCA_035041075.1 Acraspis erinacei | reverse complement strand
TTTACAACAAAAATGAACTTTTGACGAATTTTCAACAAAATAATTATATTTACAGTTCCAGAAATAAATTTTTAACCAAAATTATTAATCTTTTACCGAAAAAAAATAAATTTCTAACAAAAAAATGGAATGCTTAACTAAAAACTTGAATTTATAATAAAAAAGATGAATTTTAAGCCACGAAAAGATGAATTTTCTACAAAAAAAAAAAAACACTTTACAAAAACGAACATTAGTTTTCTACAAAAAAATTTCCTTTTGACGGATTTTCAACAAAATAAATGAATTTTCAGTCCCAGAAATAATTTTTTAACCAAAATGATTAATCTTTTACCGAAAAAAAATAAATTTCTAACAAAAAAATGGAATGCTGAACTAAAAACTTGAATTTATAATAAAAAAGATGAATTTTAAGCCACGAAAAGATGAATTTTCTACTAAATTTCACATAAAAAGATAAATTTTCTACGAAAAAAATTTAATTTAGACAAAATACATTAATTTTCAACCAAATAGTTAACTTTTTATATACAAAAAAGAGATAACGTTTAAACTAAAAACCGAATAGACTAAGAATATTAATTTTCTACCAAAGAGAGACCCATTTCCAACTAAAAAGATAAATTTTCCAAAAAGAACATTAGTTTTCTACAAAAAATTTCCTTTTGACGAATTTTCAACAAAATAAATAAACTTTCAGTCCCAGAAATACATTTTTAACCAAAATGATTAATCTTGTACCAAAAAAATTAATTTTTAACAAAAATATTGAATGTTTAACTAAAAAGTTGAATTTATAATAAAAAAAAGATGAATTTTAAGCCAAGAAGATTAAATTTCTACAAAAAAGACCAATTTCCAATTAAAAAGAAGAATTTTCAAAAACAAACATTAGTTTTCGATGAAAAAATTACCTTTTGACGAATTTTCAACAAAATAATTAAATTTAGTCCCAGAAATAAATTTTTTAACCAAAATTATTAATCTTGTACCGAAAAAAATAAATGTTTAACAAAAATATTGAACGTTTAACTAAAAAGTTGAATTTATAATCAAAAAGATAAATTTTCAGCCAAGAAAATAAATTTTCTACCAAAAAAAGACTAAATTTCAAACAAAAGGATGAATTTTCTACGAAAATAATTCATTTATTTATTTTCAAAAAACCAGTTAAAGTTGCAACATGAATAGTCAAATTTTCAGTTAAAAAAATTCATTTTCAGTCAAAGAACAAAAGAATTTTTAACAAAAGAATAACTCTCAACGACATAATTAAATCTTTATTCGTAAAAGATGATTTCGGAACGAAAAATGTAGTATTTGATATTTCTACTAGAAAAGATTAATTTAAAAAAAATAATGCAATGGAATTAAAAAAAAGAATAATATTTTAACGAAACAAATGAATTTTCAACCAGATATTTAAATTTTCAGTTGAAAAAATTCATCAACAAATAAAAGAATAATTATTATTTAAATTAAGATCGGAATTAAAAAAAATTCAACATCCTCTCGAAAAAATTCCCTGATTTTAAATGCTTTTTGGTTCAAAAAATTAATTTTTAACCAAGCTGATGAATTTTCTATTAAAATTATGAATCTTTAAATCAAAAAATTGAATTTAAAACCAAAAACATTAATACTTTTAAACCCGGAAGATTAATTTCTAACAAAAAAGACGAATTGTTTACAAATCAGATAATTTTGAATTTAAAAGGACAAATTTTTGTAACAAAAAATGATGTAGTTAAATTTTCGGTTAAAAAAATTAATTTTTAAACAATCTGAATTGGTTGAATTTTCAACAAAATAGTTGAATTTTTAGATAAAAAAGATTAATTTCCAACCAAAAACGGAATAATTAAATTTTCTGTTAAAAGAATTATTTTTCAAACAAAAAAATGTTTTTTTTTTTAAAGTAAATGATTAATTTTGTATTAAAAAGGAAGAATTTTCTGTCAAACATTTCAATTTTTAAATAATATGTTTCAAATAATTTTTTAATAAAAAAGACGAATTCTCAAAAAAACAGTTTTTTTTTTTGTTACAAAATTAATTTTTCACCAAGTAGATTAATTTTCTATTAAAATTATGAATCTTAAACTTGAAAAGTTGAATTTTTAACAAAAAATGGAATAATTAAATTTTTGGGTAGAAAAAAAATTAATTTTTAAACCAGACGATTAATTTTCAAACAAAATCCTAAATTTTTTACTAAAAAAGACGAATTTTCAACAAACTATTAAAATATTTAACGTCAAAAATATTGTTTAAACCCACACTATGAATTTTGAAGAAAAAAGAGAATTTCTTACCAAGTAATTTCATTTTTCAATTTTTTTTTACCAAATTGTTCTATTTTCTACCAAAAGTTCTGAATTTTCAGTCAACAAATGCAATTTTCAACTAAAAAAAGATCAAATTTTGTATCAAAAAAAGATTTCCAAAAAAATTTGTTTTCAATCAAATAGTCAAATAACCCTTATATCCACTGATATAAAAACTACTTTTACAAATGAATAATTATTATTTAATTTTACATCACAATAAAAAAAAAAAATTAAGTAAACTCTCGAAAAAATTTCCTAAATTCAACAAATAAATTCATCATCATCTCTCTTGTTCGCTTCGATTCTCAAATCGACTGCTAAAATTTGACTGCCAGCTTTTCCTAAAAAGCCTAATAAACCTATAAACTGAAGAAAAAAGAAAGGAAGAAAAAAAAACAAGAAAAACTCTAAAAAAAAATCTCACCTCCTGTTGATTTCCTTGGCTGTCCGACGTCTGCTGTTGCTGGCAGGACGACGCGTCAGTGGTGTAAAGCAGGAGCTGCTGATCACCGAGGCCAATCTGCGCATGGGGCGGTGGAGGCGGATGTCCGGCAAATGAGTAATAGAGATGGTCCATCTGAGGGGCGGGCGGACCCGCGGCAACTGGCGCATGATGATGTGGTGCGGCTGGTGCTGCATAATAGTGGGTCGGGGGCGGCGGCGGCGGAGGCAGAGATTGGAGCGGGGGCGGAGGACCGGCCGATGGGCTGGTTGCACCCGTGCCATTGCTATTGGTTACGCCGGAACCACTATTCCCGCCACCACTCGACGTTGTGTTCTGAGAGTTGCTAGTTGCGTACATGTACTGAGCTCCGGTAGCATTTGCTCCTGTGTAATACGGCTCATACTACACACAACACACAAAACAATTTTTATGTTATTTTTTTTTTTAGTTTGGAAAATCAATTCCTTTTTCTGATGCGATCCGTCATTTGCAGACATTTTTTGTTTGCTTTTTTTTTTTGCTTCCAAAATTGCTATTTACATGCAGTGGTGGCGCCGAGACCTGGCGGCACCTGGCGCCGCCAAGGTAATTTTTTATTTTTTATTTAAAGGCCTGGCGACACCAAGCTTTACATTCCAGAGATTTCAAGCCGAAATATATCATATCAAAAATGTTCTACCCAAAGAGATGAATTAAAAAAAATTATTATTATTATCATCAAACAAACAGTTGCGTCAACCAGTGTTTATAGCGTGTCTTAAAAAATAATTCCAAGACTTTTCCAGGACCAAAGAAAAAGTATATTTTTCCAGGTGATTTTTTATTTTATCACGGTGAAAAATCAAGACGCTATAATCGAAAATATTTCAAGGTTTCTCAATTTTTTTTAAACATTAATAACAGTTGCATTTTCAACCAAAGAATTTTATTTTTTCGTCACTTTTTAACAAACTGTTTGAATTTTCAAATTACATAAATGAATTTATAACCAGACTGTCCTATTTTGGAACAAAAAATATAAAACTTTGACCAAAAACAGTTGAAGTAAAAAAATAAATTATCAACGAAAAATTAAATAATTGACATATCAGAGAAAAAAATTCAAAAAAATAAATAAATTTCCAATTAGAGTTGAATTTTCACAAAAATAATTAAACTTTTGACCAAACAGTTGCACTTTCAACCTAAAAAGATGAATTATTGTCAAAAATGACCAATTTTAACCCAAGAAAAATCATTTTCTACCAAAAAAGACAAATTTTCAGTCAAATATCTACATTGACAAATAAATAGTTTAATTTTCAACCAACAAGGATGACTTTTACGCAGAATCTTTGAATTTTCTTATTTAAAAAATGAATTTATGACTAAACTGTCGTATTTTGGAACAAAAAATATAAAACTATAATAAAAAACAGTTGAATAAAAAAAATAATTCTCACCGAAAAATAAAATAATTGATATATAAGAAAAAAATTCAACAAAATGGATCAATTTTCAACCAGAATTAAATTTTCAACAAAATAGTTAAATTTTTAACCAAATAGTTTAACTTTCAACCTACAAAAAGGAATTCATCTCCAAAATGAAGAGTTTTAACAAACAAACAAAATCATTTTCTACCAAACAAAGACAAATTTTCAGTAAAATATCTACATTTTCAAATAAATAGTTGAATTTTCAAGCAAAAAGGATAACTTTTTAACAAAATACTTGAATTTTTTATTTATAAAAAAATGAATTTATAACCATACAGTCCTATTTTGGAACAAAAAATATATATCTTTAACCAAAAACAGTAGAGTTTCAAAAAAGAAAAAAAATGCTTAACGAGAAATTAAATAATTAATATTCAGCAAAAATTGAACAAAATAGATAAATTTTCAACAAAATATTTGAGTTTATACGCAAATAATCGTATTTTGGAACAAAAAATATAAAACTGTAATCAAAAACAGCAAAAAAATTCAACAAAATAGACAAATTTTCAACCAAAAATGAATTTAAACAAAAATAGTTAATTTTTCAACAAAATATTTGAATTTTTAAACAAATACTTGAATTTCCTGATTGCAAAAAGTGAATTTATAGCCAAACAGTCGCATTTTCGAACAAAAAACATTAAAATTCAACCAAAAACAGCTGATACTTCAAGAAAAAGATGAATTCTCAAAGAAAAATTAATTGATATATCAGAAGAAAAATAATTTCACAGAATATGCAGGTAAATTTGCAATCAAAAAGTTGAAATAAAAAAAAATAATTATACTTTCAAACTATGAAGATGAATTCCTCTTCAAAATAAAAAATTTTAGATGAAAAAACAATCATTTGTTAATAATTACAAAAATGAATTTATAACCAAGCACTCCTATTTTGGAAGAAAAAAATTGAACAAAATAATGAAATTTTCAACAAAGTCGTTAAATTTTCAATAATATATTAAAATTTCTAACAAAATAGTTAAGATTTTAAACCAAACCGTTTAAATTTCAACCTAAAAGGATAAATTCTTCTCCAAAATTTCAGACTCAAAAAATTTAAACTAACTAGACCAAATTTTCAACCAAAAACATGAATTTTCCACAAAAATAATTATATTTTCAAATAAACAATTTTCTAACAATATACTTGAATTTTCTAATTACAAAAATGAATTTTTAACTAAATATAGTCGCATTTTAGAACAAAAAATATTAACTTTAACCCAAAAACAATTAAACTTTCAAGAAAAAGATAAAGTTTCAACAAAAATAGAATAAATTTTGAAAGAAATAGTTTAATTTTTGATAAAATTCTTGACTTTTCAAGGCAAAAAGATGAATTTCCTATGAAACAGTACAATTCTTCACATAAAAGTTAATTTAAAAGCAAAAAGTTGAATTTTCAATTATAATTATGAATCCTCAATAAAAAATTGACTTTTCAACCAAAAATTGCAATTTTTAACTGACAAAGATAAATTTTAAATACCGCCAGGCCGCTTTTTCCGGACTACGCCACTATTTACATGACAAAAAACTAGAACATTTAAGCTTGAAAATTAAAAAAAAAAGTTTAGATTTAAAAAAAGCACAAAAAGAAAAATATACCAGTTTTGCGAAAAAAAAGTAGCTGGATTTCAAACGGATTGAGTTAAACTTTCAAATGTCAGGTTTAACGGTTTTATTTTTATTTTTATTTTGCTATTTGCAATCATGATTCGCGAGATCAGTTTTTTATTAACAATTTTCATAATTAAAACTTTCACAATTTTTAAGGATTCCAAAGGATTTTAAACATTTCAGGTTATTTTAAAAGATTAAAAAAAAAGTTCCAATAAGTTTAAATAAATTTTAGGATATTTAAAAAGTTTGCAACGAATTTTCAAAAGATTTCAAGAGAATTTGAATAATTTTAGGGTATATTTAAATATTACATAAAAATTTTCAGTAGCTTAAAAAAAATTTCAAGCCATTTATTATTATTATTTATTTATTTTCACCAAAAAAAAATCAAAGTATTTTAAATATTTTAGAGTATTTAAAAAAATTCCAAGGATTTTTCAAGAAATTTAAAAAAAAATTAAAGCAATTTCCAAGGATTTTATTGGTAGTAAGAGATTTTAAAAAATTGAATCAGTTTTTAAAGAATTTCCTGATTTATCGGAATATTTTGAATTTATTTTACAGTCCCGATTTATGAATATTTAAGAAGATTGCAAAGAATTTTCAATAAATTTCAAGAATTTGAAGGGATCAAAAATGAATTGAAAGACTGTAGGGTATTTTAAAAGATTTCGAAATTTTTTTAAAAAGAGTTTTATAACATTTCAAGGGACTCATAAAATTTTATTTAAATAAATTACAAAAATTTGAAGGGTTTTCAAACTATTTTCAAGATTTTTGGGCATTTTAAAAGATTCCAAGGATGTTTCAAGAGATTTATAAAAAAAATTGCAAAGTATTTAAAATATTTCAGGATATTTTTAAGGATTCAAAGAATTATTCAAAAGATTTAAAAAAATTTAAGGTATTTCCCAGGATTTTAACGAAGTTGCGGGATTTTTTGTTGTTGAAATTGCATCAATTTTTAAAGAAAATTTCTAGTTTTTCCGAAGATTTTGAAGGATCTTATAGAACCTTTCAAGTTTCAGGATATTTAAAAATATTCAACAGAATTTTATAATATTTCAATGAATTTTTAAATCATTTATCCACAAGAAATATTTAATTTGATAGATTTAAATATATTTTCAATTATTACCAAAGACTTTAAAGCATTTGATAGGTTTGAGGATATTTTCAAAGATTCCAAGAAAATTTTGGATATTTTAAAAGATTATTTTTAAAGGATTTCAAATTTTTTAAACTTAATTTTAAATTTCTAATTTTCAAGTGATTCACCAAAATATTTCAAAGGAATTTGAAGATTTTAGGGTATTTTAAAAGATTCCAAAGAAAGATTTTCAAATATTTCAAAGGATTTGAAAAGATTACGAAGAATATAAAATATTTTAGAGGATTCTGCGAAATTTTCAAGAGCTTTAACAAATTTTAAGTGATTTGCCAAAAATGTTTAAAGGATATGATGGGATTTTAATGGATTGCAAAGAATTTATATTCAAGAATTAAGCGATTTCAAAGGTTTTTTAAAAAAGATTTTAGGGTATTTTAAAAGATTTCAAAGTATTTAAAACATTTAAAATAAATTTTAAAATACTTCCGAAGATTCTCCAAGAAATTTGAAAAATGTTAAGAAATTTCAAAAGGATTTTAAGGAATTAAACAAAACAAAAATGTCATGAAATATCTTAATGTTTTCGGGATATTTTAAAAAATTCCACGGGATTTTGAAAGAATTTTATCAGATATCCGGGGACTTTAAAAGGTCTTGAAAACCTCTCAAGGCATTTCAATAAATTTCCAAGATTTCAGGAAATATCGAATTTTACCATTTTTACTGCAAACAAAATAAAAAAAATCGAAGACCAGACATCGGAAAATTTAACCCCATTTAAAAAAGGTATATTTTAGAAGCAGGGTGACGTTCAAATAAACATGATTAGACTGCGTTTTCAGCTGTAAAATTAATCTGGATAACTGACTTTTCTAGTAATTATTTCAAAATGTGTGTTTTTTTTCTCTATAATTATAATCCTTTTAATCAATAAAAGAGTAAAAATACTTACTCTTTTTGCAACTTTTCGTAAATAGTGATTGCATGTATATAATGTAAAACATTCAGTAAAATTTGGATCCTTTATTTGGCAAATGTACTTCAAAAATCAAAATGAAAAAAAAATAATAATAAGAAAATCGTGGAAAGATATTGCCAAATAAAAGTTTTTAAAATCCCCATAAGGGCTATGGATTAAATTCTAATGGCATAGTTTACGAATTTTTGAAACATCTTATCCGAAAAATGTTCCTCAAACAATTTTTTACAGAGAATTATTTACTCGATTGTAAAAAAAAATCATTTCGCATTTAATAGATAACCCTTAAGGAAACAAGATTAAAATACCATTATTTACTAATGCATAAGAAATAAAATGAAAATTAAAAATCAATACAACCCTAATTTTAAATAAAAATATTTTTCCAAGTAAATTAAAAAACTTTCTTTTAAAACATTCGTTTTTAAAATCTTCCAACTTTAAATACGTACAAAACATTTTTGTAAATATTATATGGAAAAAGATAAAATATAATTTAAAAAACATGAATAAATAATGCTATTTTTAAATTGCAAACGATTTACAATTTTCCTGTAACAGTAAGCGTGAAAAATTAAATTAAAAAAAATATATATATATTTTTTTTATTTATTCTATCTATAACATCGCGAAAAACAATGCAATATTTACAATTCCATACACTGCATCAAAGATCCATTTCAGCGCTGCAACCTTATTTCTATTTTGAAAATCCTTAACTAACTTTTTGAAATCAGAGAGGCAAATAATATTGTAAATTTTCAATAAACGTCAAGAATTATTCTTTTCCATTTTTTGACATCTATGTTAAAACAAAAACATCAATTTTTTTCTTAAATTTCTATATTTTTTTATTTAATTCAGTTATTTCAATTTTCTGTTAAGATGATAATTTTTTATAAAAAGTAGATTAAAAAAAAAAAAGATTCAAAGCAATAATAATTGATTTTCTGGGAAAACTCACCTTTTTCATGTATTCCTATATTTTTTTAAAGATTCAAGTCATTGAATATTGAAATAAAAAAAGACCAATTTCTAAAAAAGATCAATTTTCATCGAAAAATAGAATATTTAAATTGTCCACTAATAAAAGGACAATTTTTAACCAAATAGTTTAATTTTAAACTAAAAAAAAGAACAGATTTCAACCAGAAATTTAAAAGTTAAATTTACAGTAAAAAAATTATTTTCCACCTAAAAAACAACAACAAATTTTCAACTAAAAAATTATGAATATTTGAAAAGAAACTTCAATTTTGAACTAAAAACATGAATTCTGAAACCAGAAGATTAATATACTAACAGAAAGATTAATTTTCTATCAAAAAGAGAAATAATCAACCAAACAAGAAGACGGGTTTCGAAAACAAAAAAATCAACGAAATATTTGAATTTTTTAACTGAAAAAGATCAATTTTAACGAAATAATCAAATTTTCAGCTGAAAAAAAATTAATTTTTTACAATAAACACATCAAGTTTTAAACCAAAATGATAAATTCTCAACTAAAATTATGATTATTTAAATAGAATACTTTATTTTTCAACCAAAATGATTAACTCCTACAAAAAAGTACTTTTTTAGCAAAATACATTAATTTTTCAATTTTCAAATAAAAAAATTAATTTTCCACCCAAAAAAGAAAGAACAATTTCTAATTCATAATAATCCGTTAAAAATTTCCGTGTTTTTCCTGATATAAAAAAAGAAATTCCCTGAGAAAATATCAGAATTCTAACAGAAAATTTGAATATCTGAATTATATAAAAACTATAAAGTTAAAAAAAAATTTATTTTCCTTAAGTTGAAAAAAAAATTTCACCTAATTTCCTCTAAAAATTACTCAACTCAAATAAAATTAATCAAAGTAATTAATGAATGACACTTCAATAAAATTAGAAAAATGCAATTAAATTAAATTTAGAAAAAAAATAAAAATCTCATTTTTGATTAATTTAGAATGGATTTTTTTGCAATTCCCCTTTCTGATTTCAAATGGATTCACAAGGGAAAAATTACACCATTCAGATTTTTTTTTAAATTATTAATTCTCCTCCCAGAAACAGTTTATAACCAAATAACAATCTAACTCCTGGTTAGATCAGGCAGTAGCATTCAGAGTTCGTAACCGAAAAATCCCGGGTTCAATTCCTGCTGTCAAGATTTTTTTCCAATTTTTTTCATATGAAAAAATTCCCCCTTTTGCTCTGACTTTTCGCTAAACAATTTTTTATTTTCCTTCACCGCTTTAAATTTTTCTTTTAGATATAAAAACTATAATATAATAAAAAGCGAAAAAATCGTTGTTTCTAAATTATTTTTAAAAAAAAGTTTTAATTTTCAACAAAAGAAATTATATTAGTTTGACTTTTTGAACAAGAAAGTTTTATTGCTCAATAAAAAAATCTCATAAAAAATGTTAAATATTTATGCAAAAAAGACGAAAATAAAAAAAGAAGAAATAATTAAAATTTCAGTTAAATAAATTACTTTTAAACTTAAAGAATGAATTTTCGACCCAAAAGATTAATTTTTTACCGAAAAAGATTAATTTTTCACAAAATACGTGCATTTTCAGCTAAAAAATTAATTTATTTACAAAAAATAATTTTTTAATCAACAAAAAAAATTTTCAACCAAAGAATTTTCAACTAAAATAATGTATCTTTAACCTAAAAAATAAATTTTTAACCAAATAGTCGAATTTTCAACCCAAAAGATTAATTTTATTCAAAAAAAAAAAAAAAAAAAAAATTTCAACAAAGCACACGATTTTTCAACTAAAAAAGATCAATTTTCAGCTAGAAAAATAGAATAATTAAATTTTGAATTAGAAAAATAAATTTTCAACAACAAAATACGAATTTTTCACCAACTAATTAAATTTTTAACCAGCGAAATTAATCTTTTTATAAAAAATATAAATACATTTTCAAAGAAATAAAACTAAATTAAAAACGAAACCGAATAAGTTTTCAACAAAACATGGAATAGTTACACTTCCAGTTGAAAAAATTGATTTTGTACAATAAAAAAAACTCTTCAACCAAAAAAATAAATTTTTAAGCAAATAGTTGCATTTCAAACCCAAAGATAAGTTTTCTTACCAAAAAAGTCAAATTTTCAACAAAATACAAGAATTTTCAGCTAAAAAATATAAATTTTCAACTAAATAAAATACGTTTTTAACCAAATAAGTGAATTTTCGACCAAGTAGATTAAGTTTTCATCAAGGAAGATAAATTTTCAACAACAAAAAAAATCAAATAGTTAAATATTTGGTTAAAAGAAATTAATTCTTAACTACAATAATGAATCTACAGACTAAAAATTCATTTTTAACGAAAACGTAGAAGTTTCAACGGAAAAGACAAATTTTCAACAAAATGCATAATTTTTTAACTAAAAAAAAAATCAATTTTCAGTTAGAAAAAGAAATTTTTAGCTTATAAAAAAAACACAATTTTTTAACAAATAAAAGACGATTTTATCTAATAATAGAATAGTTTAATATTCAGTAAATAATTCTTTTTTAAATAAATAAAACAAATTTTCAAGCCAAAAGATTAATTTTATAGCGAAAAAGACCAATTTTAAACAACAAAAATGATCAATTTTCAGTTGGAAAAATAGAATAGTTAAATTTTTAACAAAAAAAAAAACTTTCTTTCAACTAACATGATAAAATAACCAAAAAAATAATGAATTTTTAACAAAGTAGTTCCAATTCCAACTATATAATTGCATTAAAAAAAAAACGATGAATTTTCAACGAAAATTGTCATAGTTGGTATTACAACCGAAAAATATTTTTATTTTAATCAAAAAACGCTTCAATTCGACAAAAAAAAAAGAAGAATTTTCAACAAAACATTTGAATCCACAAGCAAGACAGATTTATTTTATATATCAAAATTGTGCTTTTAGCCCAAAAATATGCAATTTCTACCAAAATAGATCATTTTTCAACTCAAATTATATTATTTTTATACATTTTATTTTAATTTCATATGAAAATAATAATTATTAAGCAAAATATAAATATTCAATTGAATGAAGACAAATGAGAAATTATCTACAAAAATAAAAATCTTTTCTTGCATTGAAGATGTTAAAAACAAATTTTCTCATTTGAAAAGAAATGATTAACAATAAATATTTTAGCTAGATTTAAATAAATTAAATAGCCAATTGCAATTAAAAAAAAAAAAATTGAAAAAAAATTTGACAAAAAAAAATGCCGACAAGAGGATTCGAGCCCGGACATTCCGGTTACAGTCTCGAGCCACTACCGCCTGGTCTAACCCTTACAATTTTGGTAATCACCCATTACCAGGAGAAGAGTATGAATCAAAAAAAAAATCCCATCTCCCTTGTCAGTCCTTGTTACTATGAAAATTTCAAAATATACAAAAAAAAAAGAAACAAATAACGCAAATTCATGGCAAGAAGAAAAAAATAAGGTAGGTGCTTTGAGCATGCGACAGCAACAGTTCATGCGGTAAATATGAGCCGACACATAGAAAATATGCTCAAATTGCAGTGCATGCTGCTAATAAATAAATTTAATAAATTTAAGAAAAAAAAAAAACGTAGACGCCATAGACCAATGTACCTTTAGACCTCAATACTGTATAGCGTCGAGAAGAACGTAAGTAGGCATTTGCTGAGGGTTGTGTAGAAACGCCGGTGGTATTGCTTCCCCCATAAGACCGTTTGTCTGTCAAACCGCAACCGACACTCCATTACATTTAGTAATTCCACACTTTTTTTTTTTTTTAATTACGACAGAAAACTTTGCCCCGCCACGGTGTGCAGCTGAACCAAGTTTTAATTTTCAAGTTCCAGATGAATGGAATTTTTTACCGATCAGGCTGCCGATTCGAAGGACATTTATTTTAAAATCCAAAAGTTCATTCTAAAAATCGTTAAAAAAAAACAGAGCAGAAAATTGCAAAATAAATTAATTTGAAAATAAAATTATGAATCTTTAACTCGAATAGTGGAATTTTAAACTAAAGAGATGAATTTCCTACTGAAAAATAACATTTCTTGCAACAAAATATATTTATTTTAACGCAACAGTTTATTTTTTTAATCAAAGGAGACACATTTCAAACCAAATAATTGAATTTTTAACCAATAAAAATTTTTTGCACTAAAATTGATAAATTGTGAACAAAAAACACGAATTTTCACTTTAAAAAGATCATTATTCAGACAAAAATTGAATAATTAGATTTTTAGTCAAAAAATGAATGTACAACAAAAAAAACATGCATTTTTAACTAAAATTATAGAATATTCAAGTGGAATAAAAGTTACATTTTTAGTTTGAAAAATTATAATTTTCAACCAAAAAAGAAAGAAATTTTCAAACAAATAGCTCATTTTTTAGCCAAATAAATGAATTTTTAATTAAAATTATGAATCTTCAATGAAAAAAAAATTAATTTTCATAAAAAAAAGTTTATTTTTCCACCAATTATATTTATTTTCAACCTCGAAGATGATTTTTTAAACAATGAGATTAACTTTCAACGTAAAATATGATTTTCTACCAAAAAAGTCTTTTTTTTCATATACGTAAATTTTCAACAAAATAAATGAATTGTAAATTAAAAAATACAAATTTACATCAAAATTCTTCAATTTTTAACTAGAGAAGGTAGATTTTCCACCCAAAATGGAACAGATAAATTTAGAATTAGTAACGCAAAAGGCCAATTTTCACAAAATAGTTGATTTTTCAATGAAAATGATGAATCTTCAGCCGGAATAATTAAATTTTAAGTTAAAAAAATTAATTTTTACACAAAAATTAAACAAATTTACATGAAAATAGTTAAATTTTCAACAAAAATTATGAATCTTTAACAAAATAAATTAATTTTGTATATAAAAATAGTTCAGCTTTCAACCAAGTAGTTGAATTTTCGATGAAAAAATTAATTCATAAAGAAAAAAGAGAAATTTTCAAATAATCAATTACTTTTTTTTACAACATTAAAGTTCCATTTTTAGTGAACAAAATTAGTTTTCAAACAAAACAAAACAAAGTTTTCAAGAAAAAAATTATTTCAACCAAAAAGATTAATTTTCTACAAAAAAGAAGAATTTCCCACAAAATATATGAATTTTTCTATCAACAAAAATTAATTCATAACGAAAAGAGACGAATTTTCGAAAAAAAATATTTGAATTTCCAACCCCAAAAAAAAAACGTTTTTTCAAAGAAAGAATTGAAATTTTAAACCAAAACGAAGAATTATCTAAAAATAAATAATAAAATGAAATAAAAAACATTTGAATTATTAACAAAAATTTCAATTGATGAATATTCAATGAAAATAATGGAATCTTAGGCTAGAATTGTTAAATATTTAGTTTAAAAAATAATTTTTAATAAAAAAGAAAAAAAGGAATTTACAACAAAACTGTCAAATTTTCAACTAAAATCTGGAATCTCCAACAAAATAAATACATTTTTAACAAAATATTTCAACTAAGAACTTGAATTATCTGCCAAAAAATTATGAATTATCAAAAAATCATTTCCTTTTTTTACAATATTGCAGTTACATTTTCAAGAAAATAGTTATTTCAAACACGAAGATAAATTTTCTACATAAAACGATAAATTCGTAACGAAAAAAAAGTATTTTTGTAGAAAAACAGTTGAATTTTCAACTAAAATCTTGAATCTTCAACAAAATAAACGATTTTTTAACAAAATATTTCAACCAAGAAATTGCATTGTTTACCGAAAAAATTAAGACGAAAAATGATGAATTTTCAAAAAATCATTAAATTTATTGCATTATTACAGTTACGTTTATCGTTTGAAAAAAATATATTTTTCAAACAAGAAAAAGTTGTCAAGAAAATAGTTATTTCAACCAAGAAGATTAATATTCTACAAAAAAAAATGAATTCGCAACGAAAAAAAAACAAACGAATTTGCACAAAAACAGTTGAATTTTCAACCGAACTTTCAAACTAAAACGACAAATTATCTAAAAAAAGAAGAAAAAAACCAGTTGAATTTTCAATGAAAATTATGATCTTCAGCTAGAATTGTTGAATATTCAGTTAAAAAATAATTTTTAATGAAAAAGAAAACGAATTTACAACAAAACTGTTAAATTTTCAACTAAAATCTTGAATCTCCAACAAAACTAATGAATTTTTAACCAAATATTTCAACAAAGTTATTGCATTTTTTACAAAAAAAATATATATATATATATATATATTTTTCAAATAACAAAAATTTTCAAGAAAATAGTTATTTCCAACAAGAAGAATACTTTTCTACACCAAAAAAGATCATTACATTCTCAGTTTAAAAAATAATTTGTAACTAAAAATAAAACGAATTTACTACAAAAAAGTTAAATTTTCAAATCAAAGAAGACGAATTTTCACCTAAAATTATTCCATCTTGAACAAAATAAATAAATTTTTAACCAAATATTTCGAATTTTCAAAAAAATTATTTATTTTTCCACAACATTATAGATACATTTTTAGTGAAAAAAAATGTTTTTCAAATATCAAAAGTTTTCAAGAATATAGTTATTTCAAACAAGAAGATTACTTTTCTACACCAAAAAAGATCTTTGAATTCTCAGTTAAAAAAAAATAATTTTTAACTAAAAATAAAACGAATTTACTAAAAAAAAAGTTAAATTTTCAAATCAAAGAAGACGAATTTTCACCTAAAATTATCCATCTTGAACAAAATAAATAAATTTTTAACCAAATATTTCGAATTTTCAAAAAAATAATTTACTTTT
>JAWWLR010000004.1:18949487-18970494 GCA_035041075.1 Acraspis erinacei | reverse complement strand
ATTTTTGAAAATCCAACTTAATTAATCTTCTTGGTTAAAAATTAATGTTTTTCTTTAAAAAATAATTTTTGTTATTGTTGAAAGTTCAACTATTGTTGTTAAAGATTCATAATTTTACTTGAAAATTCATCAGTTTGTGGAAAGTTAATTTTTTCTAGCTGAAAGTTTAATTATTACATTTTATTTGATAATTCTTCAGCTTGGAGGAAAATTGATATTTTTTAGTTAAAAATTATTTATTTTGTTGAAAACCGTCTTTTTGGGTAAAAATTCATCTTTTGATTTGGAATTTCATTTTTTTGAAAGTTCAATCCATTCATCCATTTTTGTTTACAAAATACTTTTATTTTTTACTTTAAAATCAAATTTTTCATTAAAAAATTTATCTTTTTAAAATGAAAATACAATTATTTGTTTAAAAATTCAGTAATTTTTCTAAAAATCATATGTTTTTTGCAAATTTAACTATTCTAGAGGAAAATTCATAATTTTAGTTGAAAATTCACCAATTTTTTCTACTTTAAATTTAACAATTCCATTTTTTATTCAAAATAGATTTTTTTAGTATAAAATCAAATTTTTTGGTTGAAAATTGGTCTTTTTTTGCTGAAAATTGGACTATTTGTTTAAAACTTCAGAAATTTTGCT
Organism: Acraspis erinacei; assembly: GCA_035041075.1. NCBI lineage: Eukaryota > Metazoa > Arthropoda > Insecta > Hymenoptera > Cynipidae > Acraspis > Acraspis erinacei. The sequence continues at coordinate 18,969,846 of JAWWLR010000004.1, read as the reverse complement.
GAAAATCGTATTTTTAATTTTAGTTGAAAATTCAATAGTTATGAAAAATTAATTTTTCTAACTGAAGATTCCATTTTAGGTTGAAATTTTTTTCTGTTTGAAAATATAACTTTTTCTTTTAAAATTCAATCATTTTTCTGAAAACCGTATTTTTTAATAGAGAAGTAATATTTTTAGTTAAAAATTCACCTTTTTATTTGGAAATTCTTTTGTTTATTTAAACTACGTATTCCATTTGAAGATAAATAATTTTAGTTAAAAATTTATCAATTTATTGAAAAATTAATTTTTTCTACTGTAAATTTAACAATTCCATTTTTGTGTCAAAATAATTTATTTTTACTTTAAATAAAATTTTTCATTTGAAAATTGATCTTTTTAGCTGAAAATACAATTATTTGTTTAAAAATTCAATAATTTTTTAGTATAAAATCAAAATTTTTATTTGATAATTTGTCTTTTTTAGCTGAAAATTGAACTATTTGTTTAAAAGTTCCGAAATTTTGCTGAAATTCGTATTTTTAATTTTAGTTGAAAATTCATTAGTTTTGAAAATTTTCAATTGAAAATAGATCTTTTTTAGCTGAAAATACAATTATTTGTTTAAGAAATCAGTATTTATGGTTGAAATTTTTGTTTTAGTTGAAAATGCAACATTTCTTTAAAAATCATTTTATTTTGTCGAAGATCGTGAGGGCGGTAAAAAATTAATCTCCTTGCATAAAAATTTATATTTTTTATTTAAAATTTATCTTTTTGGTTGAAAATTTGGTAGAAAATTAATTTTTTCAACTTTGAAAAATTTTCATTTTTAGTTGAAAATTCAACTAGGTTTTTTAATTGAACTATTTGATTTAATTTTTTCTTTAGTTGAAAATTGATCTTCTGTCGGTCAAAATTCATGTATTTTGTTGAAAATCTTTTTTTTTTGTCGAAAATTAATCTCCTTGGTTGCAAATTTATCTTGTTTGTTTAAGATTCATCTTTTTTGTGGAAAATTTAAGTATTAGAGTTGAAGATTCCTAATTTTTTTGGGGAATTCATCAGTTTGGTAGAAAATAGTTTTTTTTTTGTAGAAAATTAATCTCCTTGTTTGAAAATTTATGTTGTTTTTTTAAATTCATCTTTTTTGTTGAGAATTTAAATATTAGAGTTGAAGATTCATAATAAAATTTTATTTGAAAATTCATCAGTTCGATTGGAGATTAATTTTTCCAACTTTGTTTGAACATTTTAATTTTTTAGTTGAAAATTAATTTATTTAGTGGAAAATAGTTTGTTTTTTTGTAGAAAATTAATCTCCTTGGTTGAAAATTTATCTTTTTTAATTGAAAATTTAACTAGGTCATTGAAAATTAATTTTTTTGTAGAAAATTAATCTTCTTGGTTGAAAATTCATCTTTTTTGTTGCAAATTTAACTATTAGAGTTGAAGATTTATAATTTTATTAGAAAATTCATCAGCTTGGTAGAAAATTAATGTTTCCCACTTTGTTTGAACATTTTTATTTTTTAGTTAAAAATTAATTTATTTAGTTGAAAATAGTTTTTTTTTGTAGAAAATTTTCTCCTTTATTTGAAAATTTATCTTTTTCGCTTAAAATTAATCCTTTTTGTTGAATTTAAAAATTATTTATTTTGTTGTAAATCGTCTTTTTGTCGTAGAAGATTAATCTTTTTGGTTAAAAATTCATCTTTTTATTTGATGTTTTTTTTGAAAATTCTAGTACGTATTCCATTTGAAGAATCATAATTTTAGTTGAAAATTCACTAGTTTGTGAAAAATTAATTTTTTTAACTGAAAATATAATTTTTCAATTTTTGGTTGAATTGTTTTTTAGTTGAAAATTCATCTATTTCATTAAAAATTCATTTATTTGGTCAAAAATCGTTTTTTTAAGAAAATTAATCTGCTTGGTTGAAAATTTGCCTTTTTTGTTTAAATTCATCTTTTTGGTTGAGAATTTAATTATTCCAGTCAAAGATTTATAATTTTATTTGAAAATTCATCTGTTTAGTAGAAAATTATTTTATTTTAGTAGAAAATCATTTTTTTGTACAAAATTAATCACCTTGGTTGAACATTTATTTATCTTTTTTTTTTTAATTTTACTGTTCCAGTTTTAGTGAAAATTAATATTCTTTATTGAGTTTTTTATTTAAAATTTAGTTAAAAATTAAATTATTCTATTTTTGGTTGAAAATTCAACTTATTCGTTGAAAAATTGTATTTTTTTGGTAAAATATTAATCTTTTTCTTGAAACAATTAATTTTTTTGTTTGCATATTTATATTTTTTTAAATAAAAATTAATCTACTGAAACTACTGAAAATTAATCCATTTCGTTCAAAAAATCTTCTTTTTGGTAGAATATTAATTATTTTGGTGGAGAATTAAAATAAAACGTTGAATTTTTATTATTTTATTTAAATACTTCTTTTTTTGTTTGAATATAAAACTATTTGAGTTAAAGATTTAGAATTTTAATTGAAAATTGACCAATATAAATTAATTTTTTTTTAGGGAAAATTTAACTATTCCATTTTCGGTTAAAAATTTGTCTACTTAGTTTAAACAATTTAATTGTGTCGTTGAAAATTCGTTTTTTTTCAGTAAAAAATCTTGAAAATTAATCTTCTGGTTTAAAAATTAATCTTTTTGGTTTAAAAATCTAATATTCGAATTAAAGTTTCAAATTTACTTTGAAAATTCATCAATTTGGTTAAAAATTAATTTTTTTGAACAAAAATTGAACTATTCCATTTTTGGTTAAAAATGGAACTGTTTCTTTGAAAATTCGTCTTTTTTAGTATAAAATTTAGAATTTCGTTTGAAAATTAATCTTCTGGTGTAAAAATTAATTTTTTTGGTTAAAAATTAAACTGTTCGGTTGAAAATTAATCTTAGGATTTGAAAATTCATCATTTTCTTTTTTTAAATTCAACTTTTCAAATTGAAGATTCATAATTTTAATTTTAAATTAATCTTCTTGGTGAAAAATTTATTTTTTAACAACAAAAAAAACTGTTTCTTTGAGAATTCGTCTTTTTCATTAAAAAATTATTGTTAAAATATTATTTAAAAATTGAAATGTATTTGATTTAAAGGTACATAATTTTAATGTAAAATTCATCAGTTTGGTGAAAAATTAATTTTTTGAACCAAAATTTAACTATTTCATTTTTGTTTAAAAAATTGGTATTTTTTATTTAAAAAATGAACGGTTTTATTGAAAATTCATATTTTTTAGTACAAAATTAACAATTTTGTTTGAAAATTAATATTCTTGATGCAAAATTAATCTTCAGTTAAAAATTAATTTTTTTAAACAAAAATTTAACTTCTATTTTTGGTTTAAAATAAAAAAAAATAAAAACAATTTTTGACAAAATAAATGAATTTTTAACGAAATATTTGATTTTCAACGAAAAAAAATTAAACAAAAATGGAATAATTAAATTTTGAGTTAGAAAAATTAATTTTTCACAAACTAATGAATTTTTTTAGTAAAATTATAAAAATTCAACTAGAAAACTGAAAAAATTAATTTTCCAGAAAACAGATGAATTTCCATCTACAAAAGATCAATTTTTAACCAAAAATAGAATAATTCAATTTTTAACCAAGAATATAATAACTCAATTTTCAATTTAAAAAATTACATTTCCACCAAACGGATTGGTTTTTAAATAAAATTATACCACAAATTTAACTATTCTATTTTTGTTTAAAAAATTGGTATTTTTTTGTTTAAAAAATTGGTATTTTTTTAGTTAAAAAATTAACGGCTTTATTGAAAATTCATATTTTTTAGTACAAAATTAACAATTTTGTTTGAAAATTAATATTCTGTATTCAAAATTAATATTTTCAGTTGAAAATTAATGTTTTCAACCCAACATTGAACTATTCCATGAATAATTCAGTTTGAAAATTTATCTTCTGGTTTCAAAATTAAACTTTTTGCTTTAAAACAACTATTTTTTCTTAAAAATTGGTATTTTTTATGTAAAAATTGCACTGTTTAGTTAGAAATTCTTCAATTTCAAAACAAAATTATACATTTTGTTCAAAAATTAATTTTTTAAGCCAAAAATTTAACTATTTGGTTCAAAAATCGTATTTTCTAGTCGAAATTAATGAATCTTATTGCTTGAAAACTCATTTTTTGTTGTTAAAAATTAAATTACTTCAGTCAAGGATTCATAATTTAAGATGAAAATTCAATAATTTTGGTGAAAATAGTCTTTTTGATAGAAAATTAATCGTCTTCGTTAAAAATTTATCTTTTTATTTGAATTTTTTTAAACTAAACTACTCTATTTGAAAAATCATCATTCTAGTTGAAAATTTATTAGTTTGACGAAAATTAATTTTTTCAACTGGAAATTTAATTATTCCATTTTTGGTTGCAAATTGATCATTTTTTAAAGTTCAAAATCTAACTTTTTGGTTGAAAATTCAACTATGTCTGAAAATTTAAGAATTTTTCTGAAAATCGTATTAATAGAAATTATTTTTCTTAGTTTCAAATTACTGATATTGCTTGAAAATCGAATTATTCTAGTTCAAAATTCATCAGTTTGGTTACAAATTATTTTTTTTTTCAAGCGAAAATTTAACTATTTTATTTTTGGTTAAAAAATGGTATTTTTTAATTAAAAACTTAACTGTTTATTTAAAAATTCTTCTTTTTGAGTAAAAAATTAATCATTTTGTTTTGAAATTAATCTTCTAATTTAAAAACAATCTTTTGGTTTAAAAATGAATCTTCAGGTTTAAAAACAATCTTTTGGTTTAAAAATGAATCTTCAGGTTTAAAAATTAATTTTTTTAAAACAAAAATTTATCTATTCCATTTTTGGTTAAAATATTGATAATTTTTAAATAAAAAAGACAAATTTTCAGCCAAAAAGGTTGGATTTTAAACTAAAAAAATGATAAATTTTCAGAAATGATTTTTCCTGGGTTTCAGTAAAAAAATTAATAATTTTGTTTTGAAATTAATCTTCTGATATAACAATTAATCTTCTGGTCTAAAAATGAATATTTTTGGATTTAAATTCAATTATTAGAGTTGAAGATTCACAATTTTAATAAAAAATTTATCAGTTTAATTAAACATTAATTTTTCAAATCAAAAATTTAATTATTCCATTTTTTGTAGATAATTATTCTGCTTTAGTTAAAAATTAATAATTTTGTTTTTAATTTAATATTCTGATATAAAAATTAATCTTTTGGTATAAAAATGAATCTTCTGGTTTAAAAATGATTTTTTTTTAAACAAAAATTTAACTATTCTATTTTTGGTTAAAATATTGATAATTTTCAAATAAAAAAAGACATATTTTCAACCAAAAAGTTGGATTTTGAATTAAAAAAATGACCCATTTGCAGAAATTACTTTTCCTGGTGTGTAGTAAAAAAATTAATAATTTTGTTTTGAAATTAATCTTCTGATATAAAAATTATAAAAATTAATCAAATAAATCAAAATAAAAGCAAAAAATAGAATAAAAAATAAAATAAAAAAATATATAAAAGGTATAAACATGAATCTTCTGGTTTAAAAATTAATCTTTTTGGCTTTAAATTTAATTATTAGAGTTGAAGATTCACGATTTTAATAAAAAAGTTATCAGTTTAATTAAAAATTAATTTTTCATACCAAAAATTTAAAAAAAAATTATTTTAAGTTGAAAATTCATCATTTTTTTGTAAATTCACTATTTATTTACTTTCCTTTTTGTTTAAAATTATTATTTTTCATTAAAAAATACAAGTGTTCCAATTTCATATTACATCATTTTATTAAAAAATTAACCTTTTTAGGGAAATATTCATTTTTTTAACGAAAAATTTCTCTAGTGAATTTCTCGTCGAAAAATGGTCTGTTTTGGTTTAAAAAATCGTCTTTTTGGGTATAAAAATAATCTTCTTGGTTTAAAATTAATATTTTTTTAAAAACTAAATTATTATTTTAAAAAAATCGTCAACTTAGTAGAAAATTCGTATCCTTTTGTTTGAAAATTATTCTTCAAGTTGAAAATTTGATTTTTTTTATTGACAATTCGTTTTTAAGATTTATGATTTTGTTTGAAAATTAATTTTTTATACCAAAAATTTAACTATTCTATTTTTGGTTAAAATATTGATATGTAATTTTAATTGAAAATTTAACTCTTTGGTTGAAAAATCTTATTTTATAGTCAAAATTAATTAATCTTATTGTTTTAAAATTCATTTTTTGATGTTAAAAATTTAATTATTCCATTTTTGGCTGCAAATTCACCATTTTTTTAAGTTCAAACTCCAACTTTTTGGTTGAAAATTGGTCTTTTTTAGTTGAAAATTCAACTATTTCTTTGAAAATTAAATTATTCTAGTTCAAAATTCATCAGGTTAGTTAAAAAATATTATTTTTTTAACCGAAAATTTAACGATTTTATTTTTGCTTTAAAATTCTTCTTTTTTAGTAAAAAATGAATCTTCTGGTTTAAAAATTAATATTTTTGGTTTTAAATTAAATTATTAGAGTTGAAGTTTCACAATTTTAATTTAAAAAATTATCAGTTTAATTAAAAATTAATTTTTCAAACCAAAAATTCAACTATTCAATTTTTTGTAGATAATTGTTCTGTTTTAGTTAAAAATTCAACTGTTTCGTTAAGAATTCATCTTTTTTAGTAAAAAATTAATAACTTTGTTTGAAATTTAATATTCTGATTTAAAAATTAATCTTTTTCGTTACAAATTAATTTTTTATACCAAAAATTAAAAAAAAAATATTTTGAGTTGAAAATTCATCTTTTTTTTGTAAATTCACTATTTATTTACTTTCCTTTTTGTTTAAAATTATTATTTTTCATCTGAAAATACAACTATTCCAATTTAATATTCCATCATTTTATTTAAAAATTCATTTTTTAACGAAAAATTGGCTGTTTTGGTTAAAAATTCGTCTTTTTGGGGGAAAAAATAATCTTCTTGGTTTAAAATTAATATTTTAAAAAAAATTAAATTATTCATTAAAAAAAATCGTCAACTTAGTAGAAAATTCGCATCACTTTGTTTCAAAATGAGGCTTCTAGTTTGAAAGTTTGAATTTGAAGATTTATTATTTTAGTTTAAAATCAACTATTACCCTACTTATAAAATAAAACAAACGCACATAATCTTTTAAAAGTATCCCACAAACAATAAAAATCAATCTACATCGAGAAATTCTACCCCTTAATACAAGAAACCTCAAAAAAATACTAGAAACGTCAACACAAATTCAAAATTTCCCGCGCAAAATTCCGTTACCAACATAACAGGCGAAATAGAAATCCTAAATATTTTTTTTTCCATTCAGGACCAAAGCAGGACTGACAACCAAGGCAACTGGCAACAGGAAACGAAATGCGAATACCAACGAAAAAATCTCATTGACTTTTCTCAAATTCGACGCGTACTTTCTTTTTCTTCAAGAAATTTAAAAAATCTTTAAAGTAAATCCATTTTTTTGTCATTTCTGATTGATTTGAGCTCCGGGCGAAGACTGCAGGTGAGTTTCGGCTCGGATAACGAAAACGATTTTTTCACGGTAATGGCGACGTTTGATACGATTTTTTTGGAAATCGGAGCGTTAATTTATATCCAGGTGTCCGATCTGATGAGACGAGGAACTTACCTGATTTAATTTGTAGCATGCAGGTCGACAATCGAGCGAGAGGAGCATTTTGATATTTAACGCAAACGGGTATTAATGATTACCCGAATTAAAAACACTGAAATCCGAACTAGAAACGTGAACGGGAGAAAAAAGAAAATGGTGCTCCTCTTCACAGCATAGCTGATCGGGAAAAACTAAAAACAACCGCCGCACGTTTCCACTCATGGAGTCGGTTGGCGACTCGAATTCCGAGCTTAATTGCAGTTTTTAAATCTATTTTTTTTTGGTAAATTGGAGCTACAGATTTCGAGGAAATAGTGGTTACTTTGAAAAGGAAATTTTATTCGATATTTGGGTAATTTGATGATGAAAATGATTGAAAATGACGATTTAAACTTTGGTGAGAATTGGTTTTGACTTATGTCGTATATTTAAAATTTGACAAGAGGATTCTCCGATTTTCAGATGTTTATCATCTTGAATTTTTTTTTTAATTTGAGAACATTCCGGTTAAGCCCCCTTCCCACCCAAAACAATTAATTACCTACAAAAAAATTAATTTTGAATAAAATCATTGAATTTTTAACAAAAAGATTTTAATTTTCAATAAAAAAACAGCTGAATTCAACAAAAAAAAAAAAGAAGAATTTTCAACTAAATACATAAATTTCCTACAAAAAACAGTTAAAACTTTCATATTATAAAGAAAATCTTTTTAACCGAACATGGAATAGATACGATTTTATATAAAATTAATTTTTAATTAAAAAGAAAAACTAATTTTTATACTGAGTTGTTAAATTGTGAAGTCAAAAAGACGAATTTTCTACAAAACAGCTGAATTTTCAAGAAAAAGTTTATTTTTTAACTAAGAAAATTAATTTTCGAGAAAAAAGAGAAGTTATCAACAAAATATATAAATTTTCAACCAAGTGCTTGAATTTTCAACTAAAAAAAATAAAAAGGTTCAATAAAAAATGGAATAGTTAATTTTTTGGTTAATAAAATTAATTTTCAACCAAATATGAAACGAATTTACAACCAAATATACGATTTTTTAACTAAAAAAATCAATTTTTAACCGAAAAATAGAATATTGGAATATTCAGTTTAAAAAATTAATCTAAATTTAAAAATGAAACGAATTTTCAACACAATAGTTCAATTTTCAAGCAAAGAACTGAATTTTCAACTAAAAAATAGAGTTTTTTAACCAAAAGTTCAATAGTTAAATTTGCAGGTAAAATAATCAATTTTAAACCAAAATTTAAACGAATTTTTAACTGAAAAAATAGATTTTTATCCAGAAATGGAAAAGTTAAAGTTAAAAGAGAAAAACAATTTCAACCAAAAATTAAGCGAATTTTCAATTAAAAAATATAAATTTACAACTTAAAATGGAAGTTAATTTTTTAGTTAAAAACATTAATTTTCAAACAGAAAGCAACTTAAAAACAAGATTTTTAAACCGATTATTGAATTTGAAAAAGATAAATTTTCAACAAAAAATGGAATAGTTCATTTTTCAGTTACAGAAAATAATTTTGAATAAAAAATGAAACGAATTTTCAACAAAATAATTAAATTATCATGCAAAGAAGTAAATTTTCAACTAAAAATATAAATTTTCAACCGAAAAATTAGTTGAAAATTTGTGTTTAAATTTCAGTTAAAATTAATTAATTAAAGAAAGACATTAATTAAAAAAAAATTTTTTTGAAATAGATATTAAGATTCTTTAATAATTTTTTAAACCATAAATGGAATAGTTAAATTTTCAGTTTAAAAAATTAATTTTCCATCAAAAACTAAACCAATTTTCAACAAAATAGTTAAATTTTCAAGCAAAGAAATTAATTTTCAACTGAAAAACATAAATTTTTAATCAAAACTGGAAAAATAAATTTTTTAGTTAAAATAATTAAATTTCCACATAAAAATGAAACGAATTTACAACCAAGTAGACGACTTTTAAACTAAAAAAGTCCATTTTTAACCAAATAATGGAATATTCGGTTAAAACATTTAATTTTAATTAAAAAATGAAACGAATTTTCAACAAAACATTTAAAGTCTCAAGAAGAGAAGTGAATTTTCAACCAAAATTTAATTAATTTGCAAAATTTAAATAAAACTAATTTAAAAAAACATTAATTTTAAACAAAAAATTAAGCGAATTTCCAATTAAAAAATATAAATTTACAGCCAAAAATGGAAGGTAATTTTTGGTTTAAAACATTAATTTTCAAACAAAAGCGAAACAAACATTCAACAAAATATATGAATTTTCAAAAATGCAATAGAATTTTCAACTTAAAAAAAAGAGTTTTCAACCAATTATTGAATTTTAAATTAAAAAAGAAAAATTTTCAACAAAAAATGGAATAGTTCATTTTTCAGGTACAAAAAATAATTTTGAATAAAAAATGAAACGAATTTTCAAGAAAATAATTAAATTATCATGCAAAGAAGTAAATTTTTCAACTAAGAATATAAATTTTCAACCAAAAAATTAATTAATTAAAGAAAAACATTAATTTTCAACAAAAAATTAAAGAAATTTTCAAAAAATAGGTAAATTCTCATGCACAAAAATGAATTTTCAACTAAAAAAAAACACTTTAAAATAGATATTAAGGTTCTTTAATAATTTTTTAAACCAAATGTGTAACAGTTAAATTTTCAGTTAAAAAAATTAATTTTCAACCAACAATTAAACCAATTTTCAACAGAAAAGTTAAATTTTCAAGCAAAGAAATTAATTTTCAACTGAAAAACATAACTTTTTAATAAAAAATGGAAAAATAAATTTTTTAGTTAAAATAATTAATTTTTAGCTAAAAATGAAACGAACAAGGTTGATTTTCTGCCTAAATAGAAGAAATTTTGAACAAAATAGTTCAAAATACATGAAAAATTTCAGATGAAATTAATTTTCACTAAAAAAAACGAACTGCCAACAGAATAGTTAAAAATTATAACAATAAAAAATGGTTTAATTTAAAATAAAGTTTATTTTTCAATACAAAAATATCAATTTTGCGACAAAAAAGTTAATTTGCAATAAAAGAATTGAATTTTTAACCAAATTGTTGAATTTTCAACAAGAAAATTTTATTTTTTAATAAAAAATAGCTGAATTCAACAACAAAAAAAGAAGAATTTTCAACCAAAGAAATAAATTTCCTACAAAAACAGTTAAATTATCATCTTATGAAGAAAAATTTTTTTAACCGAACATGGATTATCTACAATATCATATGAAATTAATTTTTAATAAAAACCGAATTTCCAATAGTATATTTGAATTTTCCAAAAAAAAAATAATTTAATTTTTGACAAAAAGACGAATTTTCTACAAAACAGCTGAAGTTTCAACAAAAAGTTTATTTTTTGTAAGTAAAAAAATTAGTTTTCGAGAAAAAAGAGAAACTATCAACAAAATATATAAATTTTCAACCAAGTACTTGAATTTTCAGCTAAAAATTATTAATTGACAGCCATATGGTTGAATTTTAAACTAAAAATTTTGTTTAAAAATGCAACTGTTTGTTTGAAATGAATTTATTATGGTTGAAAATTTAACTTTTTGTTTTAATTCAACAGTCTGTGAAAAAATTAAATTTAATTAACTATTTATTTTAAAATTTGACTATTTGTTTGGAAATTCTTTTGACGATTCAACTATTTTGTTAAAAAATCCTGTTTTTTAGTATAATTCAACTGGTTGAAAATTCCTTTTTGTTCCATTTTTGGTTGAAACTATTTAATTTAATGAACTTGATTTAAATTTAATTAATTTAACTAATATAAAATTCATGCATTTTATTTTTAAAAAATTATTTTGGTTAAAAAATTACCTTTCTTGATTGAAAATTAAATTTCTTGTTGAAATTTTGTCTTTTATGGTTTGAAAATTCAAATATTTCGTTGAAATTAAATTTTCATGTTTGAAAATTCTTTTTTTTTAGTTTAAAAATGCAGCTATTTGATAAGAAATTCGGTAATTTGGTAAAAATTTACCTCTTTGTTTTAAAATTAAGTTTTTTTGTTAAAAATTCATATTTTTAGTCAACAATTAAACTACTTTTGTAAACAAATAAACTTTTTGTTGAAGAATTTTACCTTTTTTTTAAATTACAATTTTTAAGAATTAAAGTTCATCTGTAAAAAAATTAAAAATTCAACTATATTCTAAAAAATTTGTCTTTTGGACTCGAAAATTTAACAAATTGGTATAAAATTAAGCTATTTCAATTATATTATAAAAAATTCGTCTTTGACTTTAAAATTAAAAAATTTAGTTGAAAATTAAACTGTTTGTTTCAAAATTAACTTTCTTGTTAAAAATTCATATTTTCAGACGAAAATTAAACCTGATTTGTAGAAAAATCAACTTTTTGGTGAAAAAATTAGCTATTTTTTTTAAATTGAAATTTTTGAGATTGAAAATTCATCTTTCATGGGAAAAAAGTCATTTTTCTTGTTTAAAAATTCATCGTTCGTGACTGAAAACGAATTTTTTTTGGTGAAAATTCATCATTTCGGGTCAAAAATTCAACTATATTCTAAAAAATTCGTCTTTTTGACTTGAAACATTAAAAAATTGGTAGAAAATTAAACTATTTGTTTCAAAATTAACTTTTTTTGTGGAAAATAAATCTTTCATGGGAGAAAATTCATTTTTCTTCTTTGAAAATTCAACTTTTGTGGATAAAAATTTACTTCTCCGTTGAAAATTAAACTTTTCGGGATATGAATTCAATTTTATTCTAAAAATTCATCTTTTTTGCTTGAAAATATTAAAAACTTTAGTAAAAAATGAAACTATTTGTATAAAAATTAACTATTTTGTGAAAAATTCATATTTTTAATCAAGAATTTAACCAAATTTGTAGAAAAATAAACATTTTGGTGAAAAATTTAACTATTTTCTTGAAATTAAAAAATTTAGTAAAAAGTTAAACTATTTGTTTCAAAATTAACCTTTTTGTTTGAAAATTCATATTTTTATCTAAAAATAAACATACTTTTGTAGAAAAACAAACTTTTTGTTAAAGAATTTAACTATTTTTTTTTAATTGCAATGTTTAAGAATGAAAATTCATCTTTTATGAGAGAAGTCATTTTTCTTCTTTGAAAATTCATCTCTTGTGGCTGAAAACGAACTTTTTTGTTGTAAATTCAACTTTTCGGGTTATAAATTTAATTATATTCTAAAAATTCATCTTTTTTGCTTGAAAATAAAAAAAATTTTGTAACAAATTTAACTATTTGTCTCAAAATTAACTTTTTTGGTTGAAAATGCATATTTTTAGTTAAGAATTAAACTTTTTTTGTAGAAAATAAACTTTTTGGTGAAAAATTTAACTATTTTCTTGAAACTGAAAATTTTTAGATTGAAAATTCATCTTTCTTCTTTGAAAATTAATCTCTTGTGGCTGTAAATTAACTTTTTGTTGAAAATTGAAATTTTCAGGCTATAAATTCAAATATATTCTAAAACTTTTTTGTTGAAGAATTTAACTATTTTTTTTAAATTGGAATTTTTTAGGTTGAAAATTCATCTTTTATGGGAGAAAAGTCATCTTTCTTGTTTGACGATTCAACTCTTGTGACGGAAAATCCACTTTTTGACTGGAAAATTAAAAAATGTAGTAGAAAATTAAACTTTTTGTTTCAAAGTTAACTTTTTTGTTAAAAATTAATATTTTTAGACAGAAATTAAACCAAATTTTGAGAAAAATAAACTTTTTGGTGAAAAATTTATCTATTTTTCTGAAATTGGAATTTTCCAGATTGAAAATTCATCTTTTATGAGAGAAAAGTCATCTTTCATGTTTGAAAATTCTTCTCTTGTTGCTGAAAATGACCTTTTTTGTTGCAAATTCAACATTCCGGTTTAAAAATTTTACTAGATTCTATAAAAATTAACTTTTTGGTTTGAAAAATTTAACAAAATGGTAGAAAATTAAACTATTTGTCTCCAAATTAAAATTTTGTGTTTAAAAATTCATATTGTTAGTCAAAAATTATACCAAATCTGTAGAAAAATAAACTTTTTGGTGAAAAATTTAGCTATTTTTCTGAAATTGAAAATTTTGATTAAGTTTCTGTTTAAAATGCATTTTATTAGTTAAAAATTAAACTACTTTGGTAGAAAAATAAACTTTTTGTTGAAGAATTTAACTATTTTTTTGAAATTGGAATTTTGAGATTGAAAATTCATCTTTTCAGGAAGAAAAGTGATTTTTCTACTTTGAAAATTCATCTCTCGTGGCTGAAAATGTACTTTTCTGTTGAAAATCAACTTTACGGGTTATGAATTTAATTATGTTCTAAAAATTCATCTTTTTTGCTTGAAAATTAAAAAATTTAGTAGAAAATTAAACTTTTTGTTCCAAAATTAACTTTTTTGTTAAAAATTCATATTTTTAGACTAAAATTAAACCAAATTTTTAGAAAAATAAACTTTTTGGTGAAAAATTTAACTATTTTTTTTAAATTGGAATTTTCCAGATTGAAAATTCATCTTTTATGAGAGAAAAGTCATGTTTTTTGTTTAAAGATTCAACTCTTGTGGCTGAAAATGAACTTTTTTGTTGAAAATTCAACTTTACGGGCTTTAAATTCAAATATATCCTAAAAAAATTAACTTTTTGTCTTGAAAGTTTAACAAAATGGTAGAAAATTAAACTGTTTGTTCCAAAGTTAACTTTTTTGTTCAAAATTCATATTTTTAGACGAAAATTAAACCAAATTTTTAGACGAAAATTAAAACAAATTTTTAGAAAAATAAACTTTTTGTTGAAAAATGTAGCTATTTTTCTGAAATTGGAATTCTTTAGATTGAAAATTCATCTTTTATGAGAGGAAGTTCATTTTTCTTCTTTGAAAATTCATCTTTCGTGGCCGAAAACTAATTTTTTTATTGAAAATTCAACATTTTGGGTCAAAATTCAATTATATTACAAAAAATTCTTCTTTTTGACTTGAAAATTAAAAAATTTAGTATAAAATTAACCTGTTTGTTAAAAAATTAACTTTTTTGTTAAAAATTCATATTTCTGGTCGGAAATTAAGCCAAATTTTTAGAAAAATAAATCTTTCATGGGAGAAAAGTCATTTTTCTTCTTTGAAAATTAAACTCTCGTGGCTGAAAATGTACTTTTTATTTGAGAATTCAACTTCTCGGGTTATGAATTTAATTATATTCTAAAAATTCATCTTCTTTTCTTGAAAATTAAACTATTTGCTTTAAAATTATTTTTTTTCTTAAAAATTCGTAGTTTTAGTCGAAAATGAAACAAACTTTTAGAAAAATAAACATTTTGGTGAAAAATGTAACTATTTTTCTCTAAATTGGAATTTTCCAGATTGAAAATTCATCTCGTGCCTGAAAATGTACTTTTCTTTTGAAAATTTCAGCTTTTCGGGTTATGAATTTAATTATATTCTAAAAATTCATCTTTTTTTCTTGAAAATTAAACTATTTGTTTTAAAATTATTTTTTTTCTTAAAAATTCGTAGTTTTAGTCTAAAATTAAACCAAATTTGTAGAAAAATAAAAATTTTGGTGAAAAATGTAACTATTTTTCTTTAAATTGGAATTTTCCAGATGGAAAATTCATCTTTCATGGGAGAAAATTAACTTTTCTTCTTTGAAAATTCAACTCTTGTGGCTGAAAATGACCTTTTTTGTTGCAAATTCAACTTTACGGGTCATGAATGTAATTATATTCTAAAAATTCATCTTTTTGGCTTGAGAAATAAAAAATTGAGTAGAAAATTAAACTATTTCTTTCAAAATTAACTTTTTTGTTAAAATTTCATATTTTAGTCGAAAATTAAAGCAAATTTGTAGAAAAATAAACTTTTTGGAGAAAAAATTAACTATTTTTTTTAAATTGGAATTTTCCAGATTGAAAATTCATCTTTTATGAGAGAAAATTCATTTTTCTTGTTTGAAAATTCAGCTTTTGTGGCTGAAAATCAAGTTTTTTTGTTGAACATTCAACTTTACGGGTTATGAATGTAATTATATTCTAAAAATTCATCTTTTTTGCTTGAAAATTAAAAAATCTAGTAGAAAATTAAACTATTTGTTCCAAAATTAACTTTTTTGTTCAAAATTCATATTTTTAGACGAAAATTAAACCAAATTTTTAGAAAATTAAACTTTTTGTTGAAAAATTTAGCTATTTTTCTGAAATTGGAATTTTTTAGATTGAAAATTCATCTTTTATGAGAGGAAGTTCATTTTTCTTCTTTGAAAATTCATCTTTCGTGGCCGAAAACTAATTTTTTTATTGAAAATTCAACATTTTGGGTCAAAATTCAATTATATTACAAAAAATTCTTCTTTTTGACTTGAAAATTAAAAAATTTAGTATAAAATTAACCTGTTTGTTAAAAAATTAACTTTTTTGTTAAAAATTCATATTTCTGGTCGGAAATTAAGCCAAATTTTTAGAAAAATAAATCTTTCATGGGAGAAAAGTCATTTTTCTTCTTTGAAAATTAAACTCTCGTGGCTGAAAATGACCTTTTTTGTTGCAAATTCAACATTCCGGTTTAAAAATTCAACTAGATTCTAAAAAAAATTAACTTTTTGTCTTGAAAGTTTAACAAAATGGTAGAAAATTAAACTATTTGTTTTAAAATTAATTTTTCTGTTAAAATTAAGATTCTTATTTAAAAATTAAACTCCTTTGGTAGAAAAATAAACTTTTTGTTTAAAAATTCAACTCTTTTTTTCATTGAAAATTCAGACATAAAGAATTCAACTTTTATGGGAAAAAAGTCATTTTTCATCTTTGAAAATTCATCTTTCGTGGCCAAAAACGAATTTTTTTATTGAAAATTCAACATTTCGGGTCAAAAATTCAATAATACCTTTTTGGAAAAATAAACTTTTTGTTGAAGAATTTAACTATTTTTTTTTAAATTGGAATTTTTTAGATTGAAAATTCATCTTTTTTGAGAGAAAAGTCATCTTTCTTGTTTGAAGATTCAACTCTTGTGGCTGAAAATCCACTTTTTATTTAAAAATTCAACTATATTCTAAAAAATTCGTCATTTTGGCTTGAAAATTAAAAAAATTAATAGAAAATTAAACTGTTTGTTTCAAAATTAACTTTTCTCTTAAAAATTGCATACTTTTAGTTAAAAGTTACACTTCTTTTGCAGAAAATAAACTTTTTGGTGAAAATTTTAACTATTTTTTTTTTTTAATTGAAAATTTTGAGAATGAAAATTCATCTTTCATGCAAGCAAATTCACTTTTTTCTTGTTTAAAAATTCTTCTCTCGTTGCTGAAAATGAACTTTTTTGTTACAAACTTAACATTTCGGGTTAAAAATTCAACTAGATTCTAAAAAATTATCTTTTTGGCTTGAAAATTTAACAAAATGGTAGAAAATTAAACTATGTTTTAAAATTAATTTTTCTGTTAAAAATTAATATTTTTACTTAAAAATTAAACTACTTTTGTAGAAAAATAATCTTTTTGGTGAAAAATTAAACTATTTTTTTTTTAAATTGAAAATTCATCTTTTAAGGGAGAAATGTCATTTTTCTTCTTTGAAAATGCATTTCTCGTGACTGAAAATGTATTTTTCTTTTGAAAATTCAACTTTTTGGGTAATGCATTTAATTATATTCTAAAAATTCATCTTTTTTTCTTAAAAATTAAACCAAATTTTTAGAAAAATAAACTATTTGGAGAAAAATTTAACTATTTTTTTTAAATTGGAATTTTCCAGATTGAAAATTCATCTTTCATGGGGGAAAATTCATTTTTCTTATTTGAAAATTCAAGTCGCGTGGCTCAAAATGTACTTTCCTGTTAAAAATTCAACTTTTCGGGTTATGAATTCAATTATATTCTAAAAAATTCGTCTTTTTGATTTGAAAATTAAAAAATTTAGTAGAAAATTAAACTGTTTGTTTCAAAATTAACTTTTTTGTTAAAAATTCATATTTTTAGTCGGAAATTAAACTAAATTTCTGGAAAAATAAACTTTTTGGTGCAAAATTTAGCTATTTTTCTGAAATTTTAATTTTCCGGGATGAAAATTCATCTTTTCAGGGAGGAAAGTCATTTTTCTTATTTGAAGATTCATCTCTTGTGGCTGAAAATGAACTTTTTTGTTGCAAATTCAACATTTCGGGTAAAAATTCAACTAGATTCTAAAAAACTTAACTTTTTGGCTTGAAAATTTAACAAAATGATAGAAAATTAAACTATTTGTTTTAAAATTAATTTTTCTGTTAAAAATTAATATTTGTATGTAAAAATTAAACTACTTTTATAGAAAAATAAACTTTTTGTTGAAGAATTTAACTATTTTTTTTTATTGGAATTTTTAAGAATGAAAGTTCATCTCTTAATGTCATCTTTTTTGTTTGAAAATTAAAAAATTAGTAGACAATTAAACTATTTGTTTCAAAATTAATTTTTGTTGTGAAAAATTCATATTTTTAGTCAAAAATTAAACCAAATTTGTAGAAAAATAAACTTTTTGTTTAAAACTTCAACTCTTTTTTTTAATTGACAATTTAGAGATAAAGAATTCGACTTTCATGGGGAGAAAGTCATTTTTCTTGGTTGAAAATTCATCTCTTGTGGCTGAAAATAAACTTTTTTGTCGAAAATTCAACTTTTCAGGTTGAAAATTCAACGGTCTTGTAAAAACTTTCTCCATTTTGCTTGAAAATTCAACTTTCAGATTTTTTTAAACTATGAAAAGATCATTAGAATCTTTTTAAAACATCCTAAATTTTTTTAAATCTTTAGAAAAATATTAAAATCTCTTCAAACTTTTAAAATGCCTTAATTCTTGAAAATAAGAATGTTAGTAAAATAAAAATTTCTTGAAAAGGAGGATTGAAAGGATAAAATTCTCGGTGTACACGAATAAAACACTGAAAAATTTGCTTGTTAATATATTTACTTCCATTTAAGAAATTCCGTATCGCCATAAATATCTTCTAACAAAATTTTTCATAAAACCAACTTCGAAAACGTAAAAAACAGTTCAAGAAGAGCTGAAATTTTACTTAATTTTGCAAAAATTAATATTATCCGGTAGAAAAACGAAGTATTTCACCTAATATTTGTTAATTAAATAACTAATGCAATCGGAAATAAAAATACAATGAACTTATCAATAATAATTATTAACTATGCATATAAAAATACTTTCCTGCGTTAGACGTAAAGTTCGAAAACGAGAAAATTACATTATAAAATGTGCAGATTAATGCAAAAAAATTGCGTTTCATTGAGTCATTTTTATCACAAAAAATTAATTTCAGCAGGGACATTTTTACGAATAAAAATGCGCGGATAATACTTATTTTTAAATATACTGAAAACGCGAATATACTAAATCACGATTAATAAAAAGCAATCAGAAATTTCTGTAAAAGAAATTAGTAAATTTTCGATGTTCTTAATTAATTAAATTAATAATTAGGATTCAGTTTTTCTCCTTTATTCTCTGTTGAGAAAAAAGAGAAATTTAATTTAATAATTTTATTACTATATACTTAAAATATCGAATATCTTTAATGAGTATTGAAAATATTGAGAATGTGGAAATTCTCTCTGCAGATCAATATCAGTCTGCCATATACTGGACGGTCTTTATTTATTATTTAATGCCGAAAATATTGCAGTAAAATTTGCATTTTACCGGCTTTTTTACTTTCACTTAAAACAAAAATTAGACTAATTTTAGTGTAAAATCACTGATAAAAAATAGAAAAGTGTAAAAAAATAGTATAAGCTGCTGAAAAATGGAAAATTCACTTAACTGAAAAATAAGCATAATGGGCTGAACCTACTTTTATTTTTTATTTTTTTATGGACATTTTAAGACCAAAAGCTAAAAAATTAATTTGTTCCTTTTCGAAAAAAAACAAAGGATTTTTATGTTCAAAGTGTTTAAAAATTAAAAAAATGTATAAAAATTTAATTGTACTGTACTCTTTTTGAAATATTTAAAATTCTTTTATTTTTTGAAATCTTAATACAAATTTTATGAAATATTTCGAATATTTCCGAAATCTGTTGTATTTAGTTAAAGTAATTAAAATTTTAGAAATCTTTGTAAAATCTTATTTAAAAAATTAAAATCATTAACGAATTTTGAAATGTTTTTAAAACTTTGGAAGATTTTTGAAATCTTTCGAAATCTTCTAAAAAAAATTTGAATTTGATTAAAATCTTTTAAACTTTTTGAAATCTTTGAAATTGGTTTTACTGTACTAAATTCTTAAAATATTTTTAAATCTTTATGAATTTCTTGAAATATTTTTTAATCTTTATTAATTTTGTGAAATATTTAAAATCTTTGTGAAATAGTTTGAAAAAAAAAATGGTTTGATGTTCTGAAATTTATGAGATCTGCCGTACACGCCTTCTTTTAAATCTTTGACATTTTTGCATTTTGTTGAAATCTTTATGGAATTTTGTAAATATTTGTGAAATCTTTTTGAAAAGTTTTTTATTCGTTTGAAGTAACTCCAAAAATTTTAATTTTTGTGAAATCTTTTGAAATTTTCTAAACAAATTTTTAATAATTTCAAATCTTTAAATTTCTTTTATTCTTTGTGAAATCTTCTAAAAAAAATTTAATTCGTTTGAAATCTTTTAAATGTTTTATAATCTTTGAAATAATTTAAAATATTTAT
>JAWWLR010000004.1:18866116-18884564 GCA_035041075.1 Acraspis erinacei | reverse complement strand
AGGACTTCAAAATAATACAAATAATTCAGAAGAACAAGAGGAATTGAAAAAATCCCGAGAAATGAAGGATTTTCGAGAAACTTTATGTGTTTCCGAGAATTTAAGGAATTAAACGAATTCAAGGATGTCAAAGAATTTCAGAGAATTTAATGAATTTCAGTGAATTCATATAATTAATGGGATACAGCGAAATTCAGAGGATCTCAGCAATTTATAAAACTTAGAGAAATCAAATATTTTACAGCATTTCATGTAATTCAGAGAATTTAAGGAATTCCAAGAACTCAAGGATCATGGGATTTCCGAGAATTTCAGGTATTTCAAAAAATTCAGAGAATTTCTGGAATTCAGAGAAATCAAGTATTTCGGAGAATTTGACTATTTTTTGGAGAGTTTCAAGAATTCAGAGAATTTAAAGAATTCAAGGATTTCAAAGAATTTCAGGAATTTAGAAAATTCATAAAATTGCATAGCTTTCAGTGAATTCATCAACTTCAAAGAAATTCCAAAAAATTAAGAGATTTTCAGGAATTTAAAAAAATCAGTGTCCAGAATTAAAAAAAAGGATTATGGGAATTTGATTGATTTCATATAGTTTGATGAATTCAGAGAATTGAAAAAATGGAAAAATTCAAAGATTTCAGAAGATTTTAAAGAGTTTAGGAAATTCCAAGGAATTAAGAGAATTTGAGAAATTCAAATTAAATTTAAGGAATTTAAGGAATTCAGAGAAATAAGGGATTTAAGAGAATTTAATCGATTTTATAGATATTGAAGAATTCAGGGAATTAGAAAAATGGAAAGAATTCAGAAACCTTAGAGACTTTCTTGGTTTTTAGGGAATTTAGCGAATTCATAAAATTCAACGAAATTCTTAGAAATTAACATAAATTCAGGAAATCAGAGAATTCAAAGAATGTAAAGGAACTCGAACAAGTCAGGTATTTTAAAGAATTTCAGGAATTCCGAAATTTCATAGAATTTCATGTATTTCAGAAAATTCAAAGAATTTCATTTATTTTAAAAAATTCCGAGAATTCAAAGAAATTAAGGAGTTAAAATTTCATTGATTACGGAAAGTTAAAAGAATTTAAAGAAATAAAAACATTTAACGATTTCAAAGAATTTAAGGAATGCAGAAACTTCAGAGAAATCAAGAATTTCAGAAAATTTGAGTAATTTAAAAAATCCAGAGAACTCACGGCTTTTAGAGAACCTTATGTATTTCAGAGAATTTTAAGAAATAACAAAATCTCAGGATTCAGAAAATTGAAGGAATTAAAAAAATCCCAAGAAATCAACAATTTTACAGAACTACATTTATTTAAGAGAATTTAAGGAAGAAAAAAATTAATGGAAATAAGAAAATTTCAGGAATTTTCAGAGAAATCATGGATTTCAGAGAATTTAATTGATTTCAGAGAATTCAAGGATTTCAGATAATTGCATCAATTTCAGAAAATTAAAACAATATAAAGAATTCAGAGAATTTTTGGAATTCAAAAAATCTAATTGATTTAAGAGAATTCTTGGAAATCAGAGAAGTCGTTGGAATTCAGAGAATTTGTGGAATTCAAACAATCTAATTGATTTAAGAGAATTCTTGGAAATCAGAGAAGTCGTGGAATTCAAAAAATCTAATTAATTTGAGAGAATTTTGAGGAATTCTAGGAATTGAAGAAATTCGGAGAAGTCTCTGGAATTCAGACAATCTAGTTGATTTAAGAGAATTCTTGGAAATCAGGGAAGTCGTGGATTTCAAAAAATCTAATTGATTTAAGAGAATTCTTGGAAATCAGAGAAGTCGTGGAATTCAAAAAATCTAATTGATTTAAGAGAATTCTTGGAAATCAGATAAGTCGTTGGAATTCAGAGAATGAGTGGAATTGAAAAAATCTAATTGATTTTAGAGAATTTGAGGAATTCAAAGAATTCAAGAAATTCAGAGAAGTCGTTGGTACTAAGAGAATTCGTGGAATTTAGAGAATCTAATTGATTTCAGAGAATTTGAGGAATTCAGAGAATTGCAGAAATTCAGAGAATTTAGAAGATTTGGTGGAAGTTAGAAATATGCTAAAGAATTCAAAGGAATTAAGTATGATTTAAAAATAATTCATAATAATGTACTAAACCAGAGAGCATTAGTTACTAACCACGGCTTCTGTTTGTCTCCCATGCCTGATAAAACGAGGAGCCAAACTGAAAAAACAGAGTGATTCTTCAAGACGATCAACGCCAGAGTTCAAGAACTACACTCTAACTGAATTTTTTAACACTCAGGTATCGAAATGACATGGAAAAAATCTCAAAAAACGTAAACGCCTAAACCTAATCAGTCGCACAAAATAGGCCTAATAAGTTCCTTGACAATATCAGTGACAGGCATAGTCTGCAAAGGTGGGAGCGGACCTTTATGCCATTTTCTGTGACACGTCAGTCCAGATCTCTGGGTAAAACTCTTTTTACAAATATCACATTCGTAAAGTCTTGCGCCCGTGTGCAAAAGCAGATGCTGAGTAAGACTGCTCGTACGGGCAAAAGATCTTTGGCAAACTGAACACGAATAAGGCTTGTCGCCCGTATGAGTCCTCGCATGATTCCGCAGATCGAAAAATTCCGCGAAGGTTTTACCACACTCCTCGCAAACTAATTTCTCCTTTTTGATATGTTGGGTCAGCATATGCTGCTCGAGATTTTCCTGCGTTGTCAAACGCTTATTGCACTGTGTGCATTTGAATTTGGGCTTGTAATGATTGTGCTTCAGATGCATATACAACGAGTGACTATTTCTCAACTCCTTCCCGCAAATATCACAATTTACAGCCGGTTCCCGATGATGGAGTCGCGTGTGAGTTGTGAGATCGCCTCGTAGCTTAAATTGCTTTCCACACTCTCGGCAGGGAAACTCACACTGCTTGGTGTGCTTTCTGATGAGATGGGCACTTAGCGCTTCTATTCTGGTGCACTTGACGCCGCAGAGAGTGCAGGAAAAATTGCCACTTTTCAAAGCCGCTCTTTTGATCTCTCGGAGTATTTTCTTCTTCTCGAACTTATCCTCTTCAGTCGGTGGCTCCTGGGAGATTTGTTTGGCATCTTTTTTACTGTATAGTTTAATACTTTGCTTCGTATTTTTGGCATCTTGTTTCTTGTCTTCAGTCGCATCTTCTGTGACATCTAGATTTTCGAAATCTTTGACGTGTTCGTCTATACCGAAAGGGTCACTAGAAAGAGACATGACACTGGTTTCGGCAGTCGACCAGGCATCCGATTCTATTTCCTTCAACCAGTAAGGCATACTCGTGTAATTGTGATCGCAGGAGTTCCGGTCATTCGTCTCAATTTCCTGCTGCTGCTTTCCATTGAGGATCGTTTTTTCTTCTGGTTCGGCCTCTTCTTGGTCCTTTAATGGTATAAGTTTATTCGGGAACTTTAGTATCACGAACTTGGGCTTCTTCGGAATACCAAAGTTCATTACTCCACCGTTGAAAGTTCCCCTAGACCAGGAAATATACCAAGTTTATTAAAGTTCCATGATTCGGATGGAATATATTCAGAATTACTTACATGAGATAAAAGTCTTTTAAGGCACAAGGAAAACAATATTTGAATAGGTCATTTTCGAACGAGAAAATCATGTTATTGTTCTTATTAGCTAGGTTTTCGGGAAGGAGAATTAGGACATTCAGACAGGAATTGAGTTGAATATAATTTTTATTGTCTTGATATTTTTACAAGAGAAAATTAATACATCTATATTAGGTACTCGCTTTTCACTGCTAACACTAAACACACTAAATGAGAGCGGATCCATTTCTAGGATTTTTGGTTTCCGGACCATTACTCGAATTGTTTGAATCCGGACCATTACTCTATTTTTTTAAATCCGGACCATTACTCGAATTTTTTCCGGATCAATATTAATGTTTCCAATTCCACCGTATGACCTGCAATAGATAATATTATGTTAGTAAGTTTATATTTGCCTCAATCTATATTAAGAAATATTACTTACCTGAAAAATAATCCTCTGAAGTTTCTGAAGAGAGATCTAATTTATAGAAAATAAAATATCTGCACTTTTAAAGATTTGCATAAATATTAATCATTTATAAAATAAATTAACCTGGTTAATACAAATCGAGTTCGTTTATTCAATTAACATAATTACAAATCTTTGTACAAACGGGTATTTTATATACTTGTTATATATTTCTTTGCCCATCCTTATTCATAACATTATTATGATAAAATATAGAGAAATCTAACAAACATCTATTATTATCGGAAATCACGAATTTCCACTCCTAATAATTTAAAATATACAATAACTCCGGGTTTCCCTTCATTTTGTAAAAAAAATTGTATTTACTATTTCCACGAAAGAAATTGATGATCAGTGGAATCAAGAGAAAAGTCTTTTCCCCCTCCTAGTAAAAAATATCACCCACAAAACCAGTTGAACCTCTGCCCAACTTTATTTCTGGATAAATTCGCTAAGAACATTATCCAATCGAATAACAGGCAATGGTGGATGTTCGCCCGGATGCTTCTTTTTCCTGTGACTGATCAAGCTAGGTTTCTGCTTAAATCGCTTCCCACATATTTCACAAACAAAAAGCCGTTTACCCGTATGCGTGATGAGATGCTTCCGCAGCCGAGAATACGAAGGGAACAATTTTCCGCAAACCTGACATGCAAACGTCTTCTCCTCGGCATGTACACATCGAATATGATTCACCAGAGTAGTTTTACTCGCAAAAGTATGCTCACATTCTGAACAAGTGAGTCTCTCCCGCTTTTCATGGGACATGAGATGATGGCCGAGATTTTCTTGAGAAGCAAAACATCTCGTGCAATAGGGACACCGGAATTTAGTCTGGAAATGAGTATACTTCTGATGGACATAGAGGGAATGTTTGTTCTTGCAAGTCTTGCCGCAAACCTCGCAAATTGCTGGCGGTTCCAAGTGACGGAGCCTCGTGTGAGTGGTAAGATCTCCCTGGACTTTGAAGTTCTTTCCGCAGACTTTGCAGGAAAATTTAAACTGATGAGTGTGCTTACGAAGATGATGGATGGTTAGTGTGCCTTTACGCAAGACTTTGATGCCGCAAATTTTACAAACAAATTCGCCTGTTCGCTCTCGTCCTCCAATTCCTTGCTGATGTATTCGCCTCAAGTGCGAAGCCAGGTCTTTCTTGATTCTAAATTCTTTTCCACATTCGGCACAAGTATAATTATACTCGTGGGTGTGCGTACGAGTGAAATGCATCTGCAAACTCGCTTTGCGCACAAATGCCCTACCACAGGCTTCACAAATGTACAATTCTTTTCTCTGATCGGCTTCTTTAATTCCAGTGGATGAACAAGTTGCAGCTTCAGTTGCTAGATGCTCTTGTTCTTCCTTAATCTTTGGTTTCCCCTTTTCCGAGTTCAGTTGAGCTTCTGTCACGTGAAAACGAACATTGTGATTTTTCAGAGCATGTAATCTGCTGAATTTCCTATCACAAATGTGACAAGTCAGGTCCTGAAATAATTTCTCTTTCATCTTCTTCTTAAGATCATGTTTAGTTTCGATAGAATGTTCTACGATTTCTATCGAATCATCTTTAATTACTACAACGTCTTTTTTAATGTCTCTACATTCTTCTTCACTTTTACTCGAACTTGCTGGAGTTTCTGTCGATTTTTCCTTTGGATGAACGCGCCTTCTGTGATCGTTGAAATCTTTACTCAGCTTAAACTTTTTCGAACACATTCCACAGGGATACTTAAAATCATTTGTGTGCATTCGAATATAGTGGTTCTTTCGAGCATGAAAACTGGGAAATTCCTTATTACAAACTTTACAAATCCGGTCATTCGGATCGGAAGTTTTTAATCTTAATCTTTTTTTCTTCTGCATTAGGGAACCTTCACTTGATGTTTGTACAGAAGATGAAAGAGTTTCTTCTGTCGTCTCTTTTTCATGAGATTGTCTTTTATGCTGATTGAGATCGTAAAAGAACTTGAATTTATCGCCACACTCTTCACAAGAAAATCGATAAATATCTGTGTGTAATCGAATGTAATGGGCCTTCAATACATCCTTGCGCGTAAATAATGTACCGCAACCTTTACACTTGTACATTGTCGATATCTGCACGCCCATATTTTCTAACGAAAGTCGGTTGGATTTCTCACTTTTTATTTGCTTTTCACTGCTCTGGCTGATGCTTAGTGGTTCTACTTTAATAGAAAATCCACTATTAACCCCTTCCAAACTCAGTGAGAGCGGATCCACTTCCGGACCATTACTCGAATTTTTTGCTTCCGGACCCTCACTCGAATTTTTTGTTTCCGCTATCTGGTTTGTATGAACTCGCCTCCTGTGATCGTTGAAATCCTTGCAAAGTTTAAACTTTTTCGAACACATATTGCAGGGATATTTATAATCCTTTGTGTGTATTCGAATATGATGGTTTCTGAGAGCACCAGGATTGGGGAATTCCTTATCACAAATTTTACAAGCCCGGTCATTCGGAAGAGATTTCGGAGTTGGTAAATCTTTTTTGGAAGTTCCAGAAGATGATGCTTCTGCCGATTTACTTTCTGGATGACACAGCCTTCTGTGTTGACTGAGATAGTAAAAGAACTTGAATTTCTCGCCACATTCTTCACAAGGAAATCGATAAATATCGGTATGTAAATGAATGTAATGAGCCTTCAGCATTTCTTTGAGTTTAAATAATTTACCGCAACCTTTACACTTGTACATGCTTGATATCAGTACGCCCATATTTTCTATCGAGAGCCGGCTAGATTTTTCACTTTTTATCTGTGTTCTTATCTCCTTTTCTGAAGATTCACTGCTCTGAATTATGTTTAGCGGTTCTGCTTTAATAGAAAATCCGCTTTTTCGTTCCGAAGTCAGAGAAAGCGGATCCGGTTCCGGATTTAATTCCGGAAATTCATCTGTAATCTGATGAACGTTCGCTGAAGATTTGGACAATGTTTCTTTAACTTCTCCCTGTGTGTTTCCGCTAGATCGTGTAAGGAATTTCTTCAGTATGCTAAGATGTGGAGATCCTTTGTTTGATTTTCCTCTTGAAAATTTCCTAAAACATGAAACATGCGCATGTCATTAGAAAAATATCTTATTCAGATTGTATTCTAGTAAATATTACTTACATTAGATATTAGGTTCTGGGTAATATCAGTGACAAAATTAGACATAGATTTATAATTTGTATAAATGTATAGAAACGTATCACTTTATTTGGTAATAATATAAATACATTAGACGACGCTGTGAAGGCCTTTATTAAAATTTATTGATGAACATTTATCCTAAAAAACTTAATCATTATAAATATCGACTTAGATCTTCGGTAATTAACTTTTAAGTATGGAAGTGCGGTCTTAGAGACCACAAAATGGTTATGATATGTAGGTTCCTCCTCACACTAACGTACAATATTAATAATAAAAGTTGACAAAATTGATGAATTTTTTACAAAACAGTCGAATTTTCAACCCAAACATAAGAGTTATCAACTATATAATTAAATTTTAAGCTAAAGACTATCAATTATCAAGAAATTTGCAACCAAAAAACATCAATTCACAACGACAAATGTAAAAGTTGATTTTTTAAATAAAAATTATCCATTTTCAGCAACAATATAATTGGCGAATTCTGTGTAGGAAATACTTTGTGTTTTCTCCTGAAAATTAAAGCCTTTAGGCAACAATAACATAATATAATAATAAAATAACATTTTTCATGCTTTCATTTAAAATTATTATTTAAAACTTGGAATAATTTATAAACCTTTATTCAGACTTTATTCTATGTTAAATATTCTAAACTTATTTGACTATTAAAGCGTTCGATTTCAAACAGTTCAATTTTTTAATTTTTATTAATAATTTTTGTTGAATATTTGCATGATGGTTTGATATGAAACGTTTTCAGACGTGCTTTTGATTTGCAATAAATTTCCAAGTATTGGAAACCGTATTTTTCACTTTCTTTTCATTTGAAAATGAATATTTATAATTAAAATTATTTAATTCAAGTCTCCGGAATTACATAATTTGTTTACTTAAGGATTTTATAGATAAATTTAGTTGGATTAGGCACTGTAAATTGGACGATTAGAAAAATAAAAATTAGAATGCCGCCCTAACAGAAAAAGATTTTCTTTATAGAATATCTGGAATATTATTCGATAAAATTGAAACAATTTGAAGGAATTAAAGAATTTTTTGACTGTAATCATTTAATTACCAACAAAAAAGATGTATTTTTAACCAGAGAGATTACTTTCTACCGAAAAAACGAATTTTTCAACTGAAAAAGATATGTTTAAAAAAAATTGATTAATTTTGTTAGTTAAATACATTAATATTCAACAAAAGAGATTATTTTTAACAAAGATGGTAAAATATTCAACTGGAAAAGTGAAATTTTCAGTTTAAAAAATTAATTTTCAACAATAACAAAAAGAAAGTTTCAACTGTAATAGTTAAGTTTTTAATGAATAAATTAATTTTCGGTCAAAGAAAAAACTAATTTTCGACGCAAAAGATGAGTTTTCAATCAAAGAAATGAATTTTCAATCAGAATGAAGAATTAAAAAATAATAATTTTTGAACTAAAAACGTTCAATTTCCAACTAAAAATAGAATATATAAATTTCAGGTAGAAAGAAATTAATTTTGAACCAAAAGAAAAAAAAATAATAAAAAGAATTTTTGATAAAATAGTTATTTATAGTAATCTAAAGCTACTTTCCCAAACAAAAAATTGTTATGCAATTTTACATTAAAAAAATAAGCACGCTCTCGTAAAAATTTTCTAAATTAAAAAAAAATCCCTGAAATCTCCATGTTTTTCCAACTATAGACAAATTCCATGTTTTAAAGCTTCAAAACTTGAAGCACCTAAAATTTTACAATTTAAAATTAGAACAATAAAAAATAAAGCAATTCTAAATCGAACTGAATAAAAAATTTTAAAAAAATCACAGTCATACTCGGGTATCCCCAATTCAAGGGCCACCCTATATAAATATTAATGATAATGAGTTTGAAGATTGGTATTGTGAATTTGCATCACAAGATTCCTCATTTTTCCGGGTTACTATCTGAAATATATAATTAGAGAGCGGATTAGGCCAAGTTTCAAGTTAGCCGATGAGCGCAGCTAGTCATAAACATGCGGAGATCCGCAAGAAAGACGAGCAGCAAGCGTGCTGTCGGTCTGGGAGAGATGGGGACGCGAAACAGCGTGCGCGCGCATGCTTGCCGCTGGTCTAGCCGGATATCTCCGCTTGTTTATCTAGGGGATCTCCGGCTGTTAAGGCGGGGATTTTCCCTTGTTTGTGAGTACATTTTCGCTTTTTACGCGAGGATCTCAGCTTGTTTATTCGGGAATCTCCGCTTGTTTATGCCAGATCTTCGCTTTTATTTATTGATTAGCAGGATCTCCGCTTGTTTACCTAGAAGACCTTCGCTTGTTTACGCGGGGATCTCCGCTTGATATGGGGGAATCTTCGCTTTTTTACGCGGGATGTTCGCTTTGATTTATTGATTAGCGGAATATCCGCTTGTTTACGCAGAGGATCTCCATTTATTTACTCCGGGGATCTTCACATGTTTAGGCGGGAATCTCGGCTTGTTTACGCAGAGGATCTACATTTATTTACCCTGGGGATCTTCACATGTTAAGGTGGGAATCTCGGCTTGTTTATACCTGGATCTTCGCTTTTTTACGCGGGATCTCCGCTTGTTTACGCAAAGATCTCTGCTAGTTTATACCTGGATCTTCGCTTTATTACGCGGGATCTCCGCTTGTTTACGCAGAGGTTCTCCGCTTATTTACCCAGAGGATCTCCACATGTTTAGGCATGAATCTCGGCTTGTTTACGCTGGGATCTCCGCTTGTTTATGCGTGGATTTTCGTTTGTTTACTCGGGGATCTCCACTTGTTTACGCGGGAATCTCCGCTCTTGAGAGCCGCGCTGCGATCGCACTTCAAATTTACACTAATCCACCCTCTCTCTTTCCTCTCTTTATCAATACATAACAATAATTTACTTTCGCGTAAATTCACTAAGGGCATTATCCAATCGAACCATTGGTAAGGGAGGATGTTCACCCGGATGGCGTTTCCTGTGACTGACTAGTCCAGATTTTTGAGTAAATTGTTGACCACAAATGTCACAAAGGAAGAGACGTTTTCCAGTGTGAATAAGTAAATGCTGCCTTAATTCACACCTTCGAGAAAACGATTTACTACAAATCTCACACGAGTATGATCTAATCTTACAGTGTACATATTTAACGTGACGGCGGAGAGTATCAGTCGTCGAGAAACTTTTACCACACGAATCACAAATCACTCTATCCTTCTGACCGTGCTGCTGGGTAATATGTTGATCAAGATTCTCCTGAGTAGCCATAAATCTTTTGCAAAAAGGGCAGGGAAATGCAGTTTTGTAATGGGCGTATCTCTGATGTAAGTAAAGATAGCGACTGTTCAAGTAAGTCTTTCCACACGCATCACAAACTACCGGCGGTTCTTGATGAAACCTCATGTGAGTTGTGAGATCGCCCTTGACCTTGAACTTTTTACCGCACTCTTTACAAGGAAAATTGTAATTTTCAGAGTGTTTTCGAGCAATATGAGCCTGTAGAATTACTTTGCGGAAGAATATTGTACCACAGACTGAACAAACGAATTCAGTTCGTGGTCGCTGAACAGGTTCTGGCTTTAGATTATTTTCAGTTCTAGGTGGAGAAGCTGATGACGGATTATTGAGGGAGTAAACTTTAAAATTGTTGCCTTTTCTTGACTTATCTTTCCGTTTCTCTGAAGCCGGCACGAAGTTTATTTCTTTGATTATGCTCGGCTCTACATTGAGACTTCCAATCGATTTGAAGATGATCTTCTTCAACTTTAGTCGAGATCTTGACTTGGAAACTTTGGGAAGCTTCCCTTGTTTTCCTTTACGAGATTTCCTAAAACAGGAAACAGATCTTGTTAGAGTTGTTCTCTTTCTAGGTGATGTTTACAAAACTACTTACATCTGGTATCAAACCACTGGACAAGTGTAATGTTGAAATATAAACTTAAAATAAGTAGAAAAAGAAACAGAATCCTAAAGAGAATAGAAAAATGGATAAATTAATAGAAATTTTTATTTACAAAAATTATAGATACATTTATATGCTTTTCTTGATTTATATTAATAAAAAAAACTTAGTTAAACTTAAACTAGCAAAGGGAACTTCCACGTATTACGTGACACTTCTCTGATCAAAAATTAAAATTTAATTCATTAAAGAATACCGATATTATCGACAAAAAATTAGTAACATTTTACAACAAATAGTTGAATTTACAAGCCAGAAAGGCGTTTTTTTAAAAGAAGAGACTGGTTTTTAACAAAGAAAAATTACATTTTTATCATGAAAGATGAATTTTCAATTAAAAAGAAAAAAGTTTTCGGCTACAAACAAATGACTTTAACAAAATAGACTTTCGTCAAAATAATTAAACATTCAACAAAATAGTTGATTTTTTTGCGTTAAAAAAAAAGAATCATCAACTTGCTGAACTCAAATAAAAAATTATTTTTAACAAAGTAGATGAATCCTCAACCAAATAGATAAATTTTCAACAAAAATAATTAATTTCTTTGGCAAACAGATGAATTTTTTATGAAGTCGTTAAGGATTTTCAACAAGAAAATTAATTTTCCATAAAAAAGATGAATTTTCGCATAAAAAGATCATTTTTTAACAAAAATTGAAGGATTCAGTTTAAAAAACTAATTTTCAACAAAATTTTGTTTCAATTACTTGAATTCACACTAGAAGGTATAAATTTTTAATTTAAAAAAGTTGAATATTAAAAAAAACTGATGAATTCTTACCAAAAAATATTAACTTTTTTCCCAAATAGATGAATTTTGAAGAAAATAATTAATTTTCTACCCAATATTTGAATTTTCAACTGATAATGGTCAAATTTTTAACCAAAAATGGAATAACTACATTTTCAGATAAAAGAAGTAATTTTTAACCAAATAATTTAATTTTCTATAAACGTAGTTGAATTCCTAATGCAAAAATACGAATTTTCAACCATGTCATTGTTTTTTTTTTCAACAAAAAGATGAATTTTCTACTAAAAAATACTAATCTTCAACCATAAATGCAGCAATAATTTTCTGTTAAGAAAAATCAGTTTGTTGAAAAGTCAATTAATTTTTTGTTAAAAATTGATTCTTTTAGCTGAAAATCCAAATCTTTCATTTTGGGTTTAAAAATATATTTTATTTATTTATTTTAAAACGCAACTATTTTGTTGCAAATTCGACTCATTAAAAATTTCAACCGAAAAATTAGTTTTTAACAAAATATGTAATAGTTATTATTTCAGAAAAAAATATTTTAACTTTAAATCAAAAAATTAATCATATAAAAATTTTAACAAGCAATTGGTTTTATAACCAAGCCAATTAATTTAAAAAATTTAACTATTCGGATTTAAATTCATTTTTTTAAATTGAAAATTCATGCGCTGGGAACAAAATACATGTATTTTGTTAAAAATTCTTTTTTTTTTAAAGAAAATTAATTCTTTTAATCGAAAATTTACCTGTTCCATTTTTGATTGAAAAAAATATCCTTGGTTGCAAAATTCATGTATTTTTTAGATAACTCATTTCTTTTTTCGCAGAAAATTAACCTTTTTGTAGGATATTTAACTCTTCCTTGATCTTTTTTTGAAGATTCATAATTTTAGTTGAGAATTCATATTTTGTTTAAAATTCCTGTAATTTATTGAAAATTAATTATTTTGTATATTCGTCTTTTTTTATTCAATTCAACTGTGTTTTAATAAAATTAAAATCTTATTTTGTTAAAATATGAACTGTTATATATTTCGTTGAGTAAAGTCAACTAGAGATGAATTTAAAATCAAGAAAATTAATTTTTAACTTTTTAACAAACCAAAAGAAACTTGACCAAAAATAGTTGGATTTTCTTATCGGCTTCCATTAATTCAGTTCAAATTTAAGCGGCAAACACAAGAAACCCCCGGAAGTTTCTTGAAAAAACGGAAACAAAAAATCTTTTAAAAAGAATAAAAGAACTTATGCACGGTAAATCAAAAATCACTTAGAGCGGTATCACATAAGACGTCGCCGCTCCCAAACTTTAAATAAATTCAACTAGAAAACACTTCATCAGGATCATATGTGATGTTCCGCGATGAAAGGGACCTTAGGTTTAAAAAAATCGATTATCAGATTTTTGATTATTTCGGTAGTTTCATAATCATTATTTCATATTAAGAAAGAATTAAATTCTAATCTGCAAAACTGCATTTGTTATTAAGCTGCAAAGTGAGAAGTGAATCGCCTATTTCGAAGTGTGCGGTCGGCCAGAGAAATCAAGCCCCACCACTTTTTACGTTGTGAGACTCTAGCGCTCGTCGGATTCGCTGAACGCGGAGCGAGAAGAGCCTTTCGCAAGTGGAGGGGATGAAGTCGCTTCTACAGAAAAATGTGCCTGTTAACCCAAAGATCCTTTTCCTCACGGAACGTCACATATCACCAAAGTCCTGATCGAATTCCTCATTACCCTAAAAGTTACTTCTTTAAAAAATCCTTAAGAACATGATCTAATCGAACAACAGGTAGCGGAGGAAGTACCCCAGGATGCACCTTCCTGTGGCTCAAAAGTCCCGGTTTCTGTGCAAACTCCTTCCCACAAATGTCGCAACCAAAGAGCCGCTTGCCCGTGTGAAGAAGCAGATGCTGTCTCATATGATAGGTTTGGGCAAACGCCTTTTTACACACCGGGCAAATATACGACTTAATATTATCATGCACATTCATCACATGTCTCTTGAGACTGACTTTCTTCGAAAAAACTTTGCCGCACTCGGCGCACTTCAAATTGCTCAGCTCCAGATGCATCATTGCAATGTGCTGATCAAGGTTTTCCTGACTGACCATACATCGCTTGCAGTATTGACACTCAAATCTGGCTTTGTAGTGCGCGTATTTCTGATGAACGTAGAGGGCAAGACGGTTTTTGTAGGTTCTGCCGCAAACTTCGCAAACCGTAGCTGGCTCCATGTGCTGGAGCCTGATGTGCGTTGCTAGGTCGCCCTTGAGTTTGAACTGTTTGCCACAGTCATCACAAGTGAAATTGTAAACCTCGGTGTGTCTCCGAACAAAGTGCGCACGTAGAATCTCCCTTTTCGCGAATGAGGTTCCGCAGACTTTACAAGTGTATTCATAGTTTTCTCGAGAAGCACTTTCTGATGTAGATGTCCCATTAGTTTCTCTTCCTGGTTCAGGAGATTTATGCGGATCAGTAACTTTAGGGACACTCTCTGATCCAGATGTCCAATTATTTTCTTTTCTCGCATTAAGAACTTTATCTGGCACGGGGATTTTAATTTTAGGCAAGGCTTTTATACTTGTTATTGGTTGCGGAACTTTTTGATCAGGTTTGTTGACTTTAGTTCCAGTGGATAGAGTTTCTGGCGATAAGACGGAAATTGTGGTTTTTTTGGTTCCGACTTTTTCTTTGGGTTTTGGCGATAGGGAACAAACTATGATTTTTTTGGTTCTGACTACTTTAAACTTAGCCTTTGGTGATGAAACTGTTTTGACGGAGTTGGCTTCCGCTTGAATGTCCAACTTTAGAGCGTCCAAGAAGTTTATTTTCTTTATTGAATCGAATATGTCCTGTCTTAGTTTCACACGAGATATTCTATTTGTAGGAGACATTTTTGATTCGATGGGCGACCTAAAACAAGAAATTATTGCATCTTATTGCGGGTTTCGATTTATCTCGTAATGTAATGAAATTTACTTACATGATGTAATAAAGAACACTGAATTTCATTAGATAAAAGACTCAACACATTTTTTTAAATCAAAAAGCTCTTCATTATAAAAGAATATTTTTTATTTAGGAAAATTTATGAGATAATTACAAGGCTCATCAATTAAACATAAATTTAGGGATAGGGGAGAGTGGTCCTATGTCGGCACTCTGGGTTAAGCCGGCATCCTCGCGTGTTTTTGAGACAATTGTCACTTTATTTTTCGCGAGATAGCATTTTTTCGTGCAAACGGAATTTTGATTTCTTCCATTTCATTAAGTACTTTTAGTGCATTAAGTACATTGCTTTCTGTGCTCTTTCGCCTGGCAAATGTCCTGAGTCGGCACTAAACAGATGGTCCTGAGTCGGCGTCTTTTTTGTGGCTTAGTTGTTATTTGTATGTTATTTTGGTGAATTTTAATTCCATACCGCTCGTCTATCGTTGTTTTTTTTAGTTTGCATGATGCTTGTCTCTGGTAGGTGTCCTTGTATTTTCTGTTTAAATGGTTCAAATTTGTCCATTTGCTCCTAAAACTAACGAAATCCACCCTCCTTCTTGCATTTGTGCGGAAAAAACTATGTACCGACTTAGGACCAGGCGGTGCCGACTAAGGATCACCGGGGTTTTTTTTAAATAGTAAAAATCGACTTTTTTCACCTTGCGTTGCAGTACGACAAAGATCGTGGTACCTAAATAAGAAATTAATGCTACATCAAACCCTGTTTTCCCTATGCTTTCGTCAAAGAAATCTTACTGTGCCGACTTTGGATCACTCTCCCCTACTAAATAAATATATTTTCGCTAAATCTTCTTACAGTTATTGCTATAATTATTTGTCTTTTTCGTCGCGGGACAATATATCACATTCGCTAGAAATTTAAACGAAATACAATAAAATAAAATAGTAATAATTATAATTATATTACAATAATAATATCAAGATAAATTATATGAGAAATAAAAATACTTTGAAAATATGTTCTCATTTTTAAAGCAACGATTGATAGCAGTCGAAGAATTGATTTATTTTCAATTTTTTTTAGATAAGAGTACATAAATTAGGTAGAGTTTTTTCTGAAATTTTCTGCAACAAAAGAGTTGAATTTTCAACCTGAAAATATGGATTTTCAACCAATAATGTAAAGGTTGATATTTTACAAAAAAAAGATTGGGAATTTAAATAAAAAAAACAGCTTAATTTAACCAAAAGGCCAAATTTTCAAGAGAATACTTGAATTCTCAACTAAAGCAGATATTTTGTTAACCAAGCAGTTGCATTTTTAACAAAAAAATTAATTTTCTACAACAAATATTTAAATTTGCAACGAAATATTGAAATAATGAAAAAAGAGGATTCCTTTCCTACAAAAAAGAATCATTTATAATAAAATACTTGAATTATTAAACAAATATTTGAATTTATCAAGGAATTTTCTACCTAATTGTTAAATTTCCAAACAAAAAAATTAATTTTCAACGAAAAATATCAATTTTTAATGAAGAAGATTAACTTTTAACAAAATTAACGAATTTTAACCGAATCTTTTTTACAAAAAAAAAATTGAATTTTCAACTCAAAAAGATAAATTTCAAACCAAAACTGGAATAATTAAATTTGTAGTTGAAAAAATTATTTTCTGAAAAAAAATCGTGTCTTCAATAAAATACTTAAATTTTTAACTGTGATGATAAACGCTCAAATAAAAAATACAAATATACAACAAAAAAATGTCACAGTTTACACTGTTACTATGTTTTTTCTAATTAAAAAAATTATTAATTTGCTACGAAAAAACAAGAACTTAAAAAAATATATAAATTTGCAACAAAATAGTCAAATTTAGAACCAAGTGGATTCATTTACTCCAAAAAAGAAGAATTTATAAAAAATAAATGAATTTTAACCAAATATATGAAATTTTCAAGAAATTTTCCACCAAATAGTTACATTTTTAATCAGACAGATGAATTTTCAACAAAAAAGTTAGTCCTCAACTGAAACCGGGTAATTTTCCATTGGACAGTTTCGTTTTTAACCAAAAATTGATGAAATTTCTGCAAAAAGAGATAAATTTTTGAATCATAAAAACAAATTTTCAACAAAATGATCGAATTTTCGACAAAAAAAAAAATAAATTTTTGTCAAAGAGAAAAAAAACTTCAATCCTACCTCCGACAACCAGAAAACTTTACTTAATTTAGGCACGGCTCCTAATTATAATAAAAATAAAAAGATTATCTTCAAAAAATGTATAGATTGCTTTTTAAGAATTTTGTCACCAAAAAATCTTAACTTTATCATTGTTTATAAAAATTTGCAGCTTTTTCAAAATTGGCTTAAAAACAGCATTTTCTTATAATTTCAAGAGAGTAAAACGAAAATTTAATATATAACTAAAAGCCATATTATGAAAAAAGAAATGACATGTGCTTTAAAAGATAGAAAATAAAAAATGTAATTTTTAACCAAATTTTTCTTTGAAGAAAAAGAAAACTAAAATGTGTGAAAAAATCTGAAAACTGAGAAAATTCGATAATTTATAAAATTGCGGAAAATACATTGGTAAATATAAAAAGTTGTGAAAGATAAATAGATGCATCCTTTAGAAAAAAGTTTTTACAAAATGATGAAATATTTAACTGCATTAATTTAATTTTAAGTTTAAAAAGTTAATTTTCAACCAAAATAATCAATTTTTAACTAAAATTATGAATCTTTAATCAGAGCATTTGACAAATTGAATTTCCGAATAAAAAATTAATTTTTAACTAAAAAAATAATCAATTTTTAATCAAATATTGAATAAAATAATGCAAAGTTAAATTTTCACGTTAGAAAATAAATTTTCGTCAAAAAAAAAGAAGCGAATTTTTAACTAAATAATTTAAGTTCCAACTAAAATAGTTTAATATTCAGTAAAAAGCAAATGTTTAATAAAAAAGGGCACAAATTTGTAACAAAACAGTTCAATCCAGTAACATAAAGTCACTTTCACAAATAAAAAAAAACGTTACTTGATTTTCATATTAAAATTTAAAAAAATGTAAGCCCGCTATATAACAAATTCGTTGAATTACGAGAAGAAATTCCATGACATTTCCAAGTATATAAGCTTTTATATGCATTTTCCTATTAAATCTTTTTTATACCGCAAACCGTAACAAATACAGATCTTTTAGTATAAATATGGATCAAATGTACACTTTATAATTAAGGTAAATTTACTACAGTGTACTAAGACTTTTATGTACATCTTTAATCAATATTCTTAGGATTAGTAAAAAAAAACCATTAATAACAGAAAATGTTCTACTTCATTGATCCATCTTTACCCCGGTCAACCGTACCATAATCTTAACTTATAATTAAACTACGGATTATCGCAATCGTTAAGTCAACACTGATGAGCGCAGCTCGGCTTTCACAACCAGAGATCCCCGGCTAGACGAGCGGCGAGCGTGCGCGCGCACGTTGCTTCGCGCCCCCTTCTCTCTGCCGGGCCGACTGCACTCTTGCAGCTGGTCTAACCGGGGATCTCCGGTTTTATAAG
>JAWWLR010000004.1:18847045-18862979 GCA_035041075.1 Acraspis erinacei | reverse complement strand
TACTTCATTTACAAAAAAAGTTCTATGGTTCAAAAAAAAGTTTTGTGCAATGGAAAAACGAGGTCGGTAATGCAGGAGTTCCACTGTGTCACATGCCCTTAAAGAAATTAATTTTGCACAAAAGAAAAAAAAATTTCAACCAGTCATGTATTTTCTACTAAAATTATGAATCTTTAACTGGAATAGAGGAGTTTTTAACAAAAAATTCAACTTTCAAGCAAGAGTTTTATTTTCAAGGAAAAAGCTGAATTTTAAAACAAAAACATGAATTTTATAAGAAAATTACTGCACACTTTAATTCTCAGTTTAAAAAATTAATTTTAAACCAAACTAATGATTTTTAAACTAAAATGACGAACCTTAACTATTATTATTAAATTTTGTATTGCAATTTTTAAAAAATCCGCATTCTCTCGAAAAAATTTCCTGTCGCCTTTAAATCGCTACTTTTTCAATAAATTATTTAAATTATTTGAGAATAAAAATAATGTTTACGCCATTCCGAGGCAGCACCAAGAAAAAATTTCCGATCGTAAATTTTGCTCTCCAGAGTCTCGCCAGTTGCCAATCTGAAAAAATTTGGTTATTACTGTACTACGAGTTTGAGAAATAGTTTTTAATGATCAAAATAATACTTACTGATTTAA
Source organism: Acraspis erinacei (assembly GCA_035041075.1). Taxonomy (NCBI): domain Eukaryota; kingdom Metazoa; phylum Arthropoda; class Insecta; order Hymenoptera; family Cynipidae; genus Acraspis; species Acraspis erinacei. Next base: position 18,862,332 of record JAWWLR010000004.1, on the reverse strand, counting down.
AAATCTTAAGGCAGCTTGCGATTATTAAATCTAAAACAGAAATATTCTCCGTGCTCAATTAATATAAGAATAAATCATTAAATTTTTTCAAGGTATAACTTTTTAATAGCGGATTTAAATAAACAAAAGGCCGGAATTTTAAAAATCTATTTTTTTTTTATTAATTACTATGATTAATTACATGAATGTGCATTTTCAATAGTTGGCGAATAATGAAATATTATGGTTCTCAATAATTCCCAATTGAGCTGCTACAAACAAACAGAAAAATACACAAGAATTTTAAGTAAATTGCTGCGAAAAACCAGACACTTAAAACGAATCCTACAATGTGATGATGGAAATAATATTTTTTCACAGATAAATTATTTCCTACTGGAAATTTTGAGTCTCAAATGTAAAAAAAATTATATTCAAATCATTTGATCATATTTCAATGGATTCGTCAAGAATTTGCTACAACTGAAAGATGAAAAATGTAGATTTTTTTGCGAATATAAAAAATATCCTTTTGTCAAAAATAATATAAAAAATTCTATTCCAAGTTTTTCATTACAAAAATTGTATGTAGAAAATTCTTAAATCTAACCCATACGCATTAAGCAACTTTACAAAATTTCTTTTTCAACAAACAGGAACATGCAACAGCTTTTCTCAAATTTTTCTCATAAATTTTGGACACTTCAAAAAACGCTCAGGGATTTTTTTAAAACAAATCTTAAGGTGTACCTGTGAAAATTATCCACAAGCTTGTTCTTTGAGATGTTGGTAAAGTCCTGTAATTTGCATATGAAAATTAACATTTTTTTATTGTTATACTGCAAAAGTTAATTAAATTCTGTGTCTGATAAGTCCAGACAGGTATAATGTAATCATATTACAATGAAATATTGTAATCATATTACAGATTGTAATAATATTACAAACTGTAATCATATTACAATTATTTTAAATTTTGCACAACACTGTAGAAACTTACCAGAATTTGATTACCTTCCGTGCTACTATAAGAAAAAAATGCATGTAAATTTAATGAAAATTAAGGCACTTTAACAGCTCAAAACACAGGCATTTGGACCATTTCCGCCGGTAGCCTATATCAATAAAATTTAGAAATTTATTTCTAAAAAACACGAGCTGCGCATCCCTGATTCTGAATTTCCGAATGCGATATTTGTTCCCTCTAGGTAAAAATATATAGACTTTCAACTAAACAATTTTAAAACTTCAACTGCAAACCCAAGAAGAATCAATATCGCTTTTCTAAAACAAAAAATCAAGGATGCGCCGCTTTCGCCCCACTTAGACCGAGTTTCTAAATCCAATAGAAAACAAAAAAGTTCACCGCTATTAGAAGAATTTTTTCGAACACTTGAATACAGCCTCGCCCTATATACAATTTCAATTTCACACATATGAACACACCCCGTTCACTCCTTCTTCATAAAGTCGTTGAGAATAGAGTCAATGTGTACCACCGGAAGCGGAGGATGCACACCCGGATGTGACTTCCTGTGGCAAATTAATCCCGGCTTCTGCGTGAACGCTTTGCCGCAAATGTCGCAAATATAGGGACGCTTGCCGGTGTGAATTAAAAGATGTTGCCTATAGGAAGTCCGTCTCGCAAAAGCTTTTCCACAAATATGACAATCATAGGGTCTGTCACCCGTGTGTGTCATCATGTGCTGCTTTAGCCTGTGATTCTCCAGAAAAGATTTCCCACACTCCTCGCAGACAAAGCTCTCCCGTCTCTCGTGCTGCAGCAAAATATGCTGATCCAGATTCTCCTGCGTCACCATTCGCCTATGACAAATCTCACACTCGAATTTGGGTTTATAGTGCGCCCACTTCTGATGCACATAGAGAGAATTACTGTTGGAACATGTCTTCCCACAAACGTCGCACACTATTGGCCCCTCCTTGTGCTTAAATCTCACATGGAGTCTCATATCGCCCTTGACCTTGAACTTCTTCCCGCAGTAGTCGCACTCGTATTTGTAGTCGACGGCGTGCCTCCGCTCCAGATGTTCCTTCAGTCTTCTCTTATTCGGACACTTAAACTCGCAAGCGTCACAGGACAACTCTTCACCCGCGGCGATCCTTCGACAACTCACCTTGGTATTCTTGGGCCGCAAATGCTTCCGGCTCACATGCGAATTCAAAGTGGATCTGTTGGTGCTTTTGTAGGAGCAGTAGCTGCAACTGTAGGTTAAAGTGTCCACTTTTGGGCTCTCTTTGTGCTCCGTTTCGACGTGGACTTTGAACGATCGGAGATTTCGACAAACCTTGTAGCAAATTTTACACTTGAAGCTTTGCGCTTCCTCGTGCAATTGGTGCACATGTTTTCTGTAGTCCTCAAGATGGGTAAAATAAAAGTCGCACTTGAGACAGACGTAGAATTTTGTTCCCTCGTTGTATTGTACTACCACGTCCCCTTGCAGATCATCTGCCAGCATCTCTTCATTTTTCAACACCACTTCGTACATCTCATCTGGCGCGAAAACTTTCTCCATTTGCGCCTTTTCATCTTCCTCCTCTTGCATCAATACAACTCCGTCGTAGTTCAAATCCAGGTGATTTTCACTCTCCGCGTACTCTTCTTCATTCTCCATCGCGGCCAATTCATTTTCTATATCATTGTCCATGTCTTCTTCTTCTCCCTCGGGTATTAATTCATTCTCAATCTCATTATCAATTTCGTGTTTGATCTCTCTTTCTAAATCATCCTCTATCTCCTCTAGTTCGTTCCCTATCATATTTCTCATCAAAACTCGTGACGAACTTTCCTCACTCCCCCCATTCTCCGCGACACTGTTCGAACTTTTCTTCTCAGATTGAGATTCTGGGTCAGAAATTTCCTCCTTCACTAGCTTCGACAACTGTTTAGATGGCAGAAAAGCATAGTACAAGCAACCTTCGAAATCCACGATCTGCCAAGGCTGCATGTCAATCGACTCTTTCCCGTAAATAAAACGTCCGTCATTGATGGATTTTCTGAAATTATAAAAAATATAATCAGAGCGATTCTTTACTTATCTCTACCGAATTGTACTTTCTGCGTGCTAAGAAATGGTTCGATAGTTTCATGTTTTATACCAAATTTCAATCATAATCTGTATTTTATTAGCGATTTAGCATTGATTCTCTTGCTAAGGATTCATTTTCACCATCCTTCAGGCAAAGAAAAGCCTCAATATTTTTTTCCCCACAATTTGGAAGAATTTAATTACATTTCTAATCTAAATACTGGAAAATTATTACGCATAGGGTTGTGCAGTATATTAAATTTTATTTTAGAGAAGCAGATAGTTTTGTATGTCATTCTTTGCAGAATTTTACATTCGACTTGTTTCTTACAGGAAAACGATGGCGGTATTTTAATATGACATTACAGGAATTTGAGAGATTAAATATTCAAAGTGTCGAAATATTTTTATGAAATTTTCAATGCCCAAAAATATTTAAAAATGCGTAGAAGACAAAAAAATTAACTTTAGAAGTATAAAAAAAATCACTCTCGAGCTTCAACATCCTGTAAACATTATTGAATAATAAAGCCAATGATTATAAATATAAACAACAAAATATCATACAATAGAGTCCAGCTAAAAATTTATATTATTTCTTAATTTCAGAGCGGCTTAGCGTAACTGTGAAATCATTTTTTCAAAACAAAAATGTAATTCTAGTTTAAAGAAAAGAATAAGTGTTGCAATTCAAAAAAATTTTGCAAACTCTAATATATAGCCTAAGTTATTTACATCTAATTGTAAGTTTACAGCTATGTATATTTAATTACATATTTTTTAAAGTCACAAATTCGATGGCAAAATATCTTATTTATATTATAATCGCTCATTTATACAGTGTATTTATATCTTTAAACATCCAAATCGGATTTAACAAAATATTTTAAGGCTAAAAGTATTTCTGGGATGAAATAGCTACTCATGTTTTAGAAAAAATGGCAAAGCTTTTCAAGCGAAGGGTACAATCTTCGAATTTCGACGAAAATGATAAATTTTAGCGCTTGAAAAAATAATTTAAATCAGAAAATTTCAATTAGTGTTTACTGTAAGTAATTAAATTAAAACAATATTAAATAAAATATTGCAAAATATAAATTTAAAAAATTTTAAACAAACAATATTAAGAAGAAAATGTTTAAATCTTTCAACTAAATTTAACTCAATTTGAACGATTTAAAGTGTGGAAAATCTGACTTTTGAGCATTCAAAATTCAACAGTTAATAATAGTCAATTTTCCAAACTGAGAATTTTTAAATTAACTGATCTTAAAATGCAAAGAAAAACAACAACTGAATTTTATTTTTGCTGAAAATGTATTTTTTTTAGGAAAGAATTTAACTACTTAGTGAAAAATTATTTTTTTTGCTTGAAGATTCATATCTGGTTGTAAATTTAATAATAATATAATGATAATAATTATTTAATTTTAAAATTTCTTCTGAAACATTTGAAAATTGCAGAAAATTAAATTATTCTAATAATTATGTTATTGTCAAATTTTTAACTAAGGAGATAAATATTGAACCAAAAATTAATTTTTAACAAAATAGTTCAATGTTCACAAGAGATAATATAATGTCAATCAAAAATGTAACATATAAATTTTCCGTTAAAAAAATTAATTTTTATTTAAAAAATTCTACTGTTGTAAATTTAATTCCAGTTTTGGTTGAAAAAAAAATATTTTTTTATAAATTCACGTAATTTATCAAATATTAACTTTTTGGTAGAAGATTCATCATTTTGGTTCAAAATTCAACAAATATCATTATAATAATTATTATGATAATAATACTATTGTTAAATTTCCAAACTAAAAGTGATTAAAAATGATAGTTTTTAGTGGAAAATTTAAATGTTCTGTTAAAAATTAATTTCTTGAAGATTCGTCTCTGACTGAAAATATAATAATAATAATAATAATAATAATAATACTATAAAAATTATTCAATTTCCAACTTTTCAAAAATGAAGAAAATTGAAAATTAATTAAAGAAGCGAATTTTGTATTAAACCCCAGTATTAGAAATATTCCATTGGCATAATTTTTCAAATAATAATGATAAATTTTCAACAAAAAATGAAACAGTTAAATTTTCTTTTAAAAAGAATTAATTTTCATTTCAAAAAATTAAATTGTTGAAAAACGTCAAGTTCGGTTTTAGCAATTCATAATTTAAAAAACCTATGGGTTGAAAAAAAAGAATAATAAAGAATTTTTTGTCGGCATAAATAAAAAACCTGCTTCTTGACACTAAAGGAACCACGAAAAACTTTAATTGTAAGAAATTCACTATACTGTAGTCTATACTGAAATCTTTTTAAATTTCACACTTTTGTTTATGACGCTCAAATTATACGATTAATTATAACTCGCCCTTAAATGAACCTCTCGCACGATACTCATAACCAGATCAGACGAGCGGAGAACCATTGCAAGGGGTGAAGTGGTGGGAGAGCCTCGTATGTGTCCGGCATGCTTGTGCTCTCCCACCATAACCGAGCGCCGAACCTAGGCTCGGCTCCTTAGTTGCGGAAAACTGTCGGGTGGGGGTAAGCGATGGGAGAGCGCCGTATATGTCCGGCGCGCGGGCGCTCCCCACCATTTCGCCTCGTGCGGCGATGGAAAGCGAGTCTAGACTCAATTCTCGGTTATGGTGGGAGAGCACGCTCACGCCGGACTCATACAACGCTCTCCCACCACTTCCGCCCGAGCAGCGGTTCTTCGTAACGAGACCAAGAACACACGATATTTTCGATCACAAAAAAGTCTCTCAATAATCACACTCGAGTATTTTCGTTAGCTTCTCATGACGTCATTCAAAATATGGTCAATTAAAACTCTCGGCAAAGGCGGATGAGAACCCGGATGAGATTTCCGATGACTAATAAGTCCAGGTTTCTGGGTGAAAGCTTTTCCACAAATATCACAAACGTAAGGTCTGACTCCCGTATGAATGAGCAGATGTTGCTTGAGCGCTGTTCGACGAGCAAAGGACTTGGTGCAAATCGTGCAAGTATAAGGTTTATCTCCCGTATGGATCCTCATGTGAATCTTCAATCGACTATTCCTCGAAAACGTTTTCCCACACTCCTCGCAAACAGCACTCTCCCGTTTCTCATGTTGTCTCAGCATATGCTCGTTCAGATTCTCCTGAGTGACCATTCGTCTCTTGCATATCTGACACTCGTACTTGGCTTTGTAGTGAGCAAACTTCTGATGAACGTAGAGAGAATTGCTGTTCATGCAAGTCTTCCCGCAAACGTCGCAAATCACAGGTTGTTCCCGGTGTGTAAAACGCGTATGGTTCGTCAAATCACCCTTGACCTTGAACTTCTTGCCACAGGTTTCGCAGGAGAATTTAAAATCATCAGTGTGCTTCCTCGCCACATGGACCTTCAATTCGTACTTGTTTTTGTTCTTGTAGTCACACTGATTGCAGGAGTATAACTCCAGTGGATCCTGGCTCTCCGAAGTAGTACTCCTGTGTTTCCTCTTGATGTGGGAATACATTGAAGTCTTCTTCTTTGTTTTGAAGCCGCAAACGTCACAACTGTAGTCATCACTCACATCCCGGATTCGATGATAACGTCGATGGGCGTAAAGAGTGCTTCGTCTTTGGCAAGAAAAATCACAGAGATTGCAGCGTTGAAAGGAGTTAGGTTTCGGTTGGTGTTTCCGGTAGACATGAGCCGACATGATGCTTTTTCTTTTACACTGAAAATCACACTGCGAACATGATAATACTTGCTCGCTCTTCTCCTCTTCGTGACGAATCAAATGCACTTGAAGATCTTCTCTGCGGAGAGTCTCATAATCGCATTCGCTGCATCTGTAGAACATTCTTTGCTCCATCTCCTCTTCCGCACAAGATAAAGCCTCTTCTTTCAATGTATGTTTCCAAGCGTGCGCCTCCAGACTCTTTTGCTTTAGACAAGTGAAGTTACACAATCTGCAAGAGAACTTTCTCGACGATTTTGTGTAATGTTCATTCTGCAAATGAGAGAAAAGAGTTTCTTTGTCATCGCATTGGTACTCGCAGAAGTTGCAGAGAAATGCTGGTGAAATTCTTTCAGCTTCTCTTTGATCAGAGGCGATTTCTAGTTGCTTCAATTTCGTATTTCTTTTTCGTTCATGAGAAGGACCATGGCTTAAATTGTGTTTTAGCAACAACTTTTCATTGGGGAAGGTCACGTTGCAGCTGTTACAAGTAAAAATTTCAAACAATGTGACATTATCATCACCACTTTCAAGTTTGACTTCACCACTTGACATTCTCCCGGGTTTCTCAGTTGCGGAGCTTTCAGTTTGTGCCACTGGTAACAAGGCATAACGAGATTTTCCCTCGGAATCCACAAACTGACAGAGTCGCATAGGAATAGCATTTTTCTTCGCGATGGATCTTCCTGGTGATTCCGTCTTCAAGCTTTTCTTGCAGACATTGCCTCTCCTTAAACAAATCAAGAATAAAGAATTAGTCGGCAAATATGCCAAATGTCTTCTCCATCTGACGCAAAGCGCTACTTACTCTTATTTTTTATTCCGATTTCGTTAGAGATTTTGGGGATTTGGTTAGATACATGAAATTTTGTATTTTCAATTTTGTTTATTCGTCACTTATTAATATGAATCATTCGTTGTTTTGTTAAATATGACGCGATGTTTAACTTTGACGTGTGGTCTCACAAATCACACCGGCGGCCAAACTTTAAGAAGTATTTTGTCATAATAAAACAAATTTTTTTATAAATTGTTACAAGTTTGCGTGACTAGGATGTATCTCTGGAGTTTTTATTATTATAAAACAATATCTTACTTAAGTGTTAATGCTGAAAAGTAATTAGAATTTGCATACAATATTTTTATGATTCATATAATATTTACATACTGACATAATCAACAAATTATATTAGGTTTTTATATACAGTAGAAATTATCTAGTTTTAAATAAAAAATATAAATTATGGACAACTGTAAACAACTTTCACTTAATCTTAACAATTCTACTGGATTTGAAACACAAATTTTTCCTCGGGGATGACTATAAGTTTTAATTAAAGTTTTTGTTTTTACATTTTCTCTAGGATGAAATCGAGAATCGTAAGTTTAAACAGCCTTTTGGGATAATTTGTTAGCAGAAACACCAATACACTCAAATGATACCTTAAAAAAATCAGTTGCAATAAATAAATTTTGGAATCTTAACAAATTTTGTTACCCAATGAGGTAGAAATAAATATTTGAAACTTAAAAAAAAGCTAAATGTTTTTTTTCTTTGGTATGCAAGATATCCAAAAAAGTAGCGAATTTAAATTTTTGATAACAATTTTAACAAAACTTTGCAGTTAGCACTAACAAAGAGATGATCAGAGTTTTTTTTTAAATCTCATAAATTCCCTAATTTTGCTCAAACATAATTCAAAATGGCGACCCATTTCCAAACAAATTACCTTTTTCTAATTTTCTATGGATTAAAATTTTTTTGTTTTTTAAATTAAATTCTCATGTAATATTATGTAATTATAACAATGTTAATACTTTTTTAAATAAAAAATTCGTCGTTTTCTTGAAATATCATCTGTTGAAAATTGATGAATATTGGACCAAAAAAAATGTATTTTTAACAAAATAGTTCATTTTCACCTAAAAATGACAAATTTTTAACAGATAATGTAAGCGAAAAATTTCAAGTCAAAAAAAATAATTTTCATTTGAAAAAATTCAACTGCTGAAAATTGAATTTTATTTTTGTTGAAAATGTATCTTTCGTTGAAAATTCAACAATATAATTTTTATTTGATAAATTTTCAATATAATTCAATTTTCTCCCAAAACCTTTGAAAATGTTAGAAAATTGAATAACCAAATAGTTAAATTTTTATCTTAAAATAATAAAAGTTCAACCAAAAATTTAACATTTAAATTTCTAGTTAAAAAAAGATAATTATTATACAAAAATTCTACTGCTGAAATTTAATTTAATTTTTGGTTGAAATGTTTTTAAAAATAAAATATTAATAGTTTTGTTAAAAATTCATGTGTTTTGACAAAAATTCAATTTTTTGGTTAAAAATAAAACTTTTTGGTGGAAAATATAAAAATTATAATTATTATTCAATTTTCTTCCATAACTTTTAAAAATTTGAGAAAATTTAATTATTAAATTATTATTATAAATTTAATATTATTAAAAATGTATGTTTTTGTCGAAAATTCACTTTTTTTGATAAAATATTTATCTTTTTGTTTGAATAGTCAACAAATATAAGTATAATAATTATTAAATTATTATTATTAAATTTTGAACCAAAGAGATCAATAAAATAGTTAAATTTTCTACTAATATGATAAATCTTCAACCAAAAAGGTATTTTAAATTCTCAGTTAAAAATTAAGTTTTATTAAAAAATATATAACTTTTGAAAATTTAACTATTTGCTTAAAAATTCAATAAAAATATTCTAATAAAAATAATTCAATTTCAACTCTTCAAAAGTGAAAAAAATTGAAAATTAATTAAAGAAGCAAATTTTGCATTAAAAAAAAAAGTATTCGAAATATTACATTGGCATAATTTTTTATCTAAAAGTAATAAAACGTCAAACAAAAATGTAGCATGTAAATTTTTAGTTAAAAAATTAATATTTGTAAAAAAAATTGTGTTTAAAATTGAATAATTTGTTAATTAATTTTGGTTAAAAATTAAAAAAATATAATTATAATCATTATTCAATTGTTAGTATTAAATTAGTGATTAATATGGAAACCAAAATAATGAATTTAAAAAAAATGTTAAATTTTCAACTAAAAATAATACATTTTCATCCAAAAATCTAACAATTAAAAAATGAAATTTTATTTTAAAATATTCAACTTTTGGAAATTTTTGAAGATTTGTATCTTTGCTTGAAAATTCAATAATAATATTATTATAAACATTATTTAATTTCCAACTTTTCAAGAATGAAGAAAATTGAAAGTTAATTAAAGAAGCGAATTTTAAATAAACACAAATTGAAGAAAATTCAGAATAATGAAAAAAAATTTCTGTACTAAAAAGAAGTGTTAAAAATCTTATATTTCCAGCATTTTTCAACGAAAAATAATAAGTTTCAAAACAAAAAATATACACAAACGTTAAATTTTCATTATAAAAATAAATTTTTATCTGAGAAAAAAAAGAATCTTTCAAAAAAATGAATAGTCATCCAGTAGACTGAATAGGGAAATTATGACATTAAAAAAACACCACAACTCTGATAAATCTCCATATAAAATCTAAAATTTCTTTACAGTAGAATTTAGAGAAAACTTTAATTCTTTATTCGATAAATTTCGAAAATTCAAAATATACTCCTGTAAAACAATCTTTTGATGTTCCCCGATCATCTCTGCCGAGCATCAGCTTCGTAACCAGAGATCCGACAGAAAAAAAATACTTCTTCATACATTTTTATCGTTTCCACCTCTAAATCCCCGAATATATACCCAAAAAAAATGAATTCAACAATTCACAGAATCCAAAAGACATTTTTTCCCAGTCAGAGGAACCGGAGGCGAAGATAAATGAGCATCCGGATGTTTCTTCCTGTGTTCAATCATATAATATCGTCTCTTGAATGCCTGTCCGCACAAATCACAAACATGAGGTCGTTCCGCGGAATGCGACAAAAGATGCGTATTCCGCATATGCGAGGTCCGAAAAGTTTTCTCACACACATGACAATTGTAGGGTTTAATTCCCGAGTGCGTTGTCGCATGCGTCACAAGATATCGTTTCGAAGCAAACACCTTCCCACACTCGACACACGCGTACGTTCTATTATGCTGCAGCATATGACTGTCCAGATTTTCCTTTGTCAAGAGTCTTTTGTTGCAAACCGAGCAGTGAAATTTGTACTCATTCAGATGCGCGACTTTCCGATGCTTATTCAGGGAATAATTACTCCTGTAAAATCGACCGCAGACATCACACATATGCTGGGAATTCCCGTGGGTTCCCACATGAAATTTCAGATCCCACTCCATTTTAAATCCTTTTCCACAATGCTCACAAGCAAACTTGTACTCGGCTGTGTGCTTTCGAATGTAATGAGTCTTGAGATTGTTCTTTGTCTTTGTCCGGTATTCGCATTTGTCACAGTAATGAAGCAAACTTGCATCCATGTCCTGGTGAATTTGACAGTGCGCTTTCAGGTCGCATTTGTACTTGAAAGCTTTCGCGCAAGCGGAACATTTGAACGGCCGATGAAAACTGTGCTTGCCAGTGATATGACGCAAAATCTTGCTTTTCTGTTCAAACGTCATCTGACAAATATCGCAAGTATAATTACCGTCGTTCAATCGTTTGTAAAGAACTTGCTTACTATCTTCTTCACTTTCTTCCTCGACTTCTAATCGCGACTTTTCTTCCTGCTCTTCTCTTTTCATGCTTTCCGATTTTAAACTCCTGACACGACTCTTGCTTAACAATTTCGGCTTGTCTCTCGATTTCCTAAAACATTAATGACATATGTTAGTACAAGGTATTTTCATTTTCTTTGCAAACTATCATCACACTGAATTGGGAAATATAATAGTCCGGAATTGTTTTTTTTAGACGAGACTCGTGACTTATTATCTGGAAAAAGAACAATTTAATTGAGAAAAAAGCGCAAGTTTAAAGTCAGCTTATGAGCGCAGCTAGTCTCTCGCAGGTGGAGATCCCACGGCTCAGTAGAGAGGGGAGCGCGAGGCAACGTGCGCGCGCACACCGGCCGCTGGTCTAACCGCGGATCGCCGCATGTGAGAGACTAGCTGCGCTCATGAGCTGTCTTTACACTTACGTTAATTCGCTCTCTATTTATTATCTGCCTTCACATTTTTAATTAAAAAGCGGTCAGTACCTAGCTTCTACTCCTGTTTAAATTAATGCAAATGCAAATTCATTTCTTCCAATTATCGAATCAACCCAAATTCGCCTGTGTAATTAAGTATGAAAAAGATAAAGTTATACCTGAATTGAAGAGGCAATGTTTAAGAATTTCTGGAAAAATTAAGAAATGATCAAACTTATGTCGAGAGATGCAAGAGTTAGAAAAATGACGATTTCAATGTTATATAAAAGATATTTTATTCTAATAATCAATCTACATTGGAGTGCTACTTCTCTTGAATTTTTAAAACATTATTTTACATTTAAGCTCTGATGAATTTAAATTAACAAGAAAATATTAAAAATTAGATTTTCATTTTAATATGAGTATAGAATATAAACAATTATTATAACAATTATTGCATATTTGTAGTAAAACGGAATTTTCTAACATCCAAAGCATTATTCGAATGTTTACAGGATTTCATCAATTCCTTATAGTACACATTTTTTTTTAATATTGCAAAATATTCAAATTTATTGCACTTTACATTGACAGGATCACCGGTTTTTTTATGTATCATATTATAACTTTTCGCTGAAAATATATTTATTAATAACGCTAAAATATGTCAATATCATATTGCAAGGATCAAGAAATCATTTTTTCAAATAGATATGGGTAGGTCAAAACTAAAATCACCGAATATCAAAAACCGGTATTAAACAGTTAAAAAAATTTTTAACTTACAATAAATACAAACCCCAATTTACCCTTAATACATACATTCAAGAAACTACCGAATTTTGAAAAGATTTTCGCACAATTCGCAGATTTATAAAACTTTCAACAAGTCATGGGCCCACAATTCGGATATCCTGGGCCCATAACCTGTTCAAATAACTCCTGAATCATAAATATTCCAAGACTCCTCATTGCCCAATTTTATTAACAATGATCTTATCTTGGACACCGTGAAGTAAATTAGTAATTTTAATGGGCGGTGGAGCTGGATGTGTGCCAGGATGTTTTCTCCTATGCAACATCATCGGCGATCTTTGAGTGAAGCTCTGACCACAAATATCGCAAATATAAGGTCTCTCGCCCACATGAGTCAACAAATGAATTTTCTGCGAACTCAAACATCCAAAAGTCTTGCCGCAAATCGCACACAAATAAGACTTCTCGCCCGAGTGAGTTCTAAGATGTTTCGTCAGTCCATACTTGAATTTGAACTCCATTCCGCACTGCTCACAGACGTACTTCATCTTGTGCAGTTCGACATGATTGTTCAAATTATTCTGACTCTTGAATCTCTTTCTGCAAATTTCACACTCAAACTCCTTAATCTTCGTCTTGTGCTTGTAATGCTTGTGAAAATAGAGCGAGCTTTTACTGGGATAGGAACTTCCGCAAATATCGCAGACGCAAGATTCAGTATCGTGATCCTTCATATGGGTCGTGTAATCCGATTGTACTTTAAACATTTTACCACAATGCTCACAACTGAAATTGTAGTCATGGGTGTGTTTCCTGATATAGTGAATTTTCAAGTAGGGTTTCGTCTTGGCCTTGAAATCGCAGAGATTGCAGGCATGCAAATGCACTGGTTCGTCATGAATCTCCATGTGTCTGGCTAGATAAGAACTAGTCTTGAAAGCTTTCAAACAAATTGTACACTTGTGGGGTCTAGAATTGCTGTGTTTGAACATGTGACTAATGAGCTTGCTTTTTCGATCAAAGGAGAGGGAACAAATCTCACAGGTGTGAAATATTTTTCTCCTGGCACTATTGCTCTTCTTCTTTATTGGCGATCTACATTTTCGGAGTCTTCTTCTATCCAAAGGGGTGTCGTCTAAATCTTCCTTGTCTGGCGGGTTTTTACTACCAGTTTCTGATGACTTCCGATTCCGATTCTCCAGATCTGGTTGGTTCTCATTTTTCTCCTGGTTCTCTTTCTCTTGCGACTTTTCACATTCCTCCGGTCCGGGTTCCTTCGTCATGAACGCTTTCAGGGACTCTGGTATCCTAAAGTAATCTTCTCCTAGTCTTACTGTCAGAAAAGGTGAACCGAGTGAGTCTAGCGGATTGCACCTAAAATAGAAAAACCATAAAATCGTCAATCCTCGATACTGAGAGAAAAGCTCGCGAGGATATACTCTTAACAAGGCATGCGCCATGTAAAATCAAACTTAGCATCTAAAAGGCTTCGCATTTTTTTTTTTAATTAAGAACAAAGCTACTAGCAGATCACATGTCACAGATTACTACTCTTCTTTCTAATTGACGGGAAGGTAGAGAAAAAAGACATCGCAAAAGTTGATTTTCCTTTCAACTTTTATTACAAGACAACATGTGTTAAAAAATATCCAGTGCTGATTATTAGACCTCGGATTAGCGCAAGTTGAAAATCAGCTGATGAACGCAGCTAGACTCCGAATGTGGGACTAGCTGCGCTAATACGCTCCCTCGTGATAATTCTTCCGGCTAAATATGCTCAATAAATCAGTCAAGTTTTATCATTTCCAACTTAGCAGTCGATGATAAATGTAACAATTGTAGGCGTATATAGTCTTGCAAATCAAAGAATTTTTTATTCGATAAAAATATATAACAGGTTCACGTATAATTTTGGAGTTATTCCTAAATTATTCAATCAAATGTGGCTTATCTTCTATTTTTGAGCCTAGTAAGCAACAATAGTGCATCATTTTTTTAAAAAATAATTTGCAATCACCACTAAAACTAGCTAACAAAGAGAAGTAGAAAAATTAGCCGCCAAAAACTAAATCCACTGTCATTTCTCAGGGTTCCTGATCCTGGAAAAAAATATTTCGCATACCAATAGTCTCCTTCTGAAAAATTGGATGACTTGTACTACTCTGTAACTAGTATAAAAATATAAAATGCAAACACAAAAAAAACCCTTCTAATTTCTTAGAAAAAATACTTGGAAGTCAAAAATTGTCTTCCTTTTTTGTGTATCAAGCGATAATGGCTGTTGTAAGTCGCGAGTTTCTTAAAATTCTTTTTACACAAATTACAAGTCCATGTTCTTGGACTTTTTGGAATCTCATTCGACAATTCTGGAACTCCGCTTAGCTTTTTCTTGTTAACATCATCCGGTACCGGGCGAGTTAAATAATTGGGTGGGAAAGAACGAAGTTTTAATTCTTTGATTTGTGACTCTGGCAGCCAAACACTCTGATTGTCGATTATTACATTCATGTAAGCCGGAATGTGTAGCGGATCATGGCTCCTTTTCCTGAAACACGAAAATTTCATCAGTAAGTCTTTATTTTCAAAAAAGGGCAACCCCGATCCGGAACACTCTTGTTTCTCACATTTTCTTTTTATTCAAAAACTTCCACCACATTCTTTTTGCTCTCTTAAATAATTCA
>JAWWLR010000004.1:18821454-18831851 GCA_035041075.1 Acraspis erinacei | reverse complement strand
GGCTTGAAGTTCGGATCGTGAATTTTCGCGTGGCGCACCAGGGTGTGATTGTTTGGAAAGGACTTGCCGCACACATGACACACGTGCTCCTTCGCGCCGTGTTTCACATTCATGTGGCCATGAAGTTCCGCATTTGTGAAGAAGCCCTTGCTGCAAATTCCGCAGTGTCTCGTGTACTTCTCAAAGTGTCGTCGATGATGCGTTGCCAGCTGCGACGCCTGGACAAACGCGCGGCCACAAACATCGCAGACAAAATTGCGCTCGCGTGTGTGAATTCGCCGATGAACTGCCAGTGTATTTGTCCGCTTGAAGCGCTTGCCGCAAACTTCACACTCGAATGGCCGAACGTCGCTGTGCGCCACCAGATGTCCCTCAAACAGATTCTTCGTTTTGAACTGCTTCATGCAAATGCTGCACTGGTAGACATTTTTTTGCGAGTCATAACTCTCGTGATACTCATCTCCATCGTCGTCTTTATTCATTTGCTCTCTGTTTCGGGAATTCTTTCCAAATGAGGAAATTTCCAGATCCTTTTTTATCACCAGTTTCAGATCGGTTTCCGCTATCTCGTCGGACCAGGATTTCAATTCATTATCCACCGATTTGTTATTATTATCCAGAGATTCCTCGGATTCTTGTTTCGAAGTATGCATACTTTCGTCCAAGTCATTTGCAATCACATGGTGCCATCTGCAAATAAAACGGAAAACCTGGTCAGTCCGACATTCTTCTTTCTCCAATCGCAGATCATTTAGAAACAGTTGGGGCTTACAAAACTTTACGAGTTTCATTTATTTATTTATTTTTTCAAATTTTGATCTCTTATTCAAAGAAACTTACCTCAGTTTAATCTCTACTCAAATATATCGAAATCAGAACTAATCTAATGAAAAGGAACTACCAACAAGTCTAATATAAAAAAGTATTTATATTTGATTTATTTTTTATTAATATAAGCTCTTGTTATAATTCACAAAGCAGATAATAATCTTGTAGATAAATATATGGACATTTCTTCTTTAGCCTCAGTTTTCTCTTTTTCTGTTTCCAAAACTCGGAATTTTTTATAATAAATATCAACATGCCATAATTATCATGTAAAAAAAAAACAGGCAATATTAAAATAAAAGGATCACTACACATACTCAAGTTTTCCTGTCCGCGTTTTCGAAGAAATGTCCAAATATATTTAATTTTATACATTTTCGTAAATGATTATTGAATTAATTAATTAATAATTAAACATATCGCTCATTCTCGTAACGTAAATTATTTATCCGTTGCCGATTGTATGCACAAAAGTTTTGATCAACTAATCATAAATATAAAACAATGTATACATTTTCTTTTTAATTTTCTAAACGCTGTAATACTTAGTTTATAATTAAATCACAATCGAGTGTTTGAAAAATATAGATTCAGGATAATTCATTTTTCTGTCTTCACAGCTCACAATGTCGCTCGCTCCTTTTTCGTAAAAAAATATTAGTGGAAATAAATAATGAAAAATATAAACTATAGGAAATTAATCAACTTTTAAATGAAGTAATATAGTAAACTCTGATTTCGAAAGATAATTCAATAACATATTTTATAAATAAATGCGTCTGCCAGTCTGTCTGTTCTCTCCTGATTCCCGAATAATTAAAATTCCAGAATATATTGAAAAAATGCAGAAATTACAAGAAAATTTTGGATGAATCCGAAATGTTTGTGAAAAATCCAGCATATTTCAGAATATTTTTTCTTACCATTTTTTCCTGACAGAGTCCAATATAGCTAAAAATAGAGAATATTCCAGAATTACAAAATAATCTAAAAAAATAGAATAAATTTCAGAATTTCAAAATACTCTAGAAAATCGAAAAAATTCCAGAATATACTAGAAGAATTTTTTTCAATATTTGAACTCTTAACCTCTTTGTTAATTTTCCTTTTTCTAAACAGACCCATCTAGAAAATTAGAGAATATTCCAGACTCACAAGATACTCTTGAACATTTTAGAAAATTCAGGAATATACTAAAAGGTCAGACTTTTGTAGAAAATACTGTAAACTACATTCTAAAATTTGTTACAATTTTTTCTTTACGCCAGTCCCAGCTAGAAAATTGTAGAATATTCTCGATTTACAAAATACTCTGCGATCATCGAGAAAATTCTAAAATATATTTGAAAAGACGACAAATTTCAAGAAAATATTGGCATATTCTGAAATTCTCTAAAACCCTGTTAGCATTTTTTTTCTCAAGAAATCCGAATCTAAAAAATTTCAAAATATTTGTGAAAAATCCAGCATATTTCAGAATATATTAGGAAAGTCGAGAAATTTCTATAAAATATTGAGCAATTCTAAAATGCTCTAAAAATAATGAGAATTTTTTCTTTGAAACATAGGAATCTAGAAAATTAAAGAATATTCCAGAAAAACAAAATACTCAGAAAAAGTCGAGAAAATTCTGCAATATTCTAGAATTTTTTGTTCCAACTTTTACTTTGCGACAGTCGCATCTAGAAGATTATAGAATATTCCAAAATTGCAAAATACTTTGGATAATGGAGAAAATTCAACGATATATTTGAAAAGTTCAGAAATTTCAAGAAAATTCTGGATAATTCTGAAATTTTCTAAAACTCTGGCAGCAATTTTTTTCTCGAGAAAATCGAATATACAAAATTTAAAAAAATTCTTGAAAAATCCAGTATATTTCAGAATATATTAGAAAAATCTAGAAACTTCTAGAAAATATTGCAAAATTCTAAAATGCTCTAAAACGCCACTAAAAATTTCATCTTTGAAAGATTTGAATCTAGAAAATTAAAGAATATTCCAGAAAAACAAAATACGGAAGAAAATTCGAGAAAATTGTAACAAATAATGCCAAATTTTGAAAAACTATAAATCTTTTTTAAACGCTTTTCTCTTTGACAGTTGACTCAAGAAAATTTATAATATTTCAGAATTGCAAGACTGGAAAAATCCAGAAATGTGTAGAATATTCTAGAAAAGGCAAGAACATTCTTGTAAATTATTAAATCTTCCAGAACAATGTAGAATTTTTTTCTTCAGTTTAAAAAAAAGTAGTGAACATTCCAGAAGTGGCGAAAAATTGAGAAAAGTTAGGAAATTTCTACAATTGTAGAATTCTCCCAGAATAATCTAAAATCTCAGAGAATATTCCTGAAAAAATTACAAAATATTCCCGAATACTAGATTCACAGTAAACATTTTTGAAAATCATTTTTCTTATGACTCCAGAATATTCCTGATTTTTTACGGATATACTAAAATGTACATGCCTGTAGAAAATATACAGAATATTGAATCCTCTTTCAAATTTGTTGATTTCAAATACAAAACCAACGACGAACCAAATGTAGTGCAGAGCAAAATTCGTGCGTTATAGCATCCAGCGGTTCAAAACTGATATTCAGAACATTAACGCAAGCTTAAAAATTGCAAAAATAATTAAATTGTTACGCTTCAATCTTTTCTGTATTAAAAAAAAAAAAACAAGATTTAAACCTTTAATTATGGATATTGCGGTATTACAGACCACGCCTCACAGACGACTTTAGCACCGAAATTGTCATTTAGTCCCGTTGTGCGACTTCCTATGCGAATTAAGAGATCCCTGCTGCGTAAACCGTTTTTGACAAACTTTACATTCATAAGGACGTTCGCCCGTGTGCGTTCTAAGATGCACAATCAGATACTTTCTCACGCTAAATGCTTTTCCGCAAATTTCGCAGACATGCGGCTTTTCACCCGAGTGTATTCGATTGTGAATCTGTAGATAATTCTTGCTAGAAACCGATTTCCCACAAATTTCACATGCAAATTGATTTTCCCCGGTGTGAATCCGAAGATGGACCTTGAGCGCCGCTTTCCAGTAGGTCTCAAAGTCGCAAAGATTGCACTTGTGCTTCTGCCGCTCTCCGTGCGACTTCATGTGCATATTTAAATACGCGGCACTCGCATAAGCCGAATTGCAGATCTTGCAAGGAAACGGTTTTTCACCCGTGTGCGTCAATAGATGCCGTTCGAGCGTTTGATTAGTGTAAAAGCCTTTGTGGCAAATGTTGCAGTGCGTCACAAATTCCTGATTGTGTTTCTTTTTATGAAGCCGAAGATCGTATCCGGAAACTTTGGAAATTCCACAAACGTCGCAGACAAATCGCTTGTTGTGCTGTTTCAGGTGTGTTCGCAAAAATTCCTCGGTTTTGAACGACTTTCCGCAGACGCTGCACTGATGAGGCTTCTCATTCTGATGACTTTTGATATAATGCTTTCGTAATTTCTCCTCGTCCGTGAAATCCTTCTCGCATTTGTCACAATGTGCAATGTCGCCGGAAATTTTTCTTTCATGGCACAGTTTGTGCTTCAGGAATAACGCCTTTTTTCTCATCCTTCTTCCGCAGAATTCGCACTCGTATATTTTACTGATCACCTCATCATCTTCGGTTGAATTCATTTGCAAGGGATCATCAATACTGTCCGAATTGAAGGGAATCTTCACTTTTATTTCCGTCGCGATCCGCCCATTTTCGTCGAATGTGTATCCTATAATCTGCTCTTGGGGTGTATCGCGGAAGACCTCAATCGCTTCGCCCTCAATTTTATATGTCTCCATTTTGAGTTCGTTTCCCGATGGATCCAATGCCACCTCGACAGACCTGGAAACGACAAATTCAAAAAGTGGAGAACATCCATTGTCTCTTCGATCTTTTAAATTAAAATCCGCAACCTGTTGTGCAGAATAGTGCTAATTTTTAATTAAAATATTTTATTTATACAATTGACGTTTTATTTATGACGGATTTTGAACTTTAATTTTTTTCTCAGGGTCGTATACTATAAATTACGAGAGAAATTCATCACATCAAAGAATACAGCTTTGAAAAAATTAATCCGCAATATTTATTTTTCTGGTTCATTGTGAAAAATAAAAGCTACAGGTCAATTTTGGTTAAAATTGCATAATTTCTAGAGGCAAATGCTTAAAAATATTGAATAAAATCAGTCGGGTTTTCAAGAATTAACTTGAAAAGTGCGAACAACAAAAATGTTTTTCTTGTTTCGTATCTGGGCGATATCTTACTACTATTTTCCGATAAAAAATAAAAAAATTCAACTGGGCTTTAAAAAATCGAAATTTCCATCTTCACCTGAAAAGAAAGCGATATATAAAAAGTAAATAAAATTTTTAAAAATGTGGTTTCAGAGTTTCATAAAATAAATAACATTTGTTTTAAACAATCTCGTTTGGAAAATTATAATTATTTATGATTTCAAAAATTTAGAATAATGCAATTATATCTGATCAGCTAATAATTAATTGTACGATTAGATTTTTTTTTATAAAATCCGAAATTATTATAGATAAAGGGGTATTTTTATAAAATTTCTTCCAAGTATCTATTTTGCTCTCTTGATTTTTTTTAAAGTGGCCGGGACGATTTTTTTTTAGTCAAAAAATAGTTGAAGAAATCCTAGATACAAAATCACCAAAAACATTCTTGGTGTTCTCAACTTTCGGTTGAAGTCATTTAACCGAACTGTGATTTATTAAAAATTCGCATTTCCCTGGATTTGAAAGAGTTTCAAAATTTTTGTAATTTTTATTAAAAAATAACTGTTTTGAAACGGAAAACACAATTATATAGGTGACCATAAGAATTTATACTTAAAGGACTTGTCAGTAGAAATTATGCCTTTTTTAAATTAGACTCATATTCAATTTTTTAAATAAAACGCTTTTTTGATGTTTTAAATAAAACATTCTTTCTTTGAAGAAACAGGATGAAGCCCTTAGAAATAATTATAATAAAAAAAATCAGCGTTGATTGAATTTGATTTAAAAAAAAACATGTAGTACACAATAAATGTTGGTATAATTGTGACAAAATCCTCGAAAAATAAATAAAATATATTAAATCAACCAATTTTGGAACAATTAAGCAACATTTTATTATAGGCCACACAAAATAGAATATATTTCGGCAAATTAAGAAAGATTTCAGAAAAAATCTGTTATTTTTAACAAGACACTAAAGTTTACTTTATTATTTAATCGTCTAAACAATTTTCTAAACATCAAAACATTTTAGAGTCAAATATTGTAAAAGAAAATTACAAACAATATGAAAAATAATCGAGTTTGTAGAATAAATACTTTAAAATCTTACCTTCGCCCTACTATTATCGCAAACTCAGAATTTCCTTAAGAATCTTCCATGTGGATTAAATATACTATTCTTGATCAGATAAAAAATATGAATACTCAACTTTTATAAAAGAAGATCGACAATTTTATTATCGAAAGAACTGCTCTGAGCGATAAGAGAAATACAAACATGATATCATGTTTAAAAACTTAAATGGAAACACCTTTTTAAAAGAGTAACAAGATAAAAAAATAATAACTTAGAACAATGTTAGTAAAGGAATATTTTTACATCTTCGCTTGCTGTTTTCTCGAGTGGCGTCTCACAAGATTCTTCTTGCAATTAAATCAATCCTTCACCATAGATCCAACAATCAAGCGGTTTTTTGTTAAAGTGAGTGTTAACATAAATCGGCATGTCCCGCGCGTTGATCAACTTATTGCAACAATCGCAAGCAATCAAATTTTTTTGGAATGATTTTATACCTGCAGGCTGATTCTTCCTTTCTTGATGCCGGACAAAATTCTTCTTGCAATTTTTTAAGAATCAAACGGTTTAGTGCAAAAGTGAGTGTTAACATCAATCGGCATGTACCTCGCGTCGATCAACCTATTGGAAAATTCGTAAAAAATCGAATTATCTCCAGTGCTGATTCGAAATGTGATGCCTCACAAGATTCTTGCAATTATCGTGCAATCAAACGGTTTGTCACCAAAAGTGAGTGCGAACATTCACGAAAAATCTAATTTTCTCGGAATAATTGTACACCATCGCATGATTCGTTCTCGAGTGATGGCCTGACAAATTTCTTCTTGCAATTATCGTGCAATCAAACGGTTTTTCGTCAAAAGTGAGTGCAAACATAAATCGGTACATACCTCGCGCGTTGATTAACCGATTGCACAATTCGCAATCACTCAAATTCCATGCCGCATGCCGTTCAGAATGATTGTTACACCTTCGCCTGATGCTTTCTCGAGTGGTGCCTGACAAGATTCTTCTTGCAATTAAACCCTTTGCCACATATCGTGCAATCAAACGGCTTTTCGCCAGTGTGAGTGCGAATATGAATCGGCATGTACCTCCTGTTGATCATCTTATTGCACAATTCGCAGGCAATCAGATTCTCGCCCGTGTGCGTTTGCTTGTGAATTTTCAAGCACTTGAGCAGATGCGTCTCAAAATCACAGATGTCGCACTTGTAGCGCTTACGCTTGTATTCCTCGGCCTCAACATGGGCAATTTTCACGTGCAACTTCAGATAGCAGCCGGATCGATAGGAACGTCCGCAAATTTGACAGACAAAGGGACGATTCGTTTCCCGATTCGTGTGACTAATCATGTGAAGTCGCAGCTCGCTCTTGTTGTAAAAACCTTTTTTGCACACATCACAGTGGATATAATAGTCCTTATTGTGCCGTCGAATGTGAACCTTCATAGAAGCGTCCGAGTACTTTCTCGATCCGCAAATGTGACAGATGAGCGGACCAATGTGAATTCGCAGATGCATTATGAGATTTCGCTTAGAGCGGAATATCTTCTTGCAAACGTCACATTCAACCGGCTCATGTTCATCAGTCGCCTGCTCCATGTGTTTGAACAAGGCAACTTCCGAATAAAATCGTCGGCCACAGACTCGACAACGTTTCATTTTTCTTGGCACCGCTTCCGGAACAATATTCAGTCGATGCGCCTGTCGATGCCTGCCCAGCTGGAATTTCTTCACAAATTTCTCATCGCACATATCACACTCAAAGAATCCGGGCTTGTCTGGCCCGTCGGGAAAATAGCTGGGCATGTGATTTCTCCAGTGAGCGTCTAATTCTCGTCTCAGAGGAAGACTCGCATCACACAAGTGACACTCAAAACTGCCAGGTGTCTCATCATAACGTTCCATATGATTCAGGTAATTGTTTTTATAGTAGGTTCGGAAATTGCAAAATCTGCAGCGATATTGCGTCCTTTTACGAGTGTTTTCAGTCGTCAGAGAAGGTACAAAGTCACTGTCATTGTCATCGGACGGATCCTCCGACATTGTATCACTTTCCTCAAATTTTCGCCAACCTTTTACCACCATCTTTCGCGTCTTTTTAACTTTTGACTTGTCAATTTTTTCCTTCACTTCGCGAAATGGGGAAGATTTGCGCGGCCGACCTCGCGTTCTTTTGGCAATAGAATCAGTCGCAATTGGGACATTTTTAGGAGGACGTCCTCTCTTTCGTTTATTTACTTTTTCACTTTTTTGCGGCCTTTCATCAACTGTCTCTACTTGCGTTTCTAACTCGCCGATTTTAATAAACTCAGTCTTGACAATAATTGACTCTACACCATTCCCAGTTTGAGAAGACGGCTTTTTAAATTTTCCTCTGCGTTCCTTCTTTTCTGCAGTGGGACGTCCTCTCTTCCGCTTCGTTCCTTCCCTAGAAAGAAACGTGGACTTAATCGATTAATTTCTTGTTACATGTGACATAAAGAAAAATGAAAGATGACAGCGGATCTATTCGTCAATAATCTTATTGTGTGAAAATATCAGAATTCTAACAAATATTTACTTCCCCGACACTCTCTCGGCTTCTTCATTCCAATGACTTACTGCTACAGTAAATAAAAAAAAGATAGGTGTTTCTGTGATCAAGTAATGACGAAACATTTATTCAATAACATTACAGTGTAGGAAAAAATATATCAAACAATCACGATACTCGACAACAAAAAACATGAGGAATTGTACCACGAGCAAATTTGTAACTATTTACACAACGTTTTATGGATCTAGAACAATTTGTTCAGAGTTATCTTTACAATTATTCAGGGTTGCTATACAAATCCGGTTTCAATATTCATCACTTTTCCTGACTTTATAAACAATTTTTTATATTGTTATTAATCAATACAAATCAGAATTTAAAAAAAAATTAAGACAGACTAGAGCGTTCTACATAAATAAAAAATAAAGGATCGTAAACAATTTTAGATTTTGTGATAGTTCGGCACACAAAAGTTGTATGATTTTGTATAAAATACAAAAAGTTTCTCAACAAAATTAAATTTTTGTACAGTTTTTTGTATCGTTTATAGTATTTTATCAGTTAAACAATGGTTTAATTATTTAGATTCAGAAATTTTATGATTTTGAATATTGTATATCGGGAATTTTATTATTCGGTACTTTTCCAATTTCCGACTTTTAAATTGTCGACCAGTTTATAATTACAGCAATTTGATATTTCAAATACTTTTTCTTTTTCATAAATTTGCCACAAAATTGTATTGTTTGGGGAGATTTTTAATCGACATTTTATTTTTGAAAAATTAAAAATTTCTAGACAATTAAGAAAATTAGACCCAGAAAATTATTCATTTCTATAAAAAAGATTAAAATTTGTAATTTGCAAAAGCTGTATTTGCAGTTTTTTTTAAATACTTCTTTAAGAAAATACAAATTTCTACAAGCATTTATGAATAATTAAACCTTTGTATAAAATTTTACAAGAATATACATTTAGTAAATAAAAGTATTTTTTTTTTCAACAATTTTTCTATTGTTCAGATTCTACAATTTTTCTCTCCCGAAAAAGTTCACTTGCTTTTTTTCTAATTTCGGCATGTTCATTTTCAGAATTATTTAATATCGAGAATTTTTAAATCCAATAATATTATAAAATGCCAAGAATTTTATTATTCGATTTACTTTTTCATCAGTTTGATTAAGTTTTTCTAGAAAATTAAGAATTTTTATTAAAAAAAAAAACTTGCAATTTACAAAAGCTCCATTTTTCAGATTTTCTTCCAAATTGTTATTTTTAAGTAGGAATAAACAATATTTTCATAATAAAAATTTAAAAAATCTACGACTCCAAAATGGTTTCGCTTTTAATCATTTTTATAAGAAATTACGAATTTCTATCAAATTCAGCATTAACATATTTTTATGTGAAAATTGGAAAATCTAGAACGCCAAACCTATAGTTAAAATTTTTTTTGAAATTTTTCGAAAAAGGTGAGATACGTGAAGACAGAAAAATTTTGATAACCCTCGTCCCCGCCGAACTGACACAGTATCAAAATTTACAAAATATAACACTATGCAAATTTAAAAACAGATAATTTCGGGATTCAAAAAAATCTTTTTATGTATAGTGTACGAAGTTTTTTTTTTTTATAGTTCGTGTTACGGAAAAACAATTCCGAGTCCAAAATGCACACAAAATTCGTAGAAATTTCCGTAAA
>JAWWLR010000004.1:18802923-18813302 GCA_035041075.1 Acraspis erinacei | reverse complement strand
GTTGTTTTTTTGTTCCTATTTAATTCAGACATCTGTTTTAGTTTAATTTCAAATTTACCTCATATGAATTGATGCACATTTCTACCCCTCCCCCCCAACCCCTTTTTAAACCTCAAACAGCACACTGGTGCGAATTCGCACCGAACCAATTTCCAGTTTGTCAAGACAGTGTCTTGATTTCTCATTTAATATAGTGATATTAAATACATATTTTTTAAATAAGCTTAATATATGCTAGATGTTTATTATACGTTCAATATTTAATATTAACATTTTAAAAAAAACAATTCGCACAAGTGTGCCGTCTACGTATGCTGCATTAAAGTGTGCCGTTTGAGGGTTAATCCAGAAAACTGCTTTAGTTTACTTTCTGGTTTACCTTACTTGAACTGATGCATATTTTTACTACTTCTTTTATTTAACACATATATCACCGGTTTTAGTTTATTTTAAGGTGTAACCTCACTTGAAACGAGGCGCACTTCTACCTCACTTAACTACTAGTTGTTTTTTCTCATTTAATTCAGAGATCTGTTTTAGTTTAACTTCAAGTTTACCACACTTGAATGGATTCTTATTTCTACTACCAAAAAGCATCTGGAACATTTTTAAATCAACAAAAATAGTACCTGTCTCGAGTTATTGATTTTAATAAGAATGCGGACACCCACTAACTTTCGAAAATCATAATAAAAACTAAAATCTACGATTTTGGCTTGACAAGATATTGACAAACTACCATGAGAAAAGCCTTAATTTATTCGACCCGAAGCATAACAAAATCAGGCGATAACACGATTAGCTTTCAACTGATTTTGACTGAAAAGTGCTAGTCAAACCCAATTTTTTAATTCACATGTTTTCGGAATACCCGAGTATTTTAAGCCATAAATTCAAAAAACAATCACTGCGACTGTTTTGAAATTAAATATTAATTTTTTACTTTTTTGAAGGGTTATTAAGTATAATTTGTTTGAAATCACTGTGAAATAATTTTTTTTAATTGCGGATCTTCTATACTGTATTTATAAATCTGTTGTTTTTACAAATTCTGAACTGCAGATGGTTGCAACATTTTTTTTAACAAAATGATTGTTTCATTTTGAAGAAAAAAATTTAGGACATGTTTTCAAAATTTCAATTTTTTGGAGATTAAGTAATTATTGCATACTAAAAAAGGATTTAAAATGTAATTTACATCTTATACAGTGAAAAAAAACACATTTCTTGATATATTGTATTGTAAGGATTCACAAGATTCCAAAAAATACCAAAGTATTTTTACGAATTTTGAAGGATTTTAAGGAATTTTAATTGGATTTTAACGCTTTGAAGGGATTTAGAGGAATTTTGAGAAATTTTTAAATAATTAGCAATTTTTTATGGAATTTAAATTAATCTCTAAAAATGTTTAAGGATTTTAATCAGATTTCAAGGGATTAACAATATTTGTAGAATATTTCATAGGATTTTTAAAGGGATTTCAAAATATTTAAAAAAAAGCCATGATTTTCCAAGAAAAACCAAATTATTTTAAAGAATTTTCAAAGTTGTCACGGAACTTTAATTATATTTTGACGCTTTAAAGGGATTTCATCAGATTCGAAAAGATTTCAAAATATTTGAAGCAATTTTGATAATTTGATGATTTCAGGCAATCTAAAGACTTTATGGAATCTCAAAGAATTGAAAAGATTTTCAGTCTTTAAAGTATTTTAAGGAATTTTTGTCGGGATCACAATAATTTTCAGATTACAGATGATTTCGTAAAATTTCTACTGATTTAACGAAAATTTTAGACTTTTCCGACAATTTTCTACCGATTTTAAAGGTTTTCATAGAACTTTGACGATTTCAAGCGATTTAATTTAACGGAATCTCAAAGAATGTTAAGCGATTTCCACCGCTTTGAAGTACTTCAAAAGTTTTACAATGATTTCTCAGGATTTCACGATATAAAATAGTTTCACAAATTTTGCATAATGTCCGGGGATTTTTGTTGTAATTTTTAAAGTTTTATTCTAAAGTATATCTACACAGATTTTAGAGAATTTCGGAAGATTTCAATATATTTTAGGGAATTGTAAAAGATTTTAAGGTTCACTTCTCGACTCTACATTTATTGGACGTATGTAATATGAAATATTACATACAGTCAAACCTGGATTTGGTGATCCTCCATTTAATGTTTCCGAGAATTAACGCCGCGCGGCGGGAGGATGTGCGGTGTTCACCCAAGCGTCACAAAATTAAAAGAGAGAGAGAAAAAAAACAGGAGACAAAATAGTTGCGAGACTCTGGATTTAATGTCACACTCAGTCCCAAAATTGACATTAAATCCAGGCTTGACTATAACATAAGCAGTCAAAACTGGTTACCATTCGCATATTTAACTGGCAAACGGTACACTGGTGCGAATTCGCACCGAATCAATTTTCAGTTTGTTACGACACTATATTAAATATTAATATTGCAACAAAAAAAAAACAATTCGCAGAAGTGTACCGTCTACGCATGGTGTTCTCAAGTGTGCCGTTTGAGGGTTAAAAGAAAAAGAAAACCTGAACGAAAGACATCCCGCCGAGACTTTTATGATTTTCCCTCCCCCAAAAAAAGCCTTACGTAATTAATGGACACTCCCTTACCAAGATGAATCTTCAATGCCAACCAATCCCAATGTCCTAAAATACTCGGTCGGCTCCCCCAAAACATATTCAGAAGAAGAAACAAACAACCGGGCCAACACTTTTCAGTCAAAATTGGTTCAATCTAGCCGTGATAATTTAATTACGAACCTTGCGAATCACATCCTACCTTCCTTCCTAGCTAGGAAGCAAAACGGTAACAGTATCTAGGGAATGATCATCCTGCTGCTGCATGTCTGGCGGCTGCAGTTGCTGATGCAAGTGTTGCTCCTCATGCAAATGCTGCTCCTCATGCAAATGCTGCTCCTCATGCAAATGCTGCTCCTGCTGCTCCTCGTGTTCCTGTTGCGCTCGCGCATTCTGCTTCGCGTGGGTTTTCAAATGCGAATTGAGCATTGTCTTCGAGGCAAACGACTTGTGACAAAACGAGCAGGGATAAGGCCGATCGCCCGTGTGTCCACGCAAATGCACAACAAGCGTTGTCCTCTGCGTGAAACGCTTATCACAGTGGGTACATTTGTGCGGTCTCTCGCCCGTATGAGTCCGCCGATGAACACTCAGATAATTCTGCGATATAAACGCCTTCTGGCAGAGATCACAGACATGCGGCTTCTCGCCCGTGTGCTTTCTCACGTGAACCGTCAGATAGGTCTTGCTTGACACGGCCTTTCCACAAATGTGACACACATACTCATTCTGGGGTCCCACATTGCCATGTGTGCGCATGTGCACAAGCAACACCTGCTTCCTGGAGAACCTCTTGTGACAGAGCTCGCAGTGGTGCTTCTTCTGAGGTGGCACATAGTCGGGCTGATGGAGCTTCGCGTGCAATCGCAGACCCTGACGATAGCGGAATGTGGCACTGCAGATGTCGCACTGGAACGGCTTTTCCTTCGAGTGGACCAGCTGATGTTCCTGATACGTGTTTCGCGTGTAGAAACCGGTGCCGCAAATCTCACAGTGAAACTTGTACTCAAGATTGTGCCGCCTCTGATGACTGAGCAGATTCTGCCGATGAGCACTGCTATAGCCGCATGTCTCGCAGGTGTGAACCATCTTCTCGCCGGTGTGCAGCTGCTCGTGTTTCCTCAGAATGGTATTTGTATTGAAGCTTCGGCCACACTGACCACAGGCAAAATGGTCCTCCTCCTTCGCAATCTCCTCGTTCTGTTGTTCCTCGTGCGACTTGAGATGAATCGTGAGCTCTTGCTCAGAGACGTATCCAATTCCGCACAATGTGCACTGCAGAATGGACTCCGTGTGGATAATTTCTTCGCCATTCGCCTCCACTTTCGTGAGTTGTTCGGTGATGAGCATTCCACTGGCATCAGTCGAATATATTTTCATATTACTGCCATCGCAACACTGATGATTTTGCGGTGGCAGCACGTCGAGCTTTGATACAAAGTATCTGAAAAGAAGAGAGACAAAAATAGGGTAAATCAGAACTGTTCATCAGGAATCATTTTAAATTTGCTTTCTTCTCAATCTCTCTTTTGAATTCTACTAATATACACTTGTAAACTCAAGAAATGAGGTTATTAATAACGCGGCCGACAGTGTCTAGTATTTTTTTTATCGGTCAATTTATTCCAATGGAATGGGGGTAGGCTCTTTATCTTCATTTGTAATTTGCAATCATTATTTTTATAATTTGTGCATGTGGTAGGATCCATGGAAACTCTTCCAAACGACAGCTTATAATTTCCTTTTTAAATCAGTCGATCATTTACACCGGGAAAAAAATAATGTTGATATGGTCCGTTGGTGGTAAAAGAATGTTTTTTTTTTTTAGAAAATCAGGATTGGTAGACGCAAAAGGACTGAAGTGTAATTTATGCTGGCTTTATTAACCCCTTAATCTAAACTAATTCGTTGGTATAAACCTTATGCTAACTCAAAGGATTAATTAACAAATGATAAATTTTGCCACCTAAACACGCAAACAAAAATTGAATTCATTAACATCTTCAATCTTCATTTGCTGCAGTACCAATCAGAGAAATGACAATGATCAAGATTTTTAATAACCTTTATAAATTCTGTAATTAAAAAAAAACATCCTGATTGTTTAATAGCAATTTGTAAAATTTCGAGATGTTATTATAAGCACGCAATAATTTGAATAAAAGATAGTAAACATTCAAGTGTACTTATACTAGAATGTGCATGTGTAATGTGAGCGTCTACGTGCTTTAGTGTCCTATTACTAATAATACAAATTTTTCAATTGTTGTTGATCGTTTCCAAAAATTCCTGTTTATTTAAACAAATTACCCTAATTGTCATGCTGTGAGAAAATAAAAGACTACGGTCGTGTACGCTGCAAAAATTTAGTATTTGTAATTCAGAGTACACAAAAAGTTTTAGATAATTTTTCGTCGCATAACCAAAACGGAACTTAGCAGCATCTTTTTAGTTCTAAAAGCAGCCGTTTACATAACAGAATGAACTAATTTTAAGGCGCATGCGCGCAGTACAATAATGCGTCCACAATACTCCTTGAAGAATTATGGGTTCATAATCGTACTGCGCGCATGCGCATTCACAACCATACGTGTACAGTTATAACCCCGTCAACCTAACCTCAAATTTCTGATGCGATAAACTTGTAAATCATACCTTTGTTACCATTTTCTGCTACAACGAGGTAAACATCTTTTTATCCTAGCTACACAATATACTATTGTATAATTGCATAACTCATCCAAAAAAAATATTGTCAGAAAAAATACAACGGTTTCTGTTTACAAAAATTGTAAAACTGAAGAAAAAAATTAAAACTCTGGCTGATCGCCTTAGGATAGGATACTATTCTGTTGATACATATTGGACAATAATTTTCTTGACACGTACATGCAAAATCCTCAGTAGGCCACCACTTGCAGACATCGAAAATTGTTTATTTTGCATCGTGCACCAAGGTGATGAGCGGAAATTCCAAAATCGGTGAGCAAAATGATCTCCATGGTGGCCAAAATATTTTGTTCACCACTTTCGCCATCTAGCGACGTAACCCGCTAATAAGTTAACATAGTTACGACGATAGATGGTACAAGTAGTAAACATAACATTTTGCTCACCACTTACTAGTGCCATATGGCGTCATAAAGGTCTACTAAGTTAACATAGGTACTGCGCTAGTAGTAACTATAACATTTTGCTCACCAATTTCACTACTGGTCCAATCTAGCGCCTTAAACGGATACTAAGCAAACATTTTTGCGACGCTAGGTGGCACAAGCAGTGAAAGTGATGAGCAAAATGTTATGATAACCATGGATAACATTTTGCTCACCAACGTATCTTCGCATGAGCAAAGAATCCATGTGACCTCTCGTATCGAAATATATTATATAATTTTAGAAAATTATAATTATTAAAAGGTTCGAGAAACTTTATATAGAAAGAAGCAATTACAAAATTTCGGAATTTTCGCAAAGTTTTTGAACTTGAATTTATTGAATAGGTTCTAATTTTGTTAACTCTATAGAGGAAGATAAATGTAAACCGCGGCTTTAATGTAGGAAATTGTTTTGAAATTTTAATTTTGTTCTGTAACTAATAAAAAAAAATCCATTTGTCTATATATAAAAAAAAATTAAGACTATAATAGGAAGTTTTGTATTGTTTAAATAGTGTACTGAAATCTCAACTGCTAACCAAAAGTTCTGTAGCATTGCAAACCAGCTTTCTTATACATTTCTGGACTATAAATTCTTTCCAAACATATGTACAAAAAATTGCTACCTTCATACAATTCAAGACATCAAAAAATCTGAAAATATATTTTTTTTAATTGTTTTAAGTAGGAGGGCTGCAAAAATAAATGGTCCCTACCCACTCTTAAGTTTTCAATGAGTATTTTAAAGAGATAAAATAACAGTTTTGGGGTCCCAATAATATATTTAAGCATTTCTTTTTTAAATATAGATCTCCCTCGAATACAAAAATTTGACTATAAAAATCTATTCTATGAATTCTTTGGCAAATAAAAATTGAGATTTTGTAATTCACTAAAACTGGGATTTTTAGAAATTATTTTGATTCTCTTTAAAACAACTAGCAGCGTTAAACTGTGTTTAATTTACTTATTTCTTAAAAAAAAATTTTGTAATAAACTTATACATTCCTTACCTCATGACGTCAGTGAAGATTCTTCTTAAAAATTGTCGTCGAAAAAATTGTTTAAAAAACCAGCGCGGACCAAACGGTGTATTCCACTGCATAAAGTACTCGCAAATGAAGAAAATCGCTCGCTGGATAATAATTTGTTCTCGACAAACGCTAATCCTAATTTTGAAAAAACTTATTCTCTTTTTCCCTCTATAAGCTCGACAATAATTTTATATGTATTACGGCATCAAATCAATTGACCTTTTCAAAAAATCTTGTTTAAATATATAATTTGGAAAAGTTTGAAAGTTTTTCTTGAAAGCCTATTTTCACCTCCTTTAATAAAGGGAGACTAATACATTTTTTTAATGGAAGCTCATTATCCTAGTATTAAATTGCGAAAGTTGCAATTTTCGCTTTTTCGATGAAATATTTTTTTAAATATTCGCCATACGCTATACCGAGTTTATTGAAAAATACTTTAAATCAATTTAGCGGTAGCTCAGGCAATTGCGCTTCGACTTTATAGCCGGAAGATTGTATTTGATTCTCGCTGCCTGCACTTTTTTTTACTTATTCTTTAAGTGTTTATTTATCAAAATATTTATAAATATTATTTCTTTAAATAATTCTAAAAAATCATGGAAGCCGTCATTTTTTAATGATTTTTTCACAGAACATTTTTTAATTTATCAGGTTATTTACAAAGAAATTTATTATATATCAATTTTACTAATTTTCTCATAATGTTTGTCAATTATATTTTTTAAACGAAAATTTTTGTTTCTAAACAAAGTTTTCAAACAGAACAGGGACTTATCACAGATGTACTTGCTTGTTGGAACCGAATTTTTTTTCAAGTGAATAAAAGACATTATAAAAATTATTATTTGCAAAATTTTGGGATGTTATTCAACGAGATTATACTTAAAAACATTTGGGCAAATAAAGAAGAAATGAAATAAATAAAAAAAAAGTGCAGACAGCGAGAATCGAACACGCAAACTTCCGTCTAACTTCATATGGCCTGCGGCGAATATTTCGAAAGCTTTGGAAAATTGATACTAGTGGTAATGAGCTTTCCTTGACAAAATTATGAACCGAAACTTCTAGATTTTCTTTTCAAATATTTTGTTTTGGAAGTTTCAATAGCTTTTCAAGGGCTTAAAAAAATTTATAGGATATTAAAAAGGATTTTAAAGTATTTCTATGTATTTTCAAGGATGTCAAGGGATTTTAATTGAATTTTTAAGCTTTGAAGGGATTTCAAAGATTGGAAAATATTTAAAGCGAGTTTGATAATTTCACAAGATTTTAAAGCAATTTTCCAAAGTATAATCACAGGTTTGAGAGGATGTGGTAAGTTTTCAAGACTGAACAGAATTTATTTTATAAAAATTATTTATAAAAAATAATATATAAAATTATTTAAACATAATGAAATAGATTATTTATAAATTATATTATTTTTTATTTATTTTGCTGAAATTTTTTTTTTGTAACCTACACAACAATAATTGTAAATAAGATTTTTTAAATCGACAATATCATCTAGATTTTCTTTTTAAAGTGCCAATAGCTTTTTAGATAATACAAAACCTAACAACTAACACTTCCTAATATAGGAAAATTTTCGTCCGCTATTCAAGAAGCTGCTACTTGCACATAGCAATTTTTTAAAATAACAAACGGGTCGCCATACGTGGACGAAACGTGTTAGGTTTTCTATTCGAAAAACTATTGGCACACTGACACTTTTTAATATAGGAAACGCTTCATCCTCTGCGGACGAAACTTGCTGTTTTTTTAATCGAAAAGCTAATACTGGCGCATCAAAATTTGTTTAAATAAAAAACGTTTTGTCCTCCGTGGATGAAACGTGTTAACTTTTCGATTCGGAAAGCTATGGGCACACTAACACTTTTTAAGATAAGAAACGTTGCGTCCTCCGTGAACGAAACGTGTTAAGGTTTCTGTTTCAAAAATCTTTGCCACTTCAAATTTTTTTGAAGATTAGAAACGTTTCGTCCCGGGTGGACAAAACATGTTAGTGTTTCTGTTTGGAAATCTATTGACAAACTAACCTTTTTTAAGACAAGGAACGTTTCGTCCGCCGTGGACGAAACGTGTTATGGTTTCTTTTTGGAAAGCTATTGCCATACCAACATTTTTTAAAGATAAGAAACATTCCGTCAAGAGTGGACGAAACGTGCAGAGTTTTTAATTTTAAAATCTGTTGACTTGCATCAAAGTTAAAGACATAAATAAAAACATGATGACAACTTACTGCATAACAATGTTTTCCAAAATATGTTTTTTTTTTATCAAATATTTTGCTTAGCAGATTTTCAGTGGTCTAGTCAAGATTTAAATGCCTCTTTTTATCAGTGAGGCACGTGGACAGATCTATTGAACAGTGTTCAACATTATTCAGAAATGGTTGTAAATAATAATTTCATATCAATTGTATTTATTACATTCAAATATACTTAACAAAAATTGTTAGCATCTATTACAATTAAAACATAGATACCACAAATTTGTTTGACATTTATATTATCCATAAACTAGAACCCATTAAGCGTCATCGTTAGTTCTTAGCCTAGTCTAAGTTAGCGCGGTTAGCACTTTTGTTTTGATTCAATTAGCCTCTCTATTTGAGTACTCACGCAATCAGACTTCACAAACTGAGAAAGAAATGCCACAATTTATTATTTCACTGAACCAATCCAAAAACAATTGAGCGAATTAAATTTTGTTTCCTTTAGTTTGATTTCAATGAAATGCACATTGGCAAAAAACTATTTTAATTAATGGCATTTTTCTCATAGCGCAGAAATGATTTTTATTCTATTAAAGTCATTAGATTATAACATAGATTATAGCTTTCTAGACGTGAGAATTAATTAAACATCGAATTTATTCAAATGATGAATGGATATGTTTCATGTTGTGGATATTCTTTTGGCATAAAAAAATAGTGCAATATAAAGAAAAACATATTGAAATAAAAAATGCGCTACTTTTTAATTAAAATAAAATATATCAAACTTGACATTTAAAAATTAAAACTTTTTTTAAAACAACTTTTCTATTTAAAAAGGTGTAATAATATACGAAAATTAAGCCGTTTTGATGTAATTATATTGTTTTCTAGTTCGAAAAGTGTCTATTTAAATTCTTTAGAATATCTAAAATAGATGTAAAAACAATTTAAAAAATAGTGAAACACAGAAAAATATTATTATTAACATATTTACTCTAAAATACATAGAACTTTACCACTTTCTGTATAATATTAATGCGCTACTGCAAGTTTATAAACATCTACTAACAAATTATTAACAAATTCACTAGAACAAAAATTGTTATACCGTCGGATATTATGAGACAAGTTACAAACATTTTCTTGAGCATACGTACATTTTTAGTTGATTAAATTTATTTTAAAAAGTGATACGGAGAAATAAAAAAAAACACTGAAAAGCTTCGAATATAGATTTAAAAAATTATGTAAAGAAAAAAAATCCCCTCCATCCCTCCTTTGGATATACTTCCGAATAGCACCCACCGACGATTTTCTTGAAAGTACGTATACTTACGTATTTTGATGCGCTG
>JAWWLR010000004.1:18768061-18787381 GCA_035041075.1 Acraspis erinacei | reverse complement strand
ACAACATCGCCGATGAATGACTCGTGAAGACTGACGGCTGGAGATCAGTGCAAAAGCCACCACCTAATCCGTACTCTCCCAACTCCGGCGAGGGAGAGAGTATCTGGCGCAGCATTCCCGATAGCCCGCCAAATGTGCCGCCATCTCTGAAATTGACAAAACCCAAGGACATTGCGGCGAGTGACCCAACACACACCCACACACATAATAACAATAATAATAAAGAGTCGAGACAGCTTCGTATTTATTACCAGAGTGGCCACAAAATTGGAGTTATCCTAACATTTAGACAAATTTCCTTGACAGGAATGTATTAAAAAAGCCAAAAAGGAACCGTACTTAAATTACGTAACAGCTTAGGATGGTAACATTTCGTTACAATTTGTTACAGTAGAGGGTCCTTCACTCATGTATGTAATTTTTGCAAATTGGCAGAGACTTACACCTAAAGATTATTTTTTTAGGTTATAAATTTTATTATTTGTTCGAAAATATAACAAGTTTCTTAATTCAACTGACTTTTCTGTTAGCTAAGAGATTTTTCTGTATTACTACTTGATGAAATTTAATATTTTATTTGTTGTAAATCAGTTATAAATAGACAAATACCAAAAAAAGCGTTTTTGGGAGAAAATTCATTTCCCACCTTACTTGTGGATCGATTTTGATGAAACTTGAAATCTAAAGGTTTTGAAGGTTGTTGATTACGAATCTGCTGTCAGTTTGGCAAATTCAAAATGGCAGACGAAAAGCGCAAGAAAATAGTATTTTACGCTGAAAATTTTTGCTCCGGGGTACTTGGGTTAGCTGAGTACAAATATGTAAACAGAATTTAAATTTTTTCAAATTCAAGATGGCGAATTCAAAATGGCGGAACAACAAAATTTGAAGTAAAAAAACACGTATTTCGCTCTAAAATTAGTAACTCGGAGATTTTTGGGATCGCTACGCATGAATCTGAAATAAAAATATCAATTTTCCATGATCCAAGATGGCAAAATATATGTTTAAACTTTTTTTTTTGATCTGCCATCTTGGATTATGAAAAATTAAATTTTTTATTTCAAATTCATGTTCAGCGACCCCAAAAACCCTCGAGTTATTAATTTTAAAGCAAAGTAGATTTAAAACATTTCTTTGATCCGCCATATTGGATTCGCCAACTTGGAATTGAAATATTAAAATCCTAGTTGCAGATTCGTGCTCAGCGACCCCCAAAACCGCCGAGTAAGAATTTTCAATAACCAATAGCAAAATGTGTGCATTAAAGGGTTCAAAATTTAACCCTATTCGTAAAACATTAACCTTTTGTTTAAAATTCTTGCGTTTGTTGCTGATAAATCAACTGAAATGTTTTTTGGATGAAAAATACTTTTTCTGAAAATTTGTATTTTTTATTTAAATGATTCTATTTTTTGTTAGAAATATTGCATCTTTCTAGGATAAAAATGCAATTGTTTCGTTAAAACTGTTACTATTTCCTAGAAAATTAAATTTTTGTTTAAAATTCGTATTTTTGTGCTGAAAAGTCAACTGTAATCTCTTTTTTTTTGGAAAATTTATCTTTTTTATTTAAAATTTCACCAGTTTCGGTAGTAGAATTTTCATTTTTCTTGGATAAAAATGCAACTGTTGCGTTGCAAAATTTAACAAAGTTGTTAAAAAGTCATACTTTTTGGTTAAAAATTCGACTATTTAATAGAAAATTAACTTATTGCTTACACTTATTATTTTGTGGTTGGAAAGTGTACTGGAATCTTCTTCTTTAGCAGAAATAACATTTTTCTTCGATAAAAATGCAACTGTTTGGTTGAAAACTCTGCTACTTTGTTCAAAATTGTAGTATTTTGAAGAAAATTTACTTTTTATTTAAATTTAATATTTTTGGGGTTAAAAAGAGAATTAAAATCATTTCTGGATAACAATCCCACTATTTTTCGAAAATTTGTTTAATTTTAATTAAAGATTCACCTGTTTAAAGAGAAATTTCATCTTTCATAGATAAAAAATTCAACTATTTGATTGAAAATTCAACTTAAAAATGAAAATTCGTCGTTTTTTATTCAAAATTCTTCTCTTTTTAGTACAAATTTCATCTTTCATGGATAAAAATCCAACTACTTGGTAGAGAATTCAACCAATTTCTTACAAATCGTATGTTTTGGAAAAAAAATTCAAGTGTTTGGTAGAGAATTAAACAATTTTGTTAAAAAGTCGTCCTTTCTGGTTCAAAATTCGTCTTTTTGGTTAAAAATTCAATTTGTTACGTAGAAACTTATTTCTAGTTTAAAAATTCATATTTTGATAGTGGAAAAAGTCAATTGAAATATTTTTACGCAGAAAACTCAACTGTTTTTTCGATTTTTTAAATAAAAAATCATCTGTTTTCGCAAAAATGTAATTTTTTTATGAAAATGTCAATTTTTGGTTAAAATTTAATCTTCTTTGCTCAAGTCTTCAACTATTTTGTTTGAAAGATTTGGCTGAATCTGTTTGTTAAGAAATTATTTTTTGGTTGGTGATATATATTTTCAGTTGAAAATTCATCTCTTTAATAGAAATTTTAACTGCTGAGTAAAAAAGCCTATTTTTAAGTTTGAATTTTTGGGGTTGAAGATTCTCCTTTTTCGGTAAATAAATAAGTTTCTCGGTCTGAAAATTTCTTTTTGGTTGGGTAAAAATGCATCAGTTTCATGGCAAAAATAAATTTTTTGCTGCAAAACCAATCTTTTTGTTTGAAAATTCAATAAACTTTTATTTATTTCTCGAGTGGAAAATTTTTATTTGTTCAAAATTCGTCTTTATGGTTTTGAACTTCTTTTTAAAAATAAATTTCATCTTTTTGAGTGAAATACAAACTATGATACTTTTTTCTTGGGCATTTACTTTTTAGTTTAAAAATTAAAGTATTTTTAGAAAATTATTTGGTCGAAAATTTGACAATTTAAAAAATAAACTGAAATCTTTTTTGGATGAAAAAAAAACTTAAAAAAAAGTTTTTTAATTAAAAATTCATCTGCTTTAAGAGAAAATTTGTCTTGCTTGGATAAAAATGTTTAAACTGTATATTTTATGCTTGAAAATGAACTGAAATCTTTTCTGGATGAACGTTGAAATTTTAAAAGAAAAGTTTGTCGTTTTTTATAAAAAAATTAATCTGTTTTAGTACAAATTTCATCTTTCTTGAATAAAAATTCAACTGATTTGTTAAAAATACATATTTTTCGTTGAAAAAATCTTCGTTTTGGATTTAAAATTAATTTTTGTAGTTGAAAGTTATTGCTTGTTTAAAAAGTCCTATTAATATACTTAACATATATAATATATACATAAATTTTAATTGACCCTTGAAAGGTCAACTGGAATCTTCTTTTGGGTGAAAATTCAACTATTCTTCTGATTTACAAAAAAAAAAAAAAAAAAAAAATTCATCTTTTTAAAGAAAAATTTCATATTTTTTGGATAAAAATGTATCTGCTTGGTAGAGAATTCAACAGTTTTGTCAAAAAGTCATCCTTTGGTTAAAAATTTGACTTTTTGGATTGAAAAGTCAATTTTTTTCGTAGAAACTTATTTCTGGTTAAAAAAATTCATATTTAGATAGTGAAAAGTCAATTGAAATCTTTTTAAGCAGAAAACTCAACTAGTTTTTTCAAAATTTAATTTTTTGATGTAAAAAATCATCTGTTTTCGCAGAAATGTAATTTTTTAAATTGAAAATGCCACTTGTTGGTCCTGTTTTAAAGATTTATATAAAAGTCAGTTTAAAATTAATTTTTTTGATTGAAGGCTGCTTATATCTGGTTGAAAATTTAACTGTTTAATAGAAAAGCATTTTTGTTTAAAAATTATTTTTTTAACTGAAAATTTAATTAGTTAATTGTTTTTAAGATTGTCCTCTTTATTTGAAAATTCTCCTTCTTTGGTACAAAAAAAAACAATTTTCTTGTTTTGAATTTTCATTTTTGTTGGGTGAAAAGGCATCAGTTTTTGGTTTAAATTTTTCTTTATAAATTCAATCCGTTTTGATTGAAATATAAAGTATGACACTTTTTGATTGATAATTTATCTTTTTTGGTAGAAAATTTAACTAGGGTGTTAAAAATTTAGTTATTTTGTTGAAAATGCAAATATTAACTAGAAAAACATTTCTGGAAGCTAAAAATTACGTAAAGCAAAAATCTGTTACGTAATTTAAGTACGGCCCCAAACTAGCAATAAATAAATAATTACAAAAAAACAAGAATTGATATTAAGAAGTCCCTCCAAAATAATATTTAAAAATATCAATTTCTTTTTTCCCTGGCAGCTCCTTCATTTCCCTGACAAATTTTTTTCTTACCTGACATGTGGCCACCCTGATTACTGTTTCTTTCGACTTTTTTTTTTGCAGACGTATAGCACGAGCAGCAGGCGGTGATATACATTTATAACAGGGTGTCTACTCAAATCCTGGAAAAAAATTCGTCGACAATTCCAGGGTTTTTTTTCTCCAGTTTTCCCCCAGCTATCATTTTTTATAGTACTGAGTCAATTAAATTTTTCGCATTTTTCAAAACAATCAATTCGAAATATTTAGTCTCGCGAATTTATTATAAATAATGTGAATTGTTTCTGTTTCTGAGGATTTACGTCACGAATGCACAATCAATTAATTAAATAAATAAATAATACTGAAAACATAACAATTCATTTCGTGCATTTATCTCCAAATTATTAAATGGTTAAATTTAAAAAAAAAGGATCAATTTTCAACCAAATGGTTGAACTTTGAACTAGAAAATATCAGTGTTCAAGATAAAATGGAATAGCTAAATTTTCAATTAAAATAAGAAATTTTCCTCAAAATAAAAAAAAAACTAGTTTTTAAACAAAGTGATGATTTTTCAATAAAAATAAAGAATCTTCAACTGCAATACATCAATTTTAACCAAAAAAAGATACGTTTTTAACAAAAGATCAATTTAGAAATAAAAATATGAATATTTAATTGAATTACTTGATTTTTCACTAAAAACATCAGACAAGGAAATTAATTGTCTACCAAAACATACCATTTTTTTTAAATACAAAAACTTTTAACGAAATAGTTGAATTTGTAACTAAAAAATACCATTTTTTCAGCTAAACAGTTGGATATTGAATTTAAAAATAAATAAATTTGCAAACAAAAATGGTGCTGATCAATTTTCAGTTTGAAAAAATTAATTTTTAATAAAACTGATGAATTTTCATCTAAAATTATCAATTATGAACTGAAATAGTTGAATTTTTAGTCAAAATAGTTATTTTTTCACAAATTAAAAAAAAAAATTTAACTAAAGTTTTAAATTTTCCATTAAGAAATTATAAATCTTCAACTGCCATAGCTAAATTTTTAACGAAAGATAAATTTAGAAATAAAATTATGAATATTTAATTAAAATACTTCAATTTAAAAAAAAAAAAAAAAGAATTTTCAAACAAGGGAATTAATTTTCAACCAAAACAGCCATTTTTTTGAGAAAATAGTAAACTTTCAGCGAAAAGTTGAATTTTCAACTAAAAAAGACAAATTTGCAGCTAAACAGTTGGATTTTGATTGAAAAAATATCAATTTGGAAAGAAAAATGGTGTATATAAATTTTCAGTTAAAATAATTAATTTTCAACCAAATAAAAAAACTAATTTTTAACCAAAGTGACGAATTTTCCATTAAGAAATGATAAATCTTCAACTGCAATAGATAAATTTTTAACCAGAGATAAATTTAAAAAAAATGCATTTAGAAATAAAATTATGAATATTTAATTGAAGTATTTCAATTTTCAATGAAAAACATGAATTTTCAATTTAAAAATAAGAAAATTAATTTTCTACCAAACAGAAGATTTTTCAACAAAAAACGTGAACTTTTACATGAAATAGTTCAATTTTGAACTAAAGGAACAAAATTTCAGCAAAATATTTGTATTTTAAATTTAAAAATATCAATTTTCCAACTAAAATTATGAATCTTCAACTGGAATAATTTAATTTTAAACCAAAAAGATTCATTTTTTTAAAACAAAGACGACGATTTTTCAACAAAACACATGAATTTCGAACTACAAAATACAAAAATGCAATAGTTAAATTTTCATTTAAAAAAATTAATTTTGAATTAGAGGAACGAAACTTACTATTTATACGAAAAGCTTAATTTTCAAATTCAAAGGCTAATTTTCTACAAAACTTAATTTTTCAGTCAAAAAATATTAATTGTCAATTAAAAAATTAATATTTACAGCAACAAAAAAATGAAAATTAACACTTTAAAGCTGAAAAACAAATTTTCATCAAAATACAGAAATTTTAAACCAAATCGTTGAATTTTTAATCAATAAAAATAACTTTTCAGCTAAACATGGAAGTTAAATTTTAAGTTAGAAAAAATATGTTTCAATATAAAATATTTCCACAAAATAGTTAAATTTTGACCAAAAAAAAAAATGGTTTATCAACTAAAGCGATGAATCATTTACTAAAAAATAAATTTTTTTAACTAAGTAGTTCCACTTCTAATAAACCAAAACAGATGTTTCAGTCAATATTTTTACAAAAATTTTCTGCCTAAACTTTCCAAAAAAAAGATTAATTTTCAAGCAAAAAAAAATGAATTTTTTACTAAAAAGAATTTTTTTAAAATACTTTTTAACCAAATAGTTGAATTTTCAACGCAAAATATAAAATTTCTATTACAAAAAGGTTTTACAGAATACATAAACTTTAAATTAAAATATATTAATTTTCAATGGAAAAAATGATAAATTTTCAATTAAAAAATATAATTAACAAAAATCGATAATTTAAATTTAAGCTTAAAAAAGGAATTTTCAACTAAAGAGATGCAGTTTTAAGCAAAGTGATGGAATATTCAACAATCTCCAGTAAAAAAAATTTCACCAAATAGTTTTCGACTTTAATAATAATTAAATTCACAGCAAAAAAAAATTAATTTCGAGTCAAGAAAGAAACAACTGTCAAGCAAAAAGATGCATTTTCAATTAAAACCATCAATTTTGAACACAAAAAATTAATTTTAAACAAAATGTTTCAACTTTCAACCAAATAAATAAAAATCTGATTCCAGAGAAGATCAATTCGGAATGAAAAAAATGTATTAGTTGATATTTCAATACATAATTATAATTATATAAAATTAAAAACAGTTTAATTCGTCACAAGACAGCTTTTCAACATACGTTGCACATTTTTTATTAAAACAGAATTTTCTTTGCCAAGAGAAAGAAAAGCTTGCAAATAAACTGCCAAATTTTCAGCAAAATACATCAAGTTTCAACGATATAATTACATTTTTAACCAAAAATAAAATCACTAAATTTTCGGTTAAAAAAAAAATTATTTTCAAACGAAAAAAAAATCAACAAAATAGGTTAATGCAGTAAGATAAAGCCACTTTTACAAATTAATCATTATTATTGAATTTTATAATGAAATTTAAAAAAAAATTGAAGCACGCTCGCGAAAAAATTCCCCGACTAAAAACAAAAATTCCCAGACTCTTTCCAGGTTTTCCAGGTAGGGTAGACACCCCTGTACAATATTGAACTTTGCTTGTGTGTGTGGTTTTCTGCATAGTGGTGGTCGTGCAAGGTGCTTGGGCATTGCGATTTTGACTAGAAACACTAATTCGAGTACTAAACGCACCTATGGGTGTCGAGCTTAGAGAGAGAGAGAGAAAGAGAGACTCTGTGATCAAAAATTGAGTCACTTATAAAATACTTTACCTTGTACGCAATTTTTCATTACACTAATAAACGCAAAAAC
The DNA here is from genome assembly GCA_035041075.1 of Acraspis erinacei. Taxonomy (NCBI): domain Eukaryota; kingdom Metazoa; phylum Arthropoda; class Insecta; order Hymenoptera; family Cynipidae; genus Acraspis; species Acraspis erinacei. The sequence continues at coordinate 18,779,572 of JAWWLR010000004.1, read as the reverse complement.
TCTTTACCGGAAAAATTGACGTTCACCTTCGGAAGATAGGAAATAAAAAGAAAATATTTAAACATTAGTAATAAATTAAATAAAATATCTCACCTTCAAAATGTATCCAGCACCATTCTTCTATTGTTCCATTGATGTCCTTCCCAGGCCGAGATTGATGTCAATTTCACAATTTTAAAATTAATATTTAGAGTAAATACTGCTTGTCGTACTTGCAAAATCTTCTCTAAATATAATCTTTTTTTTTTTAGAAACACTGATAAAAACGCAATCAAGTTTCCGACGCGAGCTCATTAAAATCGTTGGAAAAAAGCAACTAATGAGCCAAAAATAAAAATAAAACGCGAATACACAATCGCAGCCAAAAAATGTGGCGCGGATTTTGTAACACCGAAAAATGTAGCGCGGATTTTGTAACAACCCAAAAAATGTAGCGCGGATTTTGTAACAACACAAAAAAATGTAGCGCGGATTTTGTAGCAGCACCAAAAAATGTGGCGCTGATTTTGTAACAGCAATCTTCACACAAAAGGCATGAAGAAATTCGCGAGAAACATACGCAAAGAAATGTATCGGGTCTAGAAAACTGGGTTTAATTAAACTAAAAAATTGGAGAAGCATTTAAACTGAGAAACTGAAAAATTGGTGCCAAAAACAGCACCTTCAGTTTCTAGTTTAGGTCAAGTGTCATATAAGAAAACAGTATTATATATACTAGGAGGAAAAAAAAGAAGAAAATACTCGCCTTTCAATAAAATTTTGAAGCCTCTTCTTGGGAAATGCATCCATCGTAAGTGATTGTAACTTCTCCAACTGCTGATCTTGAATATCCTTCCTCTTGAAATCTTCTTTTCGTTCATGAGATACACTTTTTTCCGAGTTTAAATCCATACCGTACAAAATTCTTTACGTCACGAATCCAGTTCTTTTGAGCCAAGATAACGCCGAGAGTAAAAAACCCGAATTTAAAACTTAAATCTTAGCGCAACAACGGCAGATAGAGAGAGTTCTCATTTACCGGGCGATAATAAAAAAAATAAAAAATCAAGCACTATTTGCGAGAAAAAATAGTAAAAAATTCGTTCTAAAATCACCATCACTACCACTAAAAATAATACAGGGGTGTGATTTTCTCTGACCCTAGGGAGCTCAGAATTCTAAACGAGAGAGTATATTTGTGGAAGTTATGGTTTTATCGATATTCTCGGCAAGTGAATTATTTCGACCAATACATATTTTCTTGGCGAAAGTGTGCGGCCTTAGTGCCTTTACGTAAGCGTGGGAATAATATTGAAACATTTATACATCTTTCTGTTTCGTGGACAGAGAGAAAGAGAGAGAGAAAGAGAGTGAGATATATATCATTTTATCATATTCCTTTCAAGGAAACGCGTCAAATTAAAAAAAAAAGTAACAATATCGGCGGTTTCAAAACAAAAAAAAACCGACAAATGAAATTCTTTTCAAAAACAGCCCTCTGTCCATTTATACACGTAATTTCTAACTTGGCGTTCGATTCAATGAAACTTTTCACAGGTTTATACAAATTTGAAAAAATATATATATATACATATCAAATATGGAATGAGAAACATTAAAACGAACGCCGTGTACATACTAATATTGCTGCGTACACATAAATAATGTAAATGTAAAGATATTTAGCAATTTGAAGAATCATTTTAAAATTTTTTAAAAATTGGCAGAATCCTTTGAGGGGAACAAAATTTTAAGAAATTCGATACTTTTAGACAAAAAAATTATACACATTTCCACCAAATTGCTGAATATCAACAAGAGCCAAAGATGGTTGTGGGGTGTGTGCGCACTTACCTTTTAGTTTCGCACCCCATCATTCCAGAAGAGGTGACTAACTCTTCAACCATTTTTCGACTTTAGATTTTTAATTTACCCCCTAGATTAAGGTTTTCCGTGTCCTAAACAATGCGCAACGTGACAGCGCAAATAAATAAAATATCGACGAAATACGAGCAATTACTTAAAACATCTATTTTTTAAATTAATTTTTTTTTTGCTGAAAAGAAATATCCAATGACTGAAATTAAAGTTCTCGAAAATACTTTAATAAATCCTTGATAACCGGTAAAATTCGAGAGAAAAAACTAAATAAAATAAAAAACGAATCAAGAGTTTGAAAAAGTAGATAAATTGATAGAGAAAAAACCGCCGCGTCGAGTCAAAAAAGTGGTGCAAAAATAAATTCCGGCACTGACAATAATTGGAGGTGCTAGTGCAAAAAATATGTTCGTGTTCGCCACAACAAAAATGACATCTTTGGCCCTGAAAAACTCTGGTCGAGATAAAAAATAAAAGAGATCTCGAAAACTTACCCAGTCTTGTTGTCGGCGCTGGCAACCTGCGGCATCGCCATTTCGGGCATTTCCGTGATTTTCTGTTGTTGGAGTCCTGACGGGCCAGCTTCGTCACACGCCAACGAGACATTGACAAATGTGGTAGGTTCTACGGTTCTATTACTAGGATCTTCTTCACCCTCTTCTTTTACAGGTAGGCCTGTTAACAAACAAAAAACAAAAAAAAAAGAATAAAAATTGTCCACCTACAAGACTGATATCTTTTTAGATTTCTTAAATTCTCCAAATCCTTATAAATTCTTTGAAATATACGTGTGAAATCTTCTGAAATCCTTGGTACTTATTTAAAATCCATAAACCGTACATTAGTGCGAATTCGCTCCAACTGACTGCACGCGCAGCCAAGTGGATTTCCTCATATATTAGTCATAGTGGGGGAAAGCAAATACGGAACTTGGTAAAATTTGATGGTGTGAATTCGCACTAGTGTACGATAAGATGGTTTAGAATGCCTCATAATACAACATACCGTCGTCGCCGTCGCACTCATCGTCCGAATCATTCTCCTCGTCCTCGCTCGAGTCTTCGTCCTCCTCATGGTGCTGTCCACCGCCAGGCACACTAGTTGCTGCCTGGTTTTGGGTGATTTGGTCGTGCGTACTCGGCCCCGGTAGAGCCTGCTGCTGCTGTACCGTTTGAACAACAGAACTGACAGCAACAACAGCAGCAGCACCACCACTCGTGTCCATAGGAACTACTGAGGTCATTTGTGGTTGATTGGTTGTCGAGATTATGATGGGCATACCGAGACCAGCCATATTCTCAATCATTCCTATGCCCCCCATGTTTTGCTGTTGATGCGTCGCTACCACTTGCTGCTGCTGCATCACACTACCACCATCTAACCTACTATTTTCACTAGCCTGTTGCTGTTGCTGATGCTGCTCCTGCTTCATTACGCTCTGCAAATTAATCGGCAACAAAAAAAATTCGTCAGAATCTCTTCAAATACCCCACTAAGCAGGGATCACACAACAGCAGTTCTCTAGGTCAACTTTAGGACCCCAAAGTCCTCTCAAAACAGGCTAAGGAGGATGATTCAGGGTGACCGTTTTAATTTTTAAAAAAATATATATATACAAAATTCCCGGTCATTTGCTGGGTTTTCCCCGATTTGCAAAATTTTTTCAAGGTCAATGAAATTTAAAATCGAAACCAAATTTCAACCAAAAAGATGAATTAATTACTCAAATGATCAATAGGTGGTAATTGCAATACTTGATTTTTAAACAAACAAAAATGGATTTTTAAACAACAGGGTTAATTTTCAAATAGGAAAATTAATTTTCTTGCCAGAAAGACGATTTTTAAATTAAATATACGAATTTTTAACAAAAAAAAGTTGAATTTTCAATTAAAGAAGACCCTCTTTTAACTAAACAGTTAAACTTTCATCAACCAAAGCTACGAATTTTCAACTAAAATAATGATTCGTCAACTTAAACAGTTAAATTTGCAATCAAAAATAAAAATTTTGAAATAAATTTACGATTCTTTAACTAGAATCTATCAATTTCCGATAAAAAGAAATTTTTTAAACCCAAAAGATTGATTTATAACAAATGGTCAAAATTTTCAACCAAAAATAATTTTTCAACTAAATATTAAATAGACATATTTTAAGTAAAAAAAAATAATTTTCAATGAAAAAAAACTATCAGTCAAAAAATTGATTTCAATTAAAAAGATCAATCAATAAAATTACATTATTTTTTCAAATTATATAATTTTAGGGAATTTTAAGAGCTAGAAATATTGAAAAATATAAATTTTTTAACTCAAACACTTTTTTTATTAAAAAATTCAATTATTTTCATTTTAAATAGTTGAGAAAACCTTGAAAAGCTTTAAAATTTTGAGAATAAGAAGTTGTTTTCAATGTGTTCAAATATAAAATTATTTTTCATATTTTTTTCATGATATTTAATCAGTAAAAATTAATTGAATTTTTTCGACAATTTTTAGGAAATCCTGCAAATCTTCGAAACTTTCTTTAAAATTTGAATTTATAATTAACAATTGAACATTTATTATTTGTGGAAAAATTTTTTGAGTAATTTTAAGAGATATGTAAAAGTTTTGTAAAGACTCCTAGGAAAAATAAAAATAATTTTTCATTTTGAAAAATTAATTGAAGACAAAATTTAAAAAGGTTTTAAAAGATTTACAAAATTTTTAAAACTCCTAAATATCCTAAATACCAATTTATAATCCAAAAGTGACAAATGAATTGGAAATAATGTTAAATATCGAAAAAATGTCATTAATTTCACAAATTTTTGAAAAATAATGACATTTTAATAATTGACGACTTATTTTTTTCTGGGATTTTAAAAAATAATTCTTGAAATGAAAAATGTACGCTTAAAAATAAAAATCTAAAATGTATAATAAAAGATTTTCAAATTACGCATTGTAAACTCAATGATAAAATTATTTTAAAAGATAACAACTTCAATAATTATTTTTAAAAACTGTTGAAATAGAACTTGGGACAGATTTTTCTTCTAAAAATTTGTAAAATTTATAGTAAAAAAAATAAAATGACGAAAAAAACAAGATCAATTTTCAATCCACAATTCCAACTTTTAACCAAATAGTTGAATTTTCAACCGAATATTCGAAATTTTCAAGAAAAGAGATTTTAAAAAAAACGTTGCATTTTCAACCAAATAATAAAGATAAATTATTCACAAAAAAATTGGATAAAGGGAATAATTTTCAAGTAAAAGATCTATTTTTTTAAACCATAAAAGTGAATTTTTAACCAAATAAATTAATTTTCAAGAAAATTAATTTTTCAACAAAAAAGCACGAATTTTTAACCAAACACTTGAATTTTCAACCAAATAAGACGACTTTTTAAAATAAAATACATGAATTTTCAAAACAAATAGTTGAATTTTCAATAAGAATTTATTTTGAAATATAAAAATTAATTTATTACCAAAACAGAATAAACTTTTCGACAAAATAGTTGAATTTTCAACCAATCCACATTAATTTTTTAACAAAAAGACGCATTTTCAAACAAATTGTCAAATTTAAAAAAAAAGATAATAAACTTCGACCAAAAACCTTCGAATTTTCAACTTCCAGGTTTGACATTATCCGCCCAAAATAAAATTTATTTTAAGAAGAAAGTTGAGTTTTCAAAAAAAAAAAAAATAATAATAATAATAATTAAGATGAATATTTTGCAGTAGAAACAAAAAACAGTGGAATTTTCGACTAAAGACGATACTTTTTTAAACAAATAAGACGATTTATTAAATACAAAAATACATGAATTCTCAAGCAAATAGTTAAAATTTTATCCAATCTACAATAATTTTTTTTTTCGACAAAAAGAATGAATTTTTTTACTAAAAACAATAATTTTCTACTAAACACAGACGACTTTTTAACCAAATGGTTGACTTTTCAACCAAATGGTCGAATTTTTAAACAAAAGGCGATTTTTTGTTACTAAAATTAAATTATTAAACAAAACAAAATTTGTTTTCAACCAGGAAAAATGAATTTTTCTAACCCAAAGTAAGAATTGTCAACCAAAAGTTGTAATTTTTAACTAAAATTACCAACCTGCAGCTTAAAAACTGAATTAACAACAATAACGACATTAAATTTTTAATAAAAATAGATAAATTCCGAGAAAAAAATATACGGCAGTAGAATTTCCAACCAAAAAAAGTTTGGTATTTCGAATTATATTCCATTAATTCAATTCGCAATTAAAACGTAAAATTTTTTTTAAAACAGAAAAAAAGAAAAGAATCGTTAGATTTTTTCGAGCGAAAAAAATGGGGTAAAAGGGTGAAAATGCTAGATTTTCGACTATTTTTTTTCAATTTGAGGGAAGAAGGAAACAGTCTGTGATCCCTGCATACTTTAAATTTTAAAAAAATACAAAATATTACAAATAAAGTGAGAATTTTTCTATAAATTATATAATTTCAGTTTGAAAAAAGGCAAGATTTTTCTAATTTGTATACTTTTATTAAAAAAAAAAAAAAAAATTATGCACTTACCGGGTTGAGAACTCCCGTTACGTAACCCTGTTTGTCCTCCATTTCTACTTCGCCGAGCCATTGTAAAAGCTGCTTCTCGGCGTTCGCCGTCGTATTCCAAAATTGATAAAATAATTCTAGTTTATACATACAGTCGTCACATATTTTCTTAGGTAATTTGTCTTCTCTAGACACCTGTAATCACAAAGAAAAACACATTTCTTTGTGAAATTAAGACACGTATGAGAAATGTTAAAAGAGCTCAAATTAAAATCGGGAATAATGAAAATGTCTCTTATCAATATTTCCTCTTCATTTACATTAATAATTAAACTAAATAAAATTAAATTTTAATTATAATTGTGTCCAAAACTCAATATTGCAAAAAAAATTAATTTTCAAACAAAAAGGTTCATTTTCAAAAAAAAAAAAAAAAATATGACTAATCTAAAAGGACGAATTTTGTAACAAAACCGTTAAAAGACAAAAAAAAAGTGAAATTTTCAACCATAAAAGATGAATTTTCAATTCAGAAAATATGGGACTTTCACTAAATAATTTAATTTTCAAATTTCAGAAATTTGAATCGTAACAATTTCGCCATTTACATTGTGAAATACACTCAATAGATAAATTTTCAATCTTAAAAAACAAATTTTGAACAAAAAATTGAATTTTCGACTAAAAACTATGAACTTTAACCGACCTAAAAAAATAAATTCACAACAAGGTATTCATTTTGAACACAATGAATGAATTTTAAATCAAAGAGTTAAATTTTCAACTAAAAAATATAAATTTTAAACCTAAAAGTTGAATTTTCTGCTAAAACAAATTTTTTTTCATTAAAATAGTTGAACTTTTAAAGAGATGTTTTCCACTAAAATGATTAATTTAAAATTGGAATGGTTACATTTTTAGTTTAAAAAATTACAATATTTACAACAAAATACGAATTTTCGACCAAAAAATATTAATTTCCAACGAATAATTTAATATAGTACATATTTCAATTAATAAATAATTAAATTATGCATCTTAAACAGTTGAATTGAATCAAACAAAGATTAATTTTCAACCAAGCAGTTGAATTTTTATCCAAAACAGATGAAAAAATTTGTAAACAGTAAAATTTTCAAAAATTGTGAAATCTTTGAAATTATTTTAAATAAATAATATACGTAATGACTTCCGAAATCTTTGTGAATTATTTTTAAATTTCGATTAAATCATTTAAATCCTTGCGATTGAAAAAAATCTTTGAAATCTTCGTGAAATTATTAAATTTTTCTGATTAAATATTTTTAAATGTGTGCGATATCCTCCGAAATATTTTTAAAGTTTTTTTTTCTAAATCATAAAAATCTTCGTGAAATCATGAAAATATTAAAATCTTTTTTGAATCATTAAAATCCTTGTGAATTCTATTTAAATCATTGAAAGATTCGTGCAATTATTAAATTTTGTAATAATTATTAAAAAATCTGGTTGAAATATTTTTTAAACTTTGTAAAGTATATAAAAACTGTATAAAATCATATAAATTCTTGTGAAGTTTTTTAAAATCATTGAAATCTTTGTGAAATCATAAAAATATTTGTGAAAATATTGAAATTTTTGTGAAGTTTTAAATATTTTCATATCTGAACATCTTTTTAATTTGTGAAATTTTTTTCAAATCATTGAAATATTTATAATCATTAAAATCCTTGTATTTTTTTTATTAAATCTTTTTGTAAAATTATTCAAATTTGTATTAAATATTTAAAAATCTAAGTGATATTTTTCTAAATCTTTTTAAAAATTTGTAAAGTATTTGAAAACTTTATGAAATCATTTAAATAATTGTGAACTTTTTTTTCTAAATCAGACAAATCTTCGTGAAATTATAAAAATCTTTGTTAAATTTTTATGAAAATATTGTAATATTTATTAAATCAGTAAAATCCTTGTGATTTTTTTTAAATCCTTGAAAGATTTATGAAATTATTAAATTTTTTATTAAATATTTAAAAATCTGGGTGAAATATTTTTAAAACTTTGTAAAGTATTTGAAAAATTTATGAAATCATTTAAATCCTTGTGAGATTTTTCTAAAAATCATTGAAATCTTCGTGAAATCATGACAAATTTGGTGAAAATATTGAAATCTTTGTGAAATTTTAAGTATTTTTTTTCAAATAATTGAAATCTTCATGAAATCATTAAAATCTTTTTAAATCTGCGAAATGTTTGTGTAAATATTGAACTCTGTTAGGTCTGAAATAGTTTGAAGTCATCTGAAATTCTTAAAAAATTTTTTAAACATTTTTCAAACCATTGACATCTTTGTGAAATTATTTAAATTTTTAAAATTCTTTTGAAATCGGTCTGAAATATTCTTAATATCTATTGAAACGTTTCGTAATCTTTTTAAACTTTGTGAAGTCTTAATATTTTTTTAATTTTCTGTAATTCGTTTAAATAACTGTTAAAAATTTTTAAAATCTTTCGACTTTTTTATAATTTTTATGTAATATTTGTACAATTATTGCAATCTTTTTAAAAAATTGTGCTGTATTTTAAATCTTTAAGAAAGCCGTAAAATCTTTGGGAATGTATTCAAATATTTTTTCAACTTTATTAAATCATTCAAATCCTTGTGAATTTTTTAAAAATCATTGACATTTTTTTAAACCTGTGAAAATGTTGTCTTTGAAACATATTACAAAAATTTGGAATATTTGTGGAATATTTTTAAAATCATTAAATTTTTTTTAAATCTTGTGAAGCCTTTGAAATATTTTGTAATCACCATCACACGTTTTTTGTAAATCTTTTGAAATATTATGAAAATCTTTGTAAGATTTTTCAAAATATTTTAAATATTTACAAAATCTTCTAAATCATTTTAAATATTTGTAATCTGAAATCTTAGCGAAATCAATGAAACCCTTTAAAATATTCTCGAAACCGCAATAAACTGACATTTTTAGGTAAAAAAAAAACGTTCCAAGTTGGAAAAATCTAATAAAGAATTTTCAAAATTGAGCTGTTTTAATCCGAGCATCTGTTAAGAATTTGATAAGCACAGGTGGTCGACGACAAATGAACAAGAAATCAATTAAAACGAGGGGGAATTCTCAAAACAAGTTATCATACTCAATTAAACATAGAATCAATCAACATGAGGGGGAATTCACCGGTAGGGACTATCAACGTCGATTCCCACGGTAAAAAAATCTCAGTCCTTTTATCCACAATCGAGACAAAGGGCTTTCGCGAAATGGTGGCCAGAGCGTTGGAGAGGGAACCGGATCGATCTCGTGAAAAGCCGCCATTACCACAAGAACATTATTTCGGCGGCAAAAATCCCGTTTTATACCAATTTCCCCTCAAGATTTGACATTTTTACCCCGCGCCATCAACACCAAACAAAGCCGGAAGAAACTTTTCGACCAAATTAAAGTACAATCTCGATAAGATATCGAAAAAAAATAGTTTTACCAATTTGTTTATTTTCAAGCCTGAAAGGAAGTAAATAAAAAAAACATGGCTTTCATTCGAAAAATGATTGAAGATGAAAAATATTTAGATTCTTTTGCGATAAAGCGGACTGAAAGTGAAAACAAGCGTTGCCTAAAATATTCGCCACGATTGAGTTTCGGGGATTCATGGCGTCTGAGACAAAAGAGGGGAAAGGGGAGGATCGACGCCGTGTTGGAAATCTGCCTTGAATGCGGCGTATATACAAGGTGTTTGGCTTGAAAGTGATAAAATATGATCGCGCGAACTACGAGGTTTTGAGGAAATTGGGAAAAAGGGCGAGCATGCTTTGATTTTTCGGGAAAATTTTGTCGGCTTGGCAAGATGGCGGCAGGCCTAAACGATGGCGCAGTTGGCTTACCTTGACGGGCAGACAGGCGGCGATCTTGAGGAAAACTTGTCGGACGTCCCCTTCATCCTCGAATATCGGCACGCCCACACGATCTTTCACGAGACACAACCGGCACAAGTCCAACATTTGCACAAGTCCGGACGACATTTTTGCGTGAAAAACGCCAGCCGAAACGCTAGCCGCGCCCGTCGATCGGTGCTCGTCTCTTGTGTGGATCGATCGGCCGGCGACGCAGAACAGCGACTGAACGCGGATATGCCGAGTGAGTTTGCGCAGTTGGCTCTGGGCGGAGCCTATCTCGGGAGCCAATTGCAACTTGGCGGGAGTTTTTAAATGTGTTACTCTTCAAAATCCACTTCACCCTATTTTTAACACTTTTAACATCACTTCTAATCTTAGGCATAGATACTGTTTAACAAAATAGTTGAATTTAAAAAAAATAGTTGAATCCAAAAATAAAACCAATTAATTTTCAACCAGCAGTTGAATTATATATAAAAATTGTTGACTTTCCAAGGCACGAAGATGAATTTGCAGCAAAGAACTTTCCTAGCCAAAAAATATTAATTTTTATCCCAGAATTATCATATCAAAACAGATGAATTTTCAATCCTAAAAAAATTAGTTTTTCAATTTAAAAAAACGAATTTTCAACCAAAGAGTTGAATTTAATACCAAAATTGTTGAATTTTTAATCCATGAAGATGAATTTGCTGCAAAAAAATATCCTATCAAAACAGATGAATTTTCAATCCCAAAAAGATTAGTTTTTCAATTAAAAAAAAGGAATTTTCAAGAAAAGAATTTAATTTTTGAATAAAAAAAATTCTTCTTTTACAACATTTTTAAGTTTCAACTGTTTAGTTTAATGTTCAACAAAATAGTAGAATTCTTAACTAACCACGATTAATTTTTAACTAAACAGTTAAAGTTTCTACTGAAATCGTTCAATTTTCTACCCAAAAAGTTGAATTTTCTAACAAAAAAGACAAAGTTTTATCTTAGATTTCAAATCGTGAACCACAATTGAAATTTTAACAAATTAATTAATTCTTTAACCAAGTCATTGCATTTTCAAAAAAATTTTTGAATTCTCAAATAACAAAAAAAAATTTAAACAAACAGTCGAATTTTCTATTTAAATCGTTGAATTTACCAAACCCAAAAAAAAAGAATTTTAAACCAAAAAGATGAATTTTCTATAAAAAAAGACAAATTTTGAACAGATAAG
>JAWWLR010000004.1:18715746-18728620 GCA_035041075.1 Acraspis erinacei | reverse complement strand
ACCTGGCAAGCGCCTGTCTTTCGTGCCCTTGGACCGCTTCATCCGGTATACAAGATTCCAGTAAAGCGCGGTACCAGTGTCCAAATATAAGGGTGGGCGTTACAAAAATATAATTGTTTCTTGAAATTTTTGGTTTATTAACTATCGATCTAAAAGAATGTAATGTGAAATGTTAAAGCACAACAAGTTAATGATCATAATTTCACCGACTTTCCAGATAAATGTTTGTTATATCGATTTTTTGACCTTCAAGGTTTAATGAAACGAATTATTTGAATCCGATTCAAGATCAATCCGAGTTTCGACCTGCTTGAGTAAATTGACATAAGTTTCCATCAACATTAATTTCGGACGACTTTATGTAACGAAGGTGCCCGCCTAGCTGTAAACCTAGCATTCGTGCATCTTCGTCATAATTTGGGTGGATTCATGATTTTGCATTGCCAGTCGTAAGAGCAGCGACTAGTAGTGGCCTCCCTACTCTTTGTACATGACAGAGAAATTTTACAAACTCGTTATGATGCTGAGCAGGTTTGAGACATGCATATCAAAGTTCGCTATCATTGAGTTCAACAACAGCGTAGCCATATGTACTGTTGCATTCTGCAATTAATGGATCAGGAACTAGCTCTCCATGAAGGAGATGCGTATCCAAGAGACCTCGAATTCCTCCGCCACTCTTTCCATTATAATCTCCCTTAGTGGAGTCTTAGCATTATTAGGACGGGGATTTTGAATTCCAGTGGCATTTGTTTGAGTAGGATCAGCCCTAGCATCGGGATCTGTAACAAAGAGATTTGAGAAATTGGATTAAACTGGGACAATAACTGGTAGAAAATATGTAAGCACTTAGGCAGCAGAATCGAGCATCAGCATTACCGGAATGTGGATATGGAAATGGAGTGTGAGGACACGATCAGATCTACTACGATTGTTCATAGCACCTACTTCTCTCAAAAAGAGATATATGAAATTTGACTACACTAGAAAAATAACGGTACTCAGATGATAAGCAACTGAAGATCACTATGGATAAAGAATTGAAACATTTAAATTATTCAGTGAGATTGGAGTGTACGTGAAGAGAGAAAATTATTTAATCGATATAATCGACACACATGATACATTTGAATTAAAGTGGGATGATGGTCGTGGGTGCTAACGCATAGGCTTTGGACCCACTCCGTCGGCTTGCGGGTTCGATTCCCGCCTCGCACTCTGGAAGAGCCTCGGTGGCCCATGCGGTGAATATTAGCCTAGCAAGGGAGTTGTTCATCTCCGAAGAGTCGTGGGACCGTTAACTCTAGAGAAAAAGGTTCCCAAGTACTTAAGGCTTTTGCTCTTGGTGATTCGGAACCCACCTGAAACTGTAGGTCCCCTTCCCACAACCAAGTAAGTGTGTGGGGAGTGTGTAGAGGAAATAGGGAAGAAGGTACGAGAAAAATGTAAACCCTTCGGGGACACATGAGAAGCTTCCATTCCTATACGCTAAATAATAACATTTTGAGATTTGGCTACGGCCTTCAGGTAGCCTTAATTGTTTGCGAGGCCTAAATTAAAAACAAAACAAAAAAAAATATTAGGAAAACGTACTAATTCAATTTGATAAAAATAAAAACTATTCGATCATATTTTCTATTACGAGAGATTCATCTCGAAAGTTTGAAATATTTTTCAAAACATTCCTTTATTATTAAAGTTAAATATTATGATGCCATTTGGACATTATTATTTATAATAATAAGTTTAATTTCATTAATTTAGACAAATACTTATTTAAATTAGAAATAAAAAAACACGAGGGCGGAATCTAATTTAAATAATTATTTATTTTTCGTCGATATGTAAATATTTACTCAATTTCCGTATGGTTTTTTTTGCAATCATTTAACCCATTAACGACAAAATGCACTGGATTTTTGCCTGCTCTTTGAACAATTAAAAAACATACTAAACGCTGATGAAACTTTACCAAATTTTAGTATCGTATATTTTCGAGGTCGGTCTTTTCAAATCCGTTGAGAAAATTCACTATCTAATCGGTGCACGCGATGTGTGTGCTTCAAAACCTAGGGGATAGAAAATTTCGAAATTGAAGATGACGCCCCCCAAAATGGCGATTTTCACGAGAGAAAAATGTGAAAAATAAGTATCTTTGAAATATAATTACACAACAAAATTGCGGATCCAATATGGTGGCCCAAAATCAGAAAAACAGTTAAAATGACCGTTTTTTCGCTAAGTTTTTATTAGTATTGATAGAGAGTACTACTATAATACTGCAAAGACTATTTTTAGTTCTATGCTAAAATGGCGGATCCAATATGGCGGCCAAAAATCAGAAATATTGTGAAAAATAGCCGAAAACTCTGGTTTTTTGTGCGCACTGTATATCAGTATTGACATAAACTACCATTATTATACTATAATAATTATTTTTAGTTAAATAGGAACATGGCAGACGCTCCATGCAAATAAAATTTACATTTTTATATCCAAAATGTAATATAATTAATTTTTCAAATTGAAAATTTTTCTAATTAGGTTGTAATCAATAAAAATGTAACATATAAGTATATACATGTTGTTATAACAGATATTTCAAAGATACCTATTTTTCACATTTTTTTCTCGTGAAAATCGCCTTTTCTGGGCGCGCCATATTGAATTTCGAAATTTCGTAACTCTTAGATTTTAAAGTCCAGACATGGCGTGCACCGATTAGACAGGTTTTGGTGTGCTGCCTAGGCTTTCTCAACGGATTTGAAAAGAGCGTCCTCGAAAACATAGGATAATGAAATTTCGTAAATTTTCATCAGCGTTTAGTATGTTTTTTAATTCTTCAAAGTTTATGTAAAAATTCAGTGCATTTGGTCGTCAATGGGTTAAATTAAAATAACCGAACCTCGATTTGAACTTCCCATCAACAAAATACGCGAATTGATATTTATAACTCTAGCACTAAACGTTTTTTAGGGATAAATAATGCTTTGAATAATATAGTAAAGATTCTAAATATTTATGCCTTAGAAAGAGAGATTCGATAAACTAGATTAGAGAGCATCGGAATCCTGCCCTTGGTAATTTGAATCATGCTCATAACTAGAAACCTAGTTTCTCTAAATGGAATCCACATACCTTCAAATTTGCTAAGACCATGGCATGCTTAAAATCATTTTCCAAAATTTCAAAAGGTACCAAGGTGCCAAGGTACAGTGAACATCGTGTATAATTTTACCTTCAACCAAATATACCCCCAAGTTTTTACTGTGTTTCTTACACGATGTAAATTACGCGTATATGGGACTTTAGGTTCTGCTGTTTCAATTTCCCTGCACAAAAATAAGCTCGAAAACTCGTTGCCCTTTGCAAAGATGCTTTGAAATAAATTTAAAAAATCATATAAGTACATAAATTTATTATAATTAAGTTGGTTTATCAGTATACATTTTATTTTTAAATGTCTTGGTCTAGTGGTCTAGCGGATTGTAAGTGTTTTTTGTCTACTGGTCAAAAATCAAAATTTTTGAATATTCAAATTTTCAAATTCAATGTTGAAAAAATTTTTATTTTTGACAACTAGACAAAACACTTACCATATACTAATGAAAAAAATGAAGGGATCAAAATAATTTATAGAATTTTTTTTTATTCCTCAGAATTCCCTATCTCAGTGAAAAATGAGGGTATCAAGCTCTTAAATGAAGCATTTTGAAGCTTTAAGTTTCTAGTTTTCAGATCTTTTGGCAGGCTTTCTTTTAAATCTCGGTACGATCATTTTTCACTGTAAAAAGTGCACACAAAAATAATAATTTCATTCAAATTGCGCGAAACATGTAGCAATTGCATAAAGATCTTAAAACTAGAAATTTAAAGCTTCAAAATGCCTATTTTGAGACCTTAATACACCCATTTTTCACTGAAATACAGCATTCTGAAAAATCACTAAAAATTCGGAAATTTGTTTTGACCCTTTAATTTTTTCTTCTGGTTCTTTTTAGTAAACATTTGTGAAATGAGTCAAAGCATCCACTGGCATTTCGTATTTATTATTGAAATTTTCATTTGAAACACTTTGTTCCTACGTTGATTAAAAAATATAAATACTAGAAACAATCGAAATATAAAGAATTGTAAGAAAATTCACAATCGCCCAAACGAGTGATAATAAAAATACGAGAAAAAAAATTCTTATTGAAAATAAAAATTAAATAATCATTAAATAGCATAATTATATTAAATGTCAATCAAACATGGAATAACAAGCATTTTGATAAAAAATCAATAAAATAAAAAAGGTGCGTATAGCGAGAATCGAACGGGCAACCTTGCGGCTTTTATTAATGCGCTCTGCCAGGGAGCTGCCGACGCTTCAAAATACTTTTAGACAGGCTGGATGACCATTTGTTCTCAATTTTTAAAATGCATTTTTCTCGAAAATGGGTAAAAATTGCGTCTCCTTGATTTTTCTCAGAAGACCTATGTTATGTATCTTTCATGGAGGAGAGTACCAATTTAAACCAGAAAAGACTGACCTAAAGATCCCCTTGTTAGGTATTTTACGTAGAAAGCCTCCAGTTACTCGTAAGGACACAACCCTGGGTGAAGCACAATGCGAATATGCGGGGACTAAACTACGCTGATCATTGAGTGACTGCGAAAATAGTTGAGCAATTATTACAGCAGATTCCATGGAAAATTTTGGCGGAAAATTGAAATTGCTTAATATTCTTTACATTTCTTTCCTAATCAAAATAATAGAACAACAGGGTTTTTTCAACAAACACATAAATTATCAAAAAATCTCTTGTAATGACATGTTTTATTTTCTTTAGAAGTTTTGCTTCTTAAAAGGAGGTGAAGAATAATTTTTAATGAAATATTTCTTAGTAAAAAATGCTTTTCTGTTATCTCATTATTTTAATACAGAAAGAACTAAATTGTTTAAACAATACAAAAATAATACGAAAATATACTTCCATATAAATTTTTTCGTTATAAATAATCAAACAATATTTTAATTGCCTTTGTTTTAAAAAATCGACATTGCTGAATCCACGTCAATACATCCATGTTCTAAAACAAGATTAATTCTCAAATTAAAATATTTATACATATTTGAAGTTCATGACTAAAAAGTTTTAAAAAGTCCCTCCGAATTAGGTTCTTTTTTTTAAATATATTCAGTGATAATTTAACAATTATTTTTTTTATACTAAAAACAAATCGAAATTTTAATTTTGCCTGTTTAAGAAATGCTTTATAAAATTATAAAATTAATATTAGGGATGCATTATAAAACTGAAGAAAATAGCCACATTAAATTGTGGCTTGAAAGCGTAGTGCAATCTGCATTTTTTTCTTTAAAATGTGTTATTTCGCGTCTTCTGGATTTTTTCTTCCGCTATAAATACAAATTGTGATTCTTTTATTACTGAAGAGATTCTCAACAATATTATATTACGGAGAGTTTGATTAAAATATATAAATTTTATACAAGTTACAATTTCACAAAATAAAATTTTAAGAAATTTCTTGTATAATAATACGCCAGCATAATTTTAATGAAACTCCCACAAAAAAAAGGAAAAAATCTTTTTAATGACAAAATAAGTAGTGTATGTTGAAAATTAAATAAAAATTAGAACTGATATCTCAACTGAAAGAAAAAACACTAAATTCCGAAACATTCATTTTAAATTGCCCGATACATGTTCAACTAATAAAAACTTAGAGTCCCTTTCAAACTTTCTTATAATTAATAATCCGCCAATTTTCCCCAATTTTATCATTAATTTTTAAAATACACTGACCTGCATAGGCAAACTCCTAGAATAATTGTAAATTGGCTAATATTATACTGAAAAACCTACTTAATTTTGAAAATTCCTAATTTCATTACCCAAAAAATATTAAAAATGGGTTAAAGTATAATATAATTTCGAAGAATGATACACTTAAATAAACAATAAAAATAAATACATTTTTTGCATGTTTTATATTTCAAATAATTGTTTTTTATTTAAAGAAATATTCACCGTAGGTTTAGTTATCTTAATCTCAAAAATGAGCATTGCTAAACATTATTTAAAAAATTGAATTGAAAAAAATTTGAATTCTTATTTAGTCATAGTTGTATAATGCTCATTTTCTTCTTATTAGTAATCTTTAAATAATTATAAATAAATCGTTTCGGCTAAATCGTTTTAGGAATAAAAGAGTCCCTGCTAAATTAGGATTAATCCAGAAGTTCAACTTCTACTTAAAGAGAAAACAAAATCATTAAACTTTAAATAACTATTGTGAGTAAAAAACCTTAACCTAAAATATTTTTCTTTCTTAAGGACGCCTTTAGTTCTCTTCCAAAATTAAAGACAATTCATAACTAAAATATTTCCTCTGATTTTGCGAATCATTTTTAACAATGCTTATTTTTGAACTTGATCAAATATGCGTGTTTTTTAGATTGATACTCTGAAATTAAGAAAGTCATTAATTTTGTATTTTGCATTTAATTTGTAGAAGTTACCGTATTACTGCTGTGGATCCAAGTTGAAAGTTTTAAGAATTTCAGTTCTAAATTTTGGAATCTTCGGGATCGACTTTAAAAAAATTGATTTTTCTGACGTGCATTTTTCCCAGCCAATTTCTTATCATCTATATATTAGCATATTGGATGTTATGTACATAAACCGCGATAACTGACCAATCTATAAATTGAAAAAAAAATTTAATTGATTAATAAGTACCTGTAAAGTGTATAAATTAGGTCAGAACTTTAAAGCGTAGAAAGCCGCATTAATACCAGCACAGAAAAGGCGTACCTTGACCAAAAAACGTTTTTTGGATTAAGGAAATATACATTTTTTTTAGTTTATTTCAGCAATAGTAAAAAATATCAATCGATTGTACGTTTCCGATGGTGATTAATAATTTTTTTAAATTTTATTTTCTAGAATATTCACTGATGAAAAACTGCGAGAAAAACTTGTTAATAATATTGTCAAATATGTGAAAAACTACGGATTCCAGGGTATGGACATCGAATATGCAGATCTACCTGAAAGTGGTGGAAGTCCTTCTGATAAGAAAAACTTTGTTTTACTCTTGAAGGCACTCAGAGAAAGATTCGATAAAGAGCGTCTCATTTTATCTGTGTCAGTTAATCCTAATGAAGCGGTTGCTAAGATCTTATATAATATTAAAGGAATATCCAAATATGTGGAATTCATCAATTTAATGACTTTCGATTTTCACGGAACCTCTAAGGCGGACAAGAAAGTTGGTGTTGGCCATAATACTCCAATGTATCATTCAGAAAAGGAAAATTCGGAAGAGCGCAAGAAAAACATTGTAAGTTATTTTACTCTCAGAAAATTTTGTTAAATTTATCAAGTAGGATGTAAACAAGAACCATTTGAAGCACAAATTTCAATTATTTGGTTCTAGGGCAATCAGAGTCGAAGGAACATGCTTTTCATGCTTCACTTTAGAATGATTTTTTTCAGGATTTAAAAAAATTCAAAATTATTCAATTTAGAGTTCTGATTTTCTAACCGTGCAAGTTTAATAGTAAGCTTAAAGTTGTAGATATTGAAAACTTTATTGAACACCTTTATTATAAATACGTCTAAGTTCTTAGAGACTGATAGTTTAATTTTATTAAATTATAATAAATACATTAAACAAAGCCATTAATTCTTGAAAATTTGGTATTTTCATGCTCACAATATATCATTCAAATTATTTCTTAATTTTGGAAGTAGAAATATATTTACATTCAATAAAATGACTATTTCCGAACTTTTTTCTAGGATTATGTTGTGAGATACTGGATAGGCAAAGGTGCTCCACCAAACAAGTTAATACTGGGCACTTCTTCTAGTGGATTATCCTACACTTTGGCTGACCCAAAGCAATTTCATAGAGGCGCACCATTTACTAAGGAAGGCAAATATGGTAGTCCGGTTGGGTATGCTAAATTTTGTAACGTGATAGAAAAATGGAAATATTTTTATGATCCAGAACAGAAAGTACCGTATATTCACCAAAGGAATCAAATTATAGCCTATGATGATGTTCAGTGAGTCTTCAAATATATTACTTTAAGTCTGCATAACACTATATATCAGAATTATTAATTTTATTGCTTATTTTTAGTTCCATCAAGACGAAGGCTGAATATGTTAACAGTATGCATCTTGGAGGTGCTATGGTTGATATAATGAATAACGATGATCACGATGGAAAGTGCGGAAAAAAATTCGCACTTCACAAGGCTTTACACCGAGTCCTCAGAAACAAATGTTAAATTCTTTTATGAATCCTAGTCTGAAAAATAAAGAAATTAGGACTTCTTTAAAAAATTATGCTAAAATGTTCCTCATTCTTTGAAGTTGATTCTAAGATTTGAAAAGAGAAGATTCTCTAAATTACCAATTTCAAAAAAATTGAAGCAGAACATTTTAATATAGCACATCTTTTACTGTTTTCATCTGGAAATGATAGCTTTAAATTTAATTTAATAAATGTCCGTTTCCATACGTTTGCAAAATTCAAAAAATCTTCCAGAAGAGCATTATTCTGTAAAAAAAATCCAATATAAAGTTGCTTTAATAACTTGAATTGCATTGCTAAAAAGGAATGAAATCCGTAACGATGATGAATGGTCGTCCAAACAAATACGGCCCAAAGTCTTCTACGGCATAAACTACGGCAAGAACTTATAAATCGCAGCTACCATAGTTTCTTTTTACGTCGGTCATTGCTCTGCGAAAATTAAAATACGGATGCATCATCCCGTCTTCCGCACATTTTTGCATGTAAACGGCACCATAGCCATCCATCGCAGCATCGGTTGGGACCTCAATTTCTAAGCGCGTACGAAAATCCGCAGTACAGGGTCTTCACATAATGCTTGGTTTAACATTTTAAGCGAATTGCGCTGTTCTCCAAAATAAAATTCAACGTAGTCCCTAGAAAAATCTCGCAGTGCTTTTGCCATCCACCTAAATCCGTCTATAAATTTACGCATATAACCTGCAATTACTAAGAAACTAGCTACCATCTTACTGTTCTTCGGTTCCGGAAATTCGCGTACGGCTTTAACTTTTTCTGGGGATGGTTTTATCGTACCACCTTCAACTATATGTCCTAAGTATTCAATGCGTGCTTCGAAAAACTTAAAACTTAAAAATTTTCTTCCCCTTAATCACAAGGGAATACGACTCTAGTATTTCAATACACGTTTTAAATTTTGTATAGCTTCGTCTTCATTTTTTGTAATAATTAAAACGTCCGATAGATAAACGAGTACAATCACTTCGCAAATAAATTCTTTAAAAATATACGTGATATGTCTCTGAAGAACAGCAGGTGAATTACAAAAGCGGAATGATACTTTATGAAAATCGTACTGTCCTGTCGATGTCACAAAAGAGTTATACTTTCGCCTTTCTTCTTCTATGTCTACGTGATACAAATGCATTTTTTAAATCAATCCTGCTAAAAACTCGTGCTTGAGCTAATTTATCAAATTTATTATCGATAACAGGCGACGGAAAATGATCACGAATTACTTTTTTATTTACTGCGAGATAGGCATTGCAAACTCTAGGAGCACCTCCTTTTCTACAAACAACTACTGCTGGGCTTGCATAGTCTTAACAACGAGCACGTATGTATAACTTTTTTTTCTAACCATTTTTTAATCTGTTCCTCGGTTTCTTGATGATAGGTTTATTCTAAACAGCGCAGACTTTGAGACAGAGGTATATCGTCCTTATGCGAAATTTTCATTTTAACCAGATTTGTGTTCTGCTGCATAGGCTTGAGTTTTTAATCATCACTTTTACTTTTTCCCTAGAATTTTATGAAAGATGACTAATCGCGTCTTCTTGTGGTGAATCTAATATCTTAATGCAATAAACAATATCTTTTTCGTCATTCGGGAGTTTCTTAAAGTGTGCAATGTGTAAAATGCCCTAAATTGTTGCAATAAAGCATTTGGCGATTTTTTGTGGTATTTAGAGTCCTATGATTCGTGTCCTCGGCTGCCACAATTGAAAACTTGTTTCGAAGAATTATTTGTCGTCGTCTCGTCCTTCCTTCATCAGCTTGTAATCTTCCAATGATTTTTTTAACTCCTCTGTTGTCTATTTGCCGTACATCATCTCTTTATTACTTTCCGAGCCGTTAAAGCCAGAAATCACATACTTCTAGGCTTCTCATTTACAGCAAATATTCCTTAAAGGACAACCAGGTAACTTCCTTCTTCTCTGCATCGCTCCGTGTAGGTCGCATCCACCTATCTCCTTTTACTCTCCACCTATAATTTTGCTAGTCCAGTGTGAGACTTCTCGGCGGAAGCAAATGTTAGTAAATCACTCCAAGAGTACATTTCCCTGCTCTCGGTGACGTGAGTGATCCCTTGATTCACCGTAAAAACTGAATTCTCAACATCGAATTTATTGATGGTGCTTTCGACATCTCTTAGCTGAACCCCACTTTCAGGTGGTGCTGGCTTCGCAGCTCTGGATGCCCTCAGTTGCTCTTGAAATTCTTCAATCTGTCGTTCCAACTTTCGTTCCAGTTCTGTGGCCATGGCTGCTTCTCGAACTGTATTATCAAGTACATCACGATCGTATTCGTCTTCTTCGTCCTGTTCTTTTTTTTCCTTCTTCTTCATCTATCGAAGGTAGTGTCTCTATAGCCTATAGTAACCGCCGCCATTATCGCCAATAATAATCCTTCTCGAAGTTTCGTCGATGCCCGAAGTAGTCGACGCGCTCGTTTCTTCTTCTCCCGCTTCTTCATTCCTTGTCACTCTCAGCGACTTTTCCGTTCCTCTATTGTTTACGTCTTCTGTCCTTGCTTCTGAAGTCTGAATCTTCATTTCCTCTTCGGCGCCCTTGGCCTATAATGTTGAGAAACGACTGCGTACCATATCACCTAACGTCGCATTAGCTCTTCGTACTCTGCTCGTCGTCATTTATTCGTCTGAGCTTCTTTATTTTTTCGTCGTAGCTTCGTGCTTTCTTACTTTTGAACTTCCTGTCGTGGATGGAGATTCTCGTTCAACTTGATTGGCAGCTCAAGGCGTCTTTCGTGCTTTGTCGCTCCGTCTTGGCGTCACTTCACAATCATATGTCCTATTTGTCTGTTTACTGGAAGAACTCTCCGAAATCCGTCCTGTCGATCACTTACACATATACACAGTCACTGTTTATCACTCACTTCGAATTTACACATTTTCACCTTCTTTATCACTAAAATGCGTCTAAATCCTTCTCACTTCCGCGGCGTCGCGTCGTTTCATAGCATCCTTTTATTAGTTTCGCGGAAATCACGTCTTTATCACGATACTTTACTTGTTCCTTATCCCGCAAGAGCCCCAAATATGATGGGAATGCGGGTTAATAACAACACCGCGATTTTTAACAAGAAACTAGATTTAATGGGATCACTCAGGAATATTTACATCGGCATAACATTTATTTTCGTTGTACTCAATCGGACGTACGTCATCGAAGTGACGATTCTGTTCAGAAGACTGGGGGTCGCATCCCTCAGTCCTCCCCACTCTTAGGTGTTGCCTCTGGGGACTTACTCCTAACTGATGCCTACGATTATTAAAATTCACTATAGTTAATCTGTGCAGAATTCTAAATTCCTACATTACGATTATAAATAATTTTTTAACATTTTTCTGACAAAGACTATAATTAACATGTTTTGTTATAGCATTTAAGCAATAAATTATTATTCTAACCGTAGAGCCTACGAGTCCAGTAATAAATAAATTTTAATACACTATTTGTTATATCGCAGATAATTAAGATATTTTCGAAAGTCCATTTTCTATAAAATCATACTTTTTTGTTTCCATTGAAAGATATTAACATTTAGAACATTTTGATTAAAAAAAGAAGAGATACCAAAAATATTTCCCATATAAGTTTACAAATCTAGAAATGTTTTATAAATAATAACTTCTGCTCTTTCGCAGTAGCCTTAAAAATAATTCAAACCGCTTTCGGTTATTAAAAGTAAATCATCTTATTAGTTTTTAGAAGAAATAACACTTTTTGATGTGGAAATTTTGTATATAGTTTATCAGTTTTTCTCATTATTCTTGAAATTAAGCACATAAGAACAAAATGTGTTTTTTTTATACAACTTTTCTAGATGTCTGCACTTTAGTGCATCATTTTTTTACCTTTCATTGCTTGAAGCAGTCGTTTGAAGCAGCAGTATTACTTTTGTGATCTGGTATGAAGTTCTGTAATCCCTTTAATTATTTTTTGTTATTTAATGTAATCTATGCAAGCCGTGGTATTTTATATAATCTTATGTAATCCAATTTGGTCCAATCGAATTTTTTAATCCAATTGTGCAATCTTATTAAGTTTTGTGTGTTTGATTTTGATATTTTGGTATAGTAATAAATACAATTTTTCTGAATTTTCGAATCCTCATATAATACGAGATTGGGTTTTTTTGGAACTTGCCAAAAACCATCACAAATAAAAAGGCTTAGAACCATAATCCGAGTTAGTGAAGCATGGAACGTGCATAGGACTTATCTCTCATATCTGCTTTAATAAATTATTATTGGATTCTTTGGATTACATTTTTGTCGTCCTTTGCCCGAATATTTCCGTTTTATTACTTATATTCAAAAATTTGGTGAGAACAGAACTTCAGGTCGCGCCAAAAACAGATATTTTAAAAATAGTTTTTCAAAGATTCAAAGAGTCAAAATAATACAGCTAATGATGTCGTTTCCGAAAAAATACATTATTTTTAAAGAAAATTGTTTAACACTTAGAGAAAACATTTATCTTTAAAATAGTTTTGGTTATTCAAATTTTAT
>JAWWLR010000004.1:18670527-18686980 GCA_035041075.1 Acraspis erinacei | reverse complement strand
TAAATTCCAATTGTTTGAACAAATTTAAGAAAAATGAGATTCATTTAGTCTCTTAAAGTGACAATGGATCAGTTTACTTGAAATTAATTATAGATGTTCAGGGTCTTCATGTTAAATTTTGAAATACGCGATCTTACATGCTTCATATCCGCATTTTTTTAGGTTCTCTACTAGAAAAAATTTACTTTCGAAACAGGAAAAAACGAAAGCTATAAATAGCAGGGAATCTCAAATATCATAAAAAAATTAAACAGATCATTCTAGAAAAGCAACTAGTCTCCTCAAAATCTGTCATTTACCGTCCAAAAAGCAAATTTTGAAAAAAAATCAGTGGTTCCTGTCGCTAACATGTGGGCCGAAATGCTCATTTGTTTAATTTTCCTAATCGATATCGGTAAGTTTAATACTAAACACATTAAAAAATCTCTCAATTGAAAATATTTAAAAAATTGTGGATTCTAGATTAGATGATATCGAATACAGTAAAATAGAATACTGACTGGTCACAATATCATCTTCATCTCTGAATTTTAAGTAAATTTCGGCTGAAGACGATCTGACGGTACGGCGGCCTACGTGCCCTCACGGCGACCTTTTACTGTTGTTTAACGCTGGCCTGGATCATAGTAAAGATGTTCAAAATTCCTTGGATTTTTTTAAATATCCTAAAATATTTAAAATCCTTTAAAATCCTTAATAATCCCCTTAAACTTTTAAAGGATTTTAAATAATTTTAGATATAGTACAAGATTCCAAGACTTTTTTAATGGATGTCAATAATGATAATGTACTTCAATAAATTGCAAAAATTTTGGCATTATTGATCAATTTAAATAAAATTTCAAGATCTTATAAAAATTTTTAAGAGATTTCCTTCAAAGCTTTTAAATTATTTTGAAAATCCCTTAAAATTTATCAAAATAATCTAAAATTTTGGCAATTTCTTGAAATCGAAGCTTTAAAACTACCCTGACAGGGCGCCTGAAGTGATCATTTGATTTTAAAAAGTTTCTAAAATAAACCTTACATTTTAAAAAGTGATTTAAGATAAAAGTGACTTAAAGTGACTTTTACGCAGCCCCGATTATTATAGACAGTAATTTAAAGCGCTTCTAATAGAAGTTCTCTGCATTTTGCAATTTTCTTTCAAAATTCCTGGCTTTTGCCTGATATTCCCTGACCAAAAAAAGGGCGTGACTTTTCCATGATTTCCGTGTTTATCCTCTTCTGTAAACACCCTGAAAATATGTTTTCAAAAAACCTCCATAGGAGTAAACGAAGGTGATCAAAAGACTACTTTAATAATCTTAAGTTCATGAATTTCTATTTATTTTTACAGACTTAAGCTCTCAAGCCGAGGAAACTAACGGAAACGGGATACCACCAAACCTTTCTGAATACCCTGAACATTTTCAGGATCTTATGACCATTGGTCACAAACCCCCGAATCGTCGACAACAACAACCTAACTCTGGTTATCCACAAAAAAAACCTAAGCATGATTTCCAACTTCCTCCTGATGAACAACCGATCGCTCCTACTCTCACCCCTGAAAAGGAGAAAAAGTTAAGGAAGGCTACAACGGATAAAGCGAGAAATCTTCGAAGGGCTGCAATCTTTAAAGAACAGATGGCTATGCTACCACATAAGCCTCCACCTGAACAATTAAAAAAAGAGCTTACTAAGGAAGAGCGGGCTGAAATAGCTAAACAGAAACAAAGTGCAAAGGCTCAAAAGGTCCGGGAAAAATTGGAAGCATCTTCGACAATACAGACTCAAGCTGGCCAATCTCAGCCTCAAGCTGGAGCATCTTCTGCCAGTGAAGCAGATCATCCGCTGCTGATCCCAAACCTACATCCTAACCGATTTGACATACATGGAATTAAGGTCTATCTACCATAGTCGGCGATTTGCTACTTCTCTATCTTGATGTAATTCAGAGAATAAAGTTTCTAGTCAAAAAAGAATAATAAAGAGTGTTGAATCATTGGCCTTATTTCTCTGCAAAGAAAAAATTGTAATTAAACCTTGTATAATTTGAAACACGTAGAAAATCTGTTGATAATAAAAACACATTTAACTTATGCTTAGACTTTGCTTATGTCCATTATATTATATAAGCGTGGTAATTTAATAATCGAATCGTATAGTTTAGGACTAATCTTTAAGCGATCAGCCTATCCTCCAGCTGGACAATATCATCCTCAAACTGGAACATCTTACTCTCAGAGTGAACAAACAAATTTGGGGTCATCTTAGCCAAGCATATACTATAACCACACTATGAACTAGGATTTAATTGAAGATTTTTGAATTGGAATAGGATCGAAATAATAGTCTTCTGTCAACAATTAATAACTCTGAAAGAACAAATTCTAAAGAATCAATTTCAGAAACAGAATTAACCATGACATGACATTCACTTTGAAGTTTCAAGTTCACTCAATGCTGAAATTATCTTTCAATGCTATCTTGACACAGCGTTAGTTTCCAAAATCCTGATGAATTAGGTTTTGCGCAAGCTCTGTTCTGGTTATGTTACCAAATTTTTTCAACTTTAAATTCCGAAAATTAAGAAAGCTTAATTTTTTTTTAAAGTTTAGATTCCATGCACTCAAAACCTCTTGAGTTAACTTCTGAATCTATATTAACTTGTGTAAAAAATTTGCATTTCCCGCAAATCAACTCGTTTATTTTTTAGTATTTTAAAAGAGTTTGCTTCAAGATAATGCAATGCAAAATTTCTGACACCCTCAAATAATAAAAAATGAGTAGCTTGTTTTGAATAAATTCTCTTATTTCCTTAAACCTACAAAATTCTCTAAAATTCTAGATTTCTCTGAATTTTCCGAATTACTTCAATTTCTTGAGTATTACTTAAGTTATTCGAATTCCTTAAATTAATTTTTCGAATTCCTTAATTTCATGGAATTACTAGAAATCTATTTACTCATTCAGTTCTTTTAATTCCTTCAATTCTTCGAATTCCGTAAATTTTTGGAGTTCCTAAAATTCATGGACTTATTTATATTCGTCGAATTTATTGAAATAATTGAATGACTTGAATTCTTCGAATTCCTTAGATTCTTCGAATTAATTGAATTCTTCGAATTACTTGAATTCTACGAATTACTCGAAATCTTCGAATTACTTTAGTTCTGAAAATTACTTGATTTTTTAATTTCATTAATTTTTTTTAATTCCTTCAATTGTGCAAATTACTTGATTTCTTCAAATTCCTAAAATTTTACGAATTCCTCCAATTTGAAGCATTCCTTAAATTCCTCGAATCCCTTAAGTTCTTAGAATAACTTGAATTCATCGAATTCCTTAAATTCCTGAAATTACTAGAGTTTTTTGTATTCCTTTAATTCTTCCAATTCCTTAGATTTTTCTGCTTCCGTCAATTCCTCGAATTACTTGAATTCTTCGATTTCCTTCAATTCTTTTAATTTCTTGAATTCTTGAATTCTTTAAATTTTTCGAATTCCGTAAATTTTTGGAATTCCTCAAATTCATCGAATTATTTAAATTCATCGAATTTATTGAATTCATTGAATGAATGAACTCTTCGACTTCCCTCAAGTCTTCTAATTTCTTGAATTCTTCGAATTCCTTAAATTCTTTGAATTCCTTAGATTCTTCGAATTACTTGAATTCTACGAATTACTTGAATTCTAAGAATTACTCGAATTCTTCGAATTACTTTAGTTATGCAAATCATTTTAATTCATTGATTTCCTTAAATTTTTTAATTCCTTCAACTGTTCGAATTGCTTGGTTTCTTTTAATTCCTAACATTTTGCGAATGCCTTGAATTCGTAAATTTTCAATAATTCGTTAAATTCCTCTAATTCCTTAAGTTCTTAGAATTACTTGAATTCTTCGAATTCCTTAAATTCTTCGAATTCCGTAAATTGTTGGAGTTCCTAAAATTCATCGAATTATCTATATTCATCGAATTTATTGAATTAATTGAATGACTTGAATTCTTCGATTTCCTTCAATTCTTCTAATTTCTTGCATTCTTGGAATTCCTTAGATTCTTCGAATTACTTGAATTCTCCGAGTTCCTTAGATTCTTCGAATTACTTGAATTCTACGAATTACTCGAATTCTTAGAATTACTTGAACTCTTCGAATTACTTGAATTTTTCGAATTAATTCAATTCTACGAATTACTGGAAATGTTCGAATTACTTTAGTTCTGCAAATTACTTGAATTCTTGAAGTTCCTTAATTTTTTTAATTCCTTCAATTGTTCAAATTACTTGATTTCTTCAAATTCCTAAAATTTTATGAATTCCTCAAATTTGAAGCATTCCTTAAATTCTTCGAATTCCTTTAATTCTTGCAATTCCTTAGATTTTTCTACTTCGTTAAATTCCTCGAATTACTTGAATTATTTAATTTCCTTTAATTCTTTCAATTTCTTGAATTCTTTAAATTTCTTAAATTCTTCGAATTCCGTAAATTGTTGGAGTTCCTAAAATTCATCGAATTATTTATATTCATCGAATTTATTAAGTTCATTGAATGACTTGAACTCTTCGATTTTCTTCAAGTCTTCTAATTTCTTGAATTCTTCGAAATCCCTAAATTCTTCGAATTCCTTAGATTCTTCGAATTACTTGATTTCTACGAATTACTTGAATTCTACGAATTACTCGAATTATTCAAATTGCTTTAGTTATGCAAATCATTTGAATTCTTTGATTTCCTTAAATTTTTAATTCCTTCAATTGTTCGAATTTCTTGGTTTCTTCAAATTCCTAACATTATGCGAATGCCTCGAATTCGTAAATTTTGAAGAATTCCTTAAATTACTTTAATTCCTTAAGTTCTTAGAAGTACTTGAATTCTTCGAATTCCTTAAATTTTTCGAAACCCTTAAATTTTTAAAATTACATGAATTCATCGAATTCTTTAAATTTATGAAATTACTAGAGTTTGTTGCATTCCTTAAATTCTTCGAATTCCTTTAATTCTTCCAATTCCTTAGATTCTTCTACTTCCTTCAATTCCTCGAATTACTTGAATTCTTCGATTTCCTTCAATTCTTTTAATTTCTAGAATTCTTAGAATTCCTTAAATTTTTCGAATTCCGTAAATTGTTGGAATTCCTCAAATTCACCGAATCATTTATATTCATCGAATTTATTGAATTCATTGAACGACTTGAACTCTTCGATTTCCTTCAAGTCTTCTAATTTCTTGAATTCTTCGAATTCCTTAAATTCTTCGAATTCCTTAGATTCTTCGAATTACTTGAATTCTACGAATTACTTGAATTCTTCGAATTACTTGAATTCTACGAATTACTCGAAATCTTCGAATTACTATAATTGCTTGGTTTCTTCGAATTCCTAACATTTTACGAATGCCTCGAATTCGTAAATTTTGAAGAATTCCTTAAATTCATCTAATTCCTTAAGTTCTTAGAAGTACTTGAATTCTTCGAATTCCTTAAATTTTTCGAAACCCTTAAATTTTTTAAATTACATGAATTCATCGAATTCTTTAAATTCATGAAATTACTAGAGTTTTTTGTATTCCTTAAATTATTCGAATTACTTGAGTCCTTTGAATTTCTGAAACTATTTGAATTCCTTAATTTCTAGTAATTTCCTGAATGCATTGAATTCCTGAATTTTATAGAATTCCTTAAATTTGTTGAATTCCTTGAATTCTTCAAATAGCTGAAAGTTTTCAAATTTCTGAAGATCCAATTTCAATCCAAAAAGAGATGTTTTTATAATGACAAGGATGACTTTTTAATAAATTGTTGAATTCTCTACCAAATATAGTTGCATTTTTATCGGAAAAAGATGAAATCTATCTTAAAAAATACGAATTTCTTATTTAAAAGAAAACCATTTTCAGAACAAAATAGCTGGATTGTCATCCAAGAAAAATTCTTGTTGACTTTTGAACTTCAGAATATGATTTTTTAACAAAATAAGTTTTTACGAAAAAATTGAATATTTATTTAAAAAAGAGACCTTCTTTGAGTTGAATTTTCCTCCAGAAAAGATTTGATTTAATTTTTCAACAGGAAAATATAAATTTTAAACAAAAAGTGAATATTTGACCAAAAATCGGTTTTTATTACTTCAAATGGAAAATTCAGCGGCCGTGAAAAATATTCGCAAACGGGGAAATTACCGTATTTTGAAGATGCTATAACTATTAACTACTTTTGTTTTATTTTTTACGATTAAAACGAAAACTACCGTGCCATTTTTACAAAAATTTACTTATTTTATTTTTAATGTTATTTCTCACGATGTACACCAAAACTAGGCATCCGATCCAAAAATAATTATTATACAATTTACGCTCTTTTTTTAGAGATCAACTTTTGTCTTCTTATTTTTTTCGTAGCTTGTGTCGTTTGTCCAGGAATTAAAATATTTTATTTTAATTAATAATTTCGACGAATAAAATAAAAACTATGCTTTTTGCGGGGTCACAATTTGAATTTTCGATTTTTCAAGAAA
The DNA here is from genome assembly GCA_035041075.1 of Acraspis erinacei. Lineage (NCBI taxonomy): Eukaryota > Metazoa > Arthropoda > Insecta > Hymenoptera > Cynipidae > Acraspis > Acraspis erinacei. The sequence continues at coordinate 18,680,480 of JAWWLR010000004.1, read as the reverse complement.
ATTCAAATAGGTCTAATGGTAATCTTGTAGATATTTCAAAAAACTATGTTTTACTTCTTATTTGTGCTGTTTTTTTTTAAATTTTGAAAATGCTATAAGTCTGACACATTTTTAAAAATAATTTTTTCTGTCTCAGGAGGTATAATTGAATTTATTTCCGACCCCAATAGTATAATTAAGAAGTCTTATGTGATTTTGGATTTTGGGAAATGTTAATTGGAAATTTGGTTTTCGGGAAATTTTGCTGAAACTTTTAAGGGATGCTAAGACAACCGTTAAAATAATTTTCAATACTTTTCCCGCTAGGTTAATTTTCCCAAGTTTATTTTGAATTTATTTTCCGCCGCAGTATTATAATAAAAAAATATCACGTATTTGTAGATTTTGGGAAATTTCAGTGTGATTGCTTGAATTTCTAAGGGATGTTAAAGCAACCCTTAAAATCAATTTGAGCACTTTCGCTGCCAATATATATTTCCCACATAACATTGTGAATTAATTTCTAACCCTATTAGTATGATAAAAAAATCTCAAGTGTTTGAAATTTTGCAAATATGGAAAAACTTTCTTCTGAAGATTATCTTTTGAGTTATAAATTTTATTATTTTGTTCAAAATTTAACAATTTTCTTAAAAAGACATCCTTTTTGGTTATAGGTTCAACTGTTTGGTTAAAAATTCATCTTTTTGTGTTCAAAATTCAGTTCTTTCCTAAACTTGTAACCTTGATTGAGGACTGAATTTTTTTTTAGAAATTGGTTTTTATGTAAAGATTTCGATTGTGATTATGAACAGTCAACTGGAACCTTTTTTGGATAAAAATATTATCTATTTTAAACAAAAATTTTTAATAAAAATTGATCTGTTTTAAGAGAAATTTCATCTTTTTTTAAAAATAAAAATGCAACAATTTGGTTGAAAATGCAACAATTTTGCTGACAATTCATACGGTTTGATCGAAAATTCAACTATTTTGTGGAAGAATGACTTTTTGTGTGAGCGTAATATTTTTTGGTTGACAGGAGAACTGAAAATTCCGGATGAAATATCAACTTTTAAAAAGAGGTCGTTTTTCATCAGAAAATTCATCTGTTTTAAGTATAATAGTCAATTCTGCGTTACAGGGTTTCATTGAATAAACTATTTCAGATTATAATTGAGCTAACCTTTGAGTAGTAAAAAATGTTTAAAAATACACCAAACTCTCGCTTTCAGTCCAAGTCCTTTCTACCAAGATTCCGCTTCCAATTTTGTTTCCGACGTCGGTTACGTTGTCATTTCCGGCGTCGTTTCTGATGTAATACCCTACGACGTTTCCGGTGAAATTTCCAATGTCGTTTGCGACGTCAGATTTTTAGATAGGGAATTATAAACAAAAATTTTTGTAAATGCCGATGAAATTTTTATTTAAGTCTGCTGATAATTCTTTTTTTATCTGAATATTTTTAGCCCTGTTCCAACAATGGTACACAATGAAGATGGCCTTCCATAATACGAAATCTGATTTTAATCCCATTTAAATTTCTTTAATTTTAATTTTCTTCCTCTACTTTTTTAATTTAAGCCCTTCTTTATTCATGCATTTGAAAAAAAACATTTTTTCTTTTCAGTTATCTGCATGAAAGCGGTAGGTGAACTTTTTAAATGTTTTGCTGCCCCAATTATAGCACAAGATCACAAGAATAGAAAATGTAAAGAATTTCTTCCAAGGCCACTCGAAGCCGCGTTAACAGAGAAATCTACACTATTGAATGAATTGTATCAACATAACCAATTGCGATATTATAATCCATTAGATCATAATAATCAATTGACTCATTATGATCCATGGGATCATAATAATCAGTTGAATCATAATAATCAACGGAATGATAATAATAATCCATGGAATAATAATAATCAATTTAGTATTAATATTCCAAGCGATAACAATAATCAAGAGCATTATCCTCCATGGTAATACTGATATGTATGCAACTATTTATGACAGGATAATAAAAATTTCTTATTGAAAATAAAAGCTTTGTAAAGAATTTCTTTTGAAAAATGACACTGCTTGAATCGTAATTCATATATTTTGTTCAAAATTCGCCTCTATGTGATTTAAAATTAATTTTTTAACTGCGAATTTAACGAACTAGAAATAAAAATATTTCATTTTTGGTTAGAAATTTATCACTGTACTTTTTTATTGTAAATTTTTAAAGCAGGGAGAAATATGGCTGCTGCCATAAAACGTGTTACCTTATTTTTATTTTCGGCGATAATGATAAGTCCTGAATAGATGATCTGAAATTAAAAAAAATATTTAATTAGTATATTCTTATATGCATTTCGTGAACAAAAGATTAGTTATTCGGTCGAAAATTTATATTTTTTGAGTCACATTTTTGGCCATATTTCCCCAAGTTTTACAAAGTTTTAAAGTGATAAATTCTTATCGCACGGTGGGAAATTGCAAAGCTGGGTAACGCTGGCATCAAAACAACTTTCTGAATTTATTTGAAAAACCCAAAATTGTAATTCTGATCAAACAAAGAAAAGGAAAAAAAATCAATTCTATTTTGCATTCAAATTGTGAAAGATGAAAAATGAATTATAAAATAAATTGTAAAAAATGAAAAAATAACAACAACAAAATTAATGAAAAATCAATAAAATGAAAAAAATAAAATTATGAAATTTAAAAATTTATAAAAATTCATTATCTCATTTTCAGTTACTTGTGCTACAAAATGTTGAAGTAGTAAAAGTACATGTCAGTCAGCCACGATATATTTTTAGAATGATCTTTTATTAATCTAGAAAATGATGAAACTTCAGAATTTACACCAATTTTCGTTAAAAATAAGAAAATTTTTCTTATTTTGACTTTAATTTAGCCAACAGCGATACACTTTTTTAATCTTCAAGGAAATGCCCATATAATTCTGTCTGATAAAATAGGTTTTTTTCACTGAAAACTATGAGCCGCGTCAGGAAATAAAGTATTATACAAAAATAAAATCACAGATATTGTCTCATTTTTTATCGCTTGTATTATAAAATATTAAAGTAGTAAAAGTATTTTTAGCCGGTCACGATATATTTTCGTAATTATCATAAAATATTGAAAATAATGATCAGACTTTAGAATTAAAAAAAAATTATTTTGAAAATACGAAATTTGTTTATTATTTTGATTTTAATTAAGGTAAGAATGCAAACCTTCTTTTATTTTCTTCAAGGAATTGCCCATTCAATCATGTCTTATTAATGTGGGGGTTTTTCACTGAAAACTGTGACCCACGCTATAAAATAAAGTATTATACTAAAACAAAAACACAAATAATGTCTCATTTAGAATTATTTGCAATCTAAAATATTTAAGTAGTAAAACTATATTTTATCTAGCCACGATATATTTTTCGAATTATCTTTGAACCTTGAAGATAATTAGAAGACTTCATAATTGGCAAAAATTTATGTTAAAAATAGGAATTTTTTTATTACTTTGACTTTCAATTAGGTAACAGCGATACTTTTTTTTGATCTTCAAGGAAATGCCCATAAAATTTTGTCTGATTAATGTAGGTTTATTTCACTGAAATAAAGTATTATACAAAAATAAGAACACAAATATTGTCTCAAACTTTGTATCGATTGTATTATAAATTATTATAGTAGTAAAATTATATTTTAGTCGGTCACGATACATTTTCATAATTATCTTAAAATATTGAAACTAATCATAAGACTTTAGAAATTACAAAAAATAATGTTGAAAATACGAAAAGTTTTATTATTTTGCCTTTAAATAAGGTAAGGAAGCAATTTTTTTTTTATTTTCTTCAAGCAATTGCCCATTCAATCATGTCTTATTAAAGTAGGGTTTTTCCATTAAAACGATGACTTACGCTAAAAAATAAAGTATCATACTAAAACAAGATCATAAATATTTTTTATTTTTAATGGTTTGTGTTATAAAATATTCAAGTAGAAAAACTATATTTTAGCTAGCCACGACAAATTTTTGGAATTTTCTTTGTCACTGGAAGATAACTACGAAACTTCATAATTTACCAAAATTTAGGTTGAAAATACGAAAAGTTTTATTATTTTACCTTCAATTAAGGTAAGGAAGCAATATATTTTTTTTTCTTCAAGCAATTGCCCATTCAATAATGTCTTATTAAAGTAGGGTTTTTTCACTGAATACGATGACTCACACTACAAAATAAAGTATTATACTAAAACAAGAACACAAATATTTTCTTATTTTCAATGGTTTGTTTTATAAAATATTTAAGTAGAGAAACTTTTGATCTTCAAGGAAATGCCCATATAATTCTGTCTGATGTGGAATGGCTTGTATTATGAAGTATTTAAGTAGTAAAAGTACATTTCATCCAGCCACGATATATTTTTAGAATTATCTTTCAATATTCCAGAAAATGATGAAAATTCAGAATTTACAAAAATGATCGTTAAAAATAATAAAATTGTTATTATGTTGATTTTAATTTATTTAACAAAATTAAACTTTTTGCGATCTTTATCCATTCAATTGCTTATTCAATTATGTCTGATTAAAGTATGGTTTCCCACTGATAACTATGCCCCATGCCATGATATTATGTGTGATAAAAAAATAAAAAAACAGATACTGTTTCTTTTTGAATAGCTTGTATTATAAAATATTGAAGTAGTAAGAGTATATTTTAGCTAGCCCCGATATATTTTTAGAATTATCCTTAAGTATTTCAGACAATTATGAAACTTCATAAATTACACAAATTTATGATAAAAATATAAAATTTCTTATTAGTTTGACTTTTTTATTATATCTCTTCAAATCATTAAAATCTATTTATACTGTGAAATCCTTTCAAAATCTTTATTCTTTTGAAAATTCCTTAGATTTTCTCAAAACTTCCTAAAATCTATAAAATCCTACTATTGCCGATGCTTTGAATTTTTTAACTGCCTTTAAACCTGTAAGCTTTAAAATTCTTTGGAATATCTTCAAATTATTTAAATCTATTCAAAATTCCTTGGAACTTTTAAAAATACCCTGAAATCTTTGAAGGCCTCTCTCTGAAAATATTTAAAATCCTGTGAAACTTTTGAATATCTAAAAAATTTCTTGTAATTTTTCAAATGCCCTAAGATCTTTCAAATCTTTTGGAATTCCTTAAAATGATTGAAATCTATTAAAATTGTCTTGAAAATGTTAAAAAAATACCCTAAAACCTTTTTAATCATATGGAACTTTTTGAAATCCATTGAAAATTTTTAAATGTCTTTAAACTTAATTAGAATTTTTTTTTAATCCCTAAAATATTTAAAATCTTTTGAAATTTCGTCAAATAATAGAAATAGATTAAAAATTTCTTAGAATGTTTAAAAATACTCTGAAATCTTCAAAAGCACTTTAAATATTTTTAAATTCTTTGAAACTTTTTAATGTTCTAAAAATTACTTGTAATTTTTTAGAATTCCCTACATTCTTTAAAATCCTTTGAAATTTTTTTATATTATTGAAATCTATTCAAAAATCCTACGGATATTTTTAATTAACCTTAAATATGTCCAATTCTTTGAAAGTTATTGGAATTTCTTGAAACGTTTTTAAACATCTTGAAACTTCCTTGACATTTTTGGAAATTAGACCTTTTAATAAAAATTAGAACTTTTAATAAAAACTAGAGCTTTTAATAAAAAGTAGAACTTTTAATAAAAACAACAATTGCAACAAAAAATCGAGAAAAATTGAAAATTTCTTGAGAATAAGAGAAAAAATCAGAAATTCTTTAAAAAAAAGAAAAGAGGGGAATAAGGGTAAATTTCAAAAATACAAAGTTATTATTGAACTATATCGTTGTAGTGGCATCTTTGGCAAAATTCGAAAACTTTCTTCAAATTAAAATTTTTGTCACGGTAAGGACGCGTGCAGGAGAATGATTAGAATTTTAATTTAAAACGAGTATTATTTCAGTGTATTTAGGATTTAAAGAATAGTTTTTTTAAACAATGTTTAGTACATTTTAAAGTAAATTTATATATTCTCTTGCATGAATATTTTTTCTTTTTAACATTCTTCTCTTATCTCGCATAGTTCCACCATAAAATTGAGTTTTCACGTTTTAAAATAATTTTCGGTGGATAAAATAAGAATAATAATTTTTCGTCTGAATCGTAGGGTGTCCCAAAAATGGACTGGACACCCCCCCAATTTTCATGCTACATCCCCCCACCAAAAAGTTTCATCATTTTGGAAATCTTACGATATCTCTTAATCTAAAATGAAGACAAATTTCTAACTCCACTAAAAGTTAATTGATCAATTGGCTCAAAAATTATTATTTCACTTTGAATCAGATTGAATAATTTGATAAAATACAGCGATGGTTTAACATTCTTAACTCTTTCGAAACAATAAGTAGGTCATAATTTGAAATCTTAAACATAAAGTTGTATGTCTCGGATTGAAAAACAGTAGTTTCTATTTGTTTGAGAAAAGTTGAGCAAGATGACAATTTTTTATAATCTTAAACTAACGAGGTATCAGTTAACTTCAAATTCTTTATAAACATTCAGGCTCTTCATGCTCTACTTTTCAACCAAATTTCTTTTTTGATTTTTAAAATTCTTAGCTTCCAAATTTTTTAAATTTATCATAGAGAATTGTAATAATTTAGCAAACTTTGTGAAAACTAAATTCCTTAAACAAGTCGATTTCAATTTTATAGCTTTTTAATAGATTTCAAAGGATTTTAAAGCTTTAAGGAAATTTTAGAAAATAGCAAGAAATTTCCAAGAACTTTAAAAAGTTTTAAGGGATCTTAAAATATGCAAAGCATTATCAATATTTTAGGGCATTTTAAAAGATTCAAAGAATTTTTGGAAACATTTCAATAATTTAAAGGGATTCCACAGAATTTTAAAGATTTTCGAATATTTTGACAAATTCCAAAAAATTTTAATGAGCTTTAAAAAGTTTCAAGGGATTTCAAAAAATTTCAAAAGTTTCGAATTATTTTAGAGTAATTTTACAAATTAACAAAAATTTGGCTTCGATTTTAATATTTTTAAGAGATTTCAAAAATCATTTTAAAGATCTTAGCGGATTTTATAAACTGTAATGAATTTTCAAAATATTTAAAAAGTTTCAAAGGATTTAACAAAATTTCAAAGCATTATAAACACCCAAGGTTTTTTTTTTAAATATTGTAAGGATTTTTGCGTCGATTTAAATAATTTCAATAATTTTAATCATTTGGAATTCCTTAAAAATATTAAAATCTATACAAAATTTTTGTAAATATGTAAAATTACCCTACAATATTTCTAATGTTTTCAAATTTTTTGAAATCCCTTGAAACTTTTTAAAGCTCTTTAAAATTCTTTGGAATTTTTCAAAATATCCTGAAATCTTTCAAATTCTTTGAAATTTCTTAAAATTATTAAAATCTATTTCAAATCCCTTGTCATTTTAAGAATAACTTAGTCTTTAAGATGCTTTGCAATCTCTTCATAGTATTAAAATCTATTCAACATTCCTTAGGATTAAAAAAAAATCCATTAAATCTTTAACATTTTTTGAATGCCTTTAAATTATTGAAATGATTCAAAAAATTCTTTGAATCTTTTAAAATACCCTAAAATATTTTTAATGATTTAAATTTGGTTAAGATCCCTTGAAACTTTTTAAATTTCTTAGAAATTTCTTGTAGTTTTTTAGAATTTCCTCAAACGTTAAAAATCCTTTGGAGTTCCTTTGAATTTTTAAAATCTAATACAAACATTTTAGAATCTTTTAAAATACCCTAAAATGCTTCCAATCCTGTAAAATTGTTTGAAATCCCTTGAAAATGTTGTTTTCTTTTGAAAATTTCTTTGAAATTCTGAAAATTTCCTAAAATATTTCAAATCCGTTGTAATTTCTTCAAATTGTTGAAAAATATTCAAAAATCCTTGGAATCATTTATAATAAGCTAAAATATTTCCATTGCTTGGCAATTTTTTAAAATCATCTGACAATTTTTAAATCTCTTGAAAATTCTTTGGAATTAAAAAAAATCCCAAAAAAATTTTAACAACCTTTTTAATTCCTTTAATTTACAGAATTCTATTCCAAATTCTTTGGAATTTTCTAAAATACAGTAAAATAATTTTAATTGTTTGAATTTTTTTGAAATCCTTGGAAAATTATTGAATATCTTGAAAATTCTTTAGGATTTAGAAAATCTACTGAAATCATTAAAATCTTTTGCAATACGTTCAATTTATCGAAATCTATTCATAATTTCTTGGAATTTTTAAAAATACCTTTAAATATTCTTAATCCTATGAAATTTTCTGAAATCTTTCAAAACTTTTTTAATACCTTGAAAATTTTTCACAATTTTTAAAAATTTCCTAACATCTTACGAATCTTTTGGAATTCCTTCAAATGATTGAAATCTATTCAAAACTTAATACGTATTTCCCATAATAAAAAAGGCTTTTTTGTAAATTTTATTCAAAAACGTCTAAACTATTTTGCGCATTTCTTAATATAAATTGTTTCTAATATATAAAGTATCACATTTTATTACACATTAAATGTCTACAGAAATTGTTAAAAAAAATTATTATTATTTTTTGTAAATTTTTCTTAGAATAGATTTACAAAATTCGCGGATTTTTTCAATCTTTTCAACTTAATATCAACTTTTCAGTTCGAGCGAACCATTAATAAATTATTCTTAATACGTATAATTGCTTAAACAATTTTTTATTATTTATGTCAATATTTTCATAAAATACTGATAGAATGTAGCAGTTTTTTCTATAATTTCCCACTTTCTGTCAAGTTTTCAGTTAGAGTAAGGTAACCATGAAAGCAATTTAGCTACATTAATTGTTTAAATAAATTATTGTTGTTTATAAGTATCTTCTCTTATACAAATACTAGAGAGTGGCGGTTTTTTCTACAACATTATTTATTTTTCACTCTTCACGTTTAGAGAAGTAACAATTAATGCAATTTAATGGATATAATTGTTTAAACAAATTATAGTATTGGTAGATAGTTATCGCTTATTCTGCAATATACTATATATTTTTTTAACTTTTCGTTTAAAGTGTGATAATAAATAATTCTCGTTAACAAACGGAATTATTTAAATAATTAATTATTGTTTATTACAATATTCTCTGACAATAATAGTTGAAAGTTGCATATTTCTCTGCAATTTTCAGCTTTTCTTTCCCTTTTTAATTAGGAAAAATAACATATATTATTATTGTTAAATATAATTATATATTAAATTATAAGGTTAGAAAAATATAATCACGAAAAAGAACGAGATTTTGAAAGAAAAGAAACAATTCTCTCTATTATTTATTGATTACCTTTTAATCAGTAAATCATAAAACTAAAGTTTAAAATTTGAGGAACACCCGCAAATTTTTAGCAATTAGGTAGGAGAAGATAATTATAAATAATTATTAATAATTTAAACAATCATTTTTTTAATTTAAAGAATTTTTTTCTCGCTGTCAGTAAATAGTGGCCAAAAGTTGAATATTTAAGAAAAAACCTTAAATTAGTAGCATTATTCACAGATAATATTATTGTTTTAAATCATAAATTTTTTAAGGAATTATTCTTTTTTTTAACTAAAATTAAGTATTACCGTAAAATAAATTAAAAGTGAAACATGAGTGGAAACTTTTGAAATAAATGGCACTTTTGCAGCATTATTCTAAGATAACATTATCAAAAATACATTGTTTAAACAATTTTTTAAATTTAAATACTTGTTGCCGTGCCCTAACTGAAAAGTTAATAATACACTTAAAAGTACTGAAAAATCGTCACTTTTTATCTCTAGGCCAAGAGAAAATTTGATACTTGCCGGGATGTTGATGTATGCCCGACTTGATCGTGGTGTTGGTGAGGTCGAATGATTTAGTGTGACGGTGTGC
>JAWWLR010000004.1:18606725-18617992 GCA_035041075.1 Acraspis erinacei | reverse complement strand
GAAAATATACATTTACAAATGTCTGTCATAAATCGAGCGCGCAGCGCGAGTGTCGCGATAAGAATGTGTACCTCAAAGCCTACGGAGTTTTGAGCAACTTAATCTTTACCCATATTTGATTAAGTAGAAAAATTCGGAATACGAAGACGCATATAAATACTGTGATCTAAAAGAGATATTTTTGATAAAGTTTCATTCAAGAATTCCAAATTTAAAGAATAAATATTCGAGCGCGAAGCGCGAGATTCAATATCCGCGCGCCCTAGGCGCGGTCAAACTTGCGAGCCGCGCGCACAGCGCGCTATGAGAATATGCCCGCTAAGCGGGCAGATTTTTAAGATTATGTGCGTGAAAAATAGATAGATTTTTGTTTCTTCTGTAAAATTCGGGTTTTGGAACTTACACCCCTATGTAATTTGGCCCTTGACTTCTATTATTTTTCCTATATGTACTGCGAGTTCCTTCTGTGCAATTTAAAATACAAAATTTGTTTTACTTTTGCTGGTACATTTTACCCCGCCGCTATGAACTTTTCGCGCCCCGCATGGGGCAGTAAGTGCCATGACAGACAGTATTTAGAAGAATACATATAACATAATAATAGATGGAATGAATGTAAATTTTGGCAGTTTTAACTCCAGGGTTATTTTTCGTGGCCGAAAAAATCTATTTTCTTTCCTTTAAATATCTTTACGAGTTTACAAAAATCGATATATTATTATTGATTAGTAAAAATTAGCGTTCAGAAGCATACTGGGGTTCACAAATCGACCGGACTGAATAAGTCTTGCAGACAGGTACTATAACTCGTTCTGTCCCAGTTTAAAAAAGATTTGAAAAGGTTTAAAAGATTTCCAGATATGGTAAGAATTACAACAGATCTTAAGGACTTCAAAAGAATTAAAAAGGATTACAACAGCTTTCAAGCGAATTCATAAAATTTCCAAGGATTCTAATTATTTTAAGAAATGTTAAAAGCTTTCAACCGTTTTAAAGAATCTTTATTGATATCAACGGTTTCACGGCAATCCAAGGGCTTGCTATATCGTTAGTTAAGGGATATAATAAGAATGTTTTAAAGATGTTAAGTGCTTTTCCGAGATTCAAATAACATTTATGGAATTGTAAAGAATTTACAATTCCAGAAATTTTATGAGACGATTACAAGTGAATTTTAACATATTTTCACAGATATAAAAAAATTATAAAAATTTGATAATACTTTTTTTCAATTGCATCAATCGTTGAATGTCATAGTGCAGATCGTTTTAAACATTTCGGGTTAAAAAATTTTCCTTAAATTTCAAAAGATTGAAAAGATTTTCATGGGATTGATAAGGTTTCAATGTATTGAAAAAGATTGCAAAGGATTTCAGAGGATCTCCAGGTTCACAAATATTTTGAAGGATTTTATCATATTTTCTTGTAACTTAGTCATTTAAGTAATTTTAAAGGCTATCAATTGGGTATTTTATTAAATTTTCCTAGATATCAAAGAATATCATCATAGCCAAAAATAGGGCTTCAAACATTTCAATGTATATCAAGAAGTACAAGAGATTTTAAGATATCTTAATGGATATCAAAGATGTTAGGGCATTTAAAAAAGTTCCCAGGAATTTTCAAACGTTTACAAAAATTTAAAGGTACCGGTTTTAGAAGATTTCAAAGTATTTGAAATCTTTTAGGGTATTTACATGGATTTCGAGGATTTTTCAAGAGATTGAGTAAATTTGTAGGCATTTTCAACGGTTTTTGTGCTTTTAAGGAATTTAAAGGATTGCATGTGCTTTTAAAGAACTTTCTATAACTTCGGAAGATCTGGAAGAATTTTATAGGACCTAAAAGGATTTAGGTTTTACAATAGATTTCAATAATTTGAAGGAATGTTAAGGCATTTCAAAGGATTTAATATATTTTAGGTTATTTCAAAATTTCAAACAATCGTAGGATTTCAAGGATTTAAAGATAATTTCAAATATATATTTCAGTTAATATGTGGTTTAAATAATTTTCTTGAATTTCGAAAGATTTGAAAAAATTTCACAGTATTTATAAGATTTTAGGATATTAAAAAAGATTCCAAGGGGTTTCAGAGGTTTTATAAGATTTACAAATAATTCAAAGTATAATTATAGGAGGCAGTGAAGAGAAGGGTAATACAAAATTATGTGGGTGGGAAGACAAGAATGTTACAGGAAAAGTTTTGCGTGAAGGGAAAGGATCGAGGAGGGGTGAATAATGAAGGGAGGAGGTTTAAATGGGAATGAGATGCAAGGGGAGGGGGAATTAAAGGTAAAAGGAAGATGTGAGGGGAAGGGGTTGTTGATAATCACTTCATTTAATTTAATTTGCGATAATATATATAGATCGGTTATACAGTGAACCCTAGAGATAGGGCCCCCTGATATAGGACTTTCATGAATTGACGCCGCACCGCAAGTAGGAGTAACAGGAGATGCGTGGGGTAAGCGGCGCGGCGGTCGCTTAGGCGTGAACAAACAAAAGCGTTTTCTACGAAACGGTACTCTTTCTGGGTAATTCCCCACCTCCACTAGCTCTAAAACCGGTCCAGTCTCCGAGTTTTACTATATTTTGATGCGAAACCCTTTTTTCTTTGAAATATTCTGAATTTCTTTTCACCTTTCGTAATCTTCTAATATCTTTTAAATTCTTTTCAAAACGATATATCTACGATTTTACCAATATTCTCTTATATTTATGTGCAAAGTATAATTCTGCTCTTTACAACAAATATTTGATCAGAAATAAAACTCTACTTAACTATAAAAGCCAGAAAGACGAAATTATAATAATTTTAGCCACTGCCTTTGAGGTATTCCAGATTTTTTAATATTTTTGAGTGTTTTGCATCCTAATAAAGATTAAAAAATCAAGTGAAATATGTCTCTCATTGCAGATACGGATGCAGATGGAATATTCTTGGACATCCTGGATCGGTTGTTCCAGATTCCACACTTTCATTTCTGTGATATATGGACCAATGGATCGTCTTTTACATACTTTTGGTACATAGGTCACAGGATGTGGGTGCTGGTGCACCCAGGGCAAATTGGCACAAGGGTAGAAGGGTGCGAGGGCCAAGCTATTTCTCAGCTTCAACAGCAGAGCTTTTCTTCGCGGGAATATATCGACACGTCAGAAACACACAACCCCGTTTACAATATCCGCGAATAGGCGCTTCGAACACCTATTTGGCTATCTTGCACGTCGCGAAATCGAAATTGGTTTCCCATTCATAAGTTCGTAGAATTCGACTCTAAAGGGCCCAAATTTCGGCAATAAAGAGTTTCAAAGATTTATTTTTGTATAAGATATTTGATAACTATTTTTGAATGAATCTAAGTTCAAAGCTCGACAATTTCGTGAAGTTTGAGTTGAGAAATTTGGAAAGATTTTCAACTATTTGGAACTTTGCTATTATGATTCACGAAGAGTTCCCCAACATTGAATGAGCAAAAACTTACAGTATATGCATCCAAAATGCAGAAATATCAGCGTGTTGGAAAATTAGGAAATTACCTTCATTATAAAAGTTTGTTAAGGAATAAGCTTTTTTCGCAAGTGAGGCCCTTTGAGACAGGCACACAGAAGATGAGCTGGCCGTACTTTCATAGAAACTTTCTCGAAATATCTTGAAATTTACCAACAAATGTTGTAAAGTTTCCGAGAAAATTTATGAAAATTACTGCAAATTTCCTGGAAATTCATGTAAATTATTTATGAATATTCATATACTGCAATTACATTCTGCTAATTTATATATTGACTATATGCATAGTTTAAATGTACAATTAAGTTCATTTGTAATAGTTTAAAGTATGAACTTACAGTCGCTACGTTACTTATTTTCACCAAAAGGGTCAAAAGGTGAACTCTTTTTTTTCTAATAATTGATAAAAAACGTATATCAGTCGAATAAAATATTAAATGTATTATTAATAATAATTTAGCAGTAAAAATAAATTTAATTGCAATAGCAATTTTGTTTTTAATACATACTTTTTAAGCTCACGCTGTTCAAACACGTCAGACTATATATATATATATTAAATAGTCATTATCCCTCGTTCCTTGTTCTTCAGAGATTAATTATGTGTAGTGGTATGGTCCTCCGACAACAGATGACGCCACTTTTCAAAGTCTCTCGAAAGTAAAAATTTAACCTATAGGTTAAATTTGCATGGAAAGGGATGTCCTTTGCCATGCAGGAACGGTCAGCGATTACTGTGATCAAATTGAAAGGTGAATTTTAAATTTAAACTTCCCGGGAAATTCGAAACTAAAATTTTTTTTCCATAAGTTGGTAGTACTGTTAGTGACATCTGTGCCAAATTTCACATCAAAATATTCATTAGTGTTTGAGTTACGCTTTTTTTTGTGAGGTATTAAAATTTAATTCTGCGATTTTTACAATGTCGTGTTAAAATTTGTGAAACAATGCTCTCTGACTATCAGGATGTAATGAAAGGCATCATAACTGGAAATGAAACTTGGATTTACGCGTACGACCCCGAGACAGCCGATCAATCAAGTGAATATCGTTTTCGATATCGACACCATTTTGACTCGATTGAGGAGATAAAAACCGAATCGCTAAAGGCTCTAAAGGCTATTCCGAAGGAGGACTTTGACAAGTGTTTTGATGATTGGAAAATTCGTTGGCATAAGTGTATCGCGGTGGAAGGGGATTACTTTGAAGGAGACGAAATAGATTTGGAACCATAAGTAAGGATTTTAAAAGTAATAATGAAGTTGACCTTTCAATTTGATCACAATATTTCCCTTGCTGGTCTTCTTGTTTTTTGTTCATTTTTCTTATACCCTCGTTTGCCCTAGAACTCCTTCAAGTTCTTTGTCCGAAAGATACAATCATTGTTGCTGGTATCTCCTGTGATTCTAAGAAAGATATAATGCATGAGTGCATCTGCTTCAATTTGACCTCGAGCAGTCATATCTTTCATAATGAGAAAATACTCTTGAATAGAGTCTCCTTTCCTTATTTTTCTTTTCACAAGAATTTCTTGTAACTGAGCACTATTTCTTGTTGTGCCAGATTCTTATTTCAGAGCCTCTTTTAATTTTGTCCACGTCTTTATTCTTCCCTCGCTCTGCACGAACAGCTTGGCTACACCTTTCAAGAATTTTTGGGCAAAAATCATTTTTTATAAATCACTCCATTCTTATAGAGTAGCTTCGTCTTCAAAATCAAAAATCCATCTTTCGAATGGATAGTTATCGCTGTCACCAAAGAATCTAATAAACTCTTTAACATCCTTATAGTTTACTGGAAAACTTAAAACTAAACGTTGTCCACCAACTTCCAAATTTTCATCTGTTCCTTGTGCGTCATTAATTTTTCTATTGTAGCTCCTATTTTCATCATCGTTTTCAGCATCATCGTCTTTGTCTTCTGAGTTTTCATGTAATGAGTTTAGAACCATCAACCCATTGCAGATACTTCGGACACAATTTTGTCCTTCGGGTTGCTATAATCCAATCCAAGCAGATAACATATCGACGTTAAATCAATTTCTACGAATTTTTGATTCGCATAGTTCAACTTAACTTCGTTATCTTCTGAACCATCCTGAATATTGAAGCCACTGAATTCGCGCAATTTTTCTCGATGTCCTCGATCGCTGTCTTCTTCGAAAAGAAACCTGTACAAAGCAAGTACTCCTGCTTTTAAAGATGTCTTTATTTTGTTTTGAATCGATTAACTCTGACCGAGATTCTTCATTTTTTAATTGTGTTGCATAGAACGTCGAATTTTGATTGAAGATAAATTGGGCGATCAATAATGCCGACTATTTTCACTATTGATAAAAGAATGTTCATTTTTCACTATCGGTAAAGCAGTAAGATTTCATTCTTCTTTCCCTGAAAACACAAAGATCCACATGCCTACACACTTTATCCAGAATTTAACCAAATAAAATTCACTAGAGACCTTTGAATCACTGTGTCCGTCAAAAATTAAAAAGATACTCGTAATCCGTCTTCAAGAATCTCATTTCACGACCGCCGAATTTTCATAATTCCAACGATTTGTGCTATCTTTTGAGCGAAAACTGCAAGGGAATTAAGCCTCATCTATTCATCTTTACATTCGAGAAAAGCTTCTCTTTAGCCCGATTTTAGGTCATTGCGTTTCTGAATTTCTTGTGAAAAGAACTATAACTTACCCAATTTATAATAAGACAAATTATTCCGCTATACTTCGGAGTTAATTTGAACTAAAAATTAAAGTTATAATTATCCTAACCACCAATAGGACAATAAATAAAATGCGGGTGCCAGATCCTTAATGGGTTATTAACAAATAAGATTAAGGGATTTCAAATGAACATATAAACTCAACAAAAATTCTTTTTAGTTGAAGGTAAAACTAGGGAGCCGGAAAGCAAGGTTTGGCTAGCTCAGCCGCGTCTATGGAAAATGGTAGAGGGGATGGTTCTTGATCGGAAATATTTAAACTAATCCAATCTAAAATGTCAAATGAATTAATAACCCAAGTGAAAATTATAAATGGTTATTTTATTTGAGCACAGAAGTTTAAGTTACACAATCTTTATTTAGAAATAATCGAAAGGGAGGAAACAGTTATTACCTTGACGAAAAGATTGGGGACAAAATGGCGGGACTAATTTTCAAAAATAAAATACCATCCTTCGTCTAGTTTTCCAAGACTCGACAATCGGGTATAGCAGAATCTGTTATAGAGTTTACCCTATTTTTGGAGGTCATTATACACAAATTCTATGCTGAAAAATGGGATAAAATATTGTTTAGTAATAAAATCATTTATAAGAAAAAAAACAGTGAGAATATCCGACGAAAGGACAATCCATCCTTTAACTAGGATTATTCACAAACGAAATGAGCGAGACATATTAATCCATAATGGGAAACGATATGACACAATAGATAAAGGACAATATAAAGTAAACAGGGACATCAAACTGGATTAAATGAGCACAATAAATATAAATCAGAAAATACGAAATAAACGTCAATTAAATCAATCCAGTCAAGGATATTCCAAAATTAATGTGCCAATCAAATTAAATTAAATTATAAAACGAGACAAAAACGAATAGGCCTCATTATTTTAAAGGAATTTACTTTTGGTAAATTGAAATTCAATTTTACCTCACGGACAATATACACAGAGCTTGAAGTGGGTAAATTCGACAACACAGTTATAAACTCGAACACAACTTTCGATATGGATAATTTAAGAGTACTGTCGGCACGTGTTGCTCCAGACGCTGCTCGACGAAAGATGACCAATTTTTCCAGCGTCGTTTTCTTCTTTGACAACCGACTTCATCCTGATTGGTTGAAATGGGGCTTCGCGATTGGCGTTAATATGGACTGTTGAAACAGACGAAACAGGCTCTCAGGGATGTGACTATAAAGAAAATACTGTTTCCACCAAAATAATCTCTTCTGAACTTGGTGATAATTTTTCCAACAATTCGGTCCAAAGGATGTAAATTTAATGTCCAAGACATTCTCTTCGAAGTATATGAGCAACCAAGCTGAATACTAAAATTCCTACTAATGCTCGATCCAAAGTAGAAATCTTAGGACCAGGAACATCGTCAGTGATATTCGCACCTGAGCTAAAGAGGTCCCGCTCGCATTGCCAGGGATCGACAATAAATTTTCTCAACAAAAAAGATCATGAATTTCACCCCGAGGCAAATAAGTTATTTAGGTAATCAAGGGTGAGACGAAAACTTGAATCCTTTTAGCATTTCAAGATTTTCAATAGGTACTGAGGCATGACCAGAAGGAAAGAAACAGGTTGGTACACGGCAGTAGGATTGGCGGGAAAGTTTGAAAAGTTTGAGTCACGATATTTGACAAAAGACGTCTCAATTGCTTCTTGAAGTGTCTCATTATATCTGAAGTGTTCCGGATTATTCAGGATGATCTCATTTTTTATAGATACATATAATAAAAAGGAAAAAACAGGCAGAATCTATTCTTAAGCTTAAACTATCTTAAATGATTAACTCAAGTCTTGCAAAAGCGCTCAGCTTCTAGATTGGTTGCAGTAAAATTACAATATAATTTAAAATTAAAAAAACCGAAATAATCTGATTTTTGAAATTTAAAGAACTTGCGACTTGCAAATATTTGGCAGCGCCACAGAACACGAGGCACAATTCGTTTCAGCGTGGGTTTGCGTCGTTTCCTCTTTTCAGTTTTGCACCTAATTTCACAGAATAATATTTTTTTACGCATACTTCTGTACGAGAGTCCGCGGATTTTCATCGCGACTGAAACCCCGAATTTTTAGGAATTTGTGTTGAAAACAGTTTATTCAGAATATAAAAAACAGAATGCACTAGTGGAATTACATCGTTTTTGTTTCAGACGGACGCTTGAACTGTCGTCCATCGCAAATCGCTTCGCTTACGCCCTCTTGAGATTCATAGTTAAAGTCAAGTCCCGCGAAATACAAAAAAAAATGTAATCGTAACTTTACAGGATTTGAACAATTCCATAAAATCACCAAAATCCTTTGGGATTCCATCAAATTATGGAAATATTTTCAAAATATCTTGCAATCCTTAAAATTCCCTAAATTATTTTTAATCCTATGATATTTTTTAAAATCCTCTGAATCATTTTAAATATCTTGAAAATTGCTAAGAATTTTTAAAAAGTCCCTAAAAGGTTTAAATACCTTGGAATGCCTTCAAATGATTGGAATCTGCTAAAATACTGTGGAATTCTTTTAAATAATGCAAAACATTTCCAGTCATTTGCAGCTTTTTGAAATCCCTCATGGCCTTTTCAATATCTTGAAAGTTGTTTCGAATTTTTTGAAATTCCTTAAAATCTTTAAAATTCTTTGAAATTCTTTCAAATTCGTCCAAATTATCGCAATATGACTAAAATTTCTTAGAATTTATTAAAAAATCCAAAAATATTTTAAATTCTTACAATCCTCTGGAAATGTTTTTCGATTCTTTGAAAATTTTAAAAGTATCTTGACAAATTCCTTGGAATTTTAAAGAATTCCATAAACTCTTAAAATCCTCATAAATTCCTTTAAATTATCTAAAATATTACAAATTTCCGGATTTTTTTATATATCCTAGAATCTTTTAAATTCTTTAAAATCTTTTGAAATACTTTGAAAGTTTTAAAATAATTCGAAAATTCATTGGAATATTTAAGAATTCCCTAAAATATTTAAATTCCTTTGAAAATCCTTGAAATTCCCGAAATAGGTTTAAAAATTTTCTTGAATTTTTAATAATCCCCTTAATTATTTCCAACCCTTTGAAACTCTTTAAATTTCTTGAAAATTCATCAAAAGTTTTAAGCATTCCCTTAAATCTTTTAAATTTCTTGGAACTTCTATAAATTATTTAAATATTTTCAAAATTTGTTCCAATTTTTCAAAATCCCTTGAATTATTTTTTAATCCTAGTTCTTTGAAATCTTTAAAATCTTTTGGGAATCCTTCAAATTATTGTAATTTATTCAAATTTCCGTAGAATTTTTTTAAATACCGTAAAATAATTCTCGTCCCTCTAAGTTCTTTGAAATAAATAAATTTTGGAATTCCTTAAAATATTATAAAATGTTTTAAATTCTTTGAAATCTCTTGATATCCTTTGAAATTTTTTAAATATTTCGAATATTCCCTCGAATTTTGAAGAATACCCTAAAATATTTCGATTCTTGTGGAATTCCTTCCAATGACAGAAATCTTTTCAAAATGTTTTGGAATTTTTAAAAAATATTCTGAATTATTATTCTTAATCCTATGGAATTTTTTCAAATACTCTAAATCATTTTGAGACCTTAAAAATTCCTTAGAATTAAAAAAAATTTTCCTAAAATGTTTAAACCGAAATTATTGAAATCTATTCAAATTTCTTTAAAGCTTTTGAAATACTTCAAAAACTTTCGAATTTCTTTAAAGTTCCTGGGAATGTTCAAATCCTTAGGAGTTCTTTAAAATTATTGAAATCTATGCAAATCTCTTCAAAATTTTTTAAATGTCAAAAGTCCTTTCAGTTCTTGGAAATCTTATAAAATCCTTTGAAGCTTTTCAAATAATTCGAAGATTTCTTAGAATTCTTAAGAATTCCTTCAAATATTTAAGGTGCTTAGCAATCCCTTAAAATTAATAAACTCCATTCAAAATTTCATAAAAAATTTTTAAATATTCAAAAATCTTTTCAATTATAATCAATAATTTTGTAATCGTTCGAAACTTTTTCAATGTCTTTTTAAATATCCAAAAACCTTTTCAATTCTTTGAAATCTTTTGAAATAATTCAAAATATGTTAGAATTTTAGGAATGCCCTGAATTATTTTCAATCCTAAGAAATATTTTGAAATCCTATCAAACTGTTTCCGTCTAGAAAATTCCTGGGACTTTTTAAGAATGCCCTAGAACCTTCAAAACCTTTGGAATTCCTTATAATTATTGAAATCTAGTCAACATTTTTTTGAAATTTTTCAAATTATAGATATATTCAAAATTTTGTGTAATTCCTAAAATTTTCCTGCACTTTTTTTCTTACTGAAGTAATAATTAATGAAAGTTCAACAAAAGTTTTTTAAACGATATATTATGATTTACAACTATGTTCTTCTATAGTAATGCTGAAAAGTTTCAGGGTTTTCTGCAATTGTCAGCTTTTCTCTGCCTTTTTAATTAGAAACAAATAACATGTATTAATATTAATATTAATTTAAAGAGAAAGGCTCAAGTATCATCTTCAGAGGAAATTCACATTTGATTTAATTCAGATAGAGTAATTGAAGAATATTTCAAATGTCTGTTTTATTTTAGAGAAAAATGTTCACGAAAGAGTACGAGATGTTGAAAAAACAAGATTCTCTGCATTATTTAGTTATTATTTTTTAGTTATTATTTTTTCGTTGGTAAAGAATCCAAGCAAAGTTCAAAATTTTAGAGAAAACCAGAGCTACCAAGCATTAATACAGGGTGGACACGCTGGGGCTTACATGCATGGGAACTTTAATGCTACCCAAATTGCACAGCAGTCAGGAAGAAGCCATTCTACAGGGGCATTTTCAATTTTCGCGGTTTTAAAGTTGCATTTGGATGGCCCATTCAGTTCAGTACACCAGTACCATGAAGATTACTGAGAATTAATTTTAGAGACTGATCAAAGTCCAATTTTGAAATCAGGTCCAGAAATAGAAATTTCAAAAATAGAAAAATTTCTAAAAAAAAATT
>JAWWLR010000004.1:18560494-18589378 GCA_035041075.1 Acraspis erinacei | reverse complement strand
TGGAAATTGTAAGCCCAAAAAGAAAAAAATCCATTGCGCCCTTTTTGAAAAAAGTGGGTTTTTATGTTTCATTCTAGAACAATGTTCTAGAACTATGTTCGAGAACAAAGGTCTAGAACAAAATTCTAGAACATTCTAGAATCTAGACTTTTATCAAAAAGGGTACGATGGAATTTGTTTTATTTTTGGCAATAAAATTGCCGAAAGGACTCTTTCTTCTCTTTTTGTTACAAGGAGAACCGAGAAACTATAATCCTAAGTTTCTTGAATCACTGCTTCCTTCTGAGGGAATTGTTTTACGTTAAAACTACAAAACGTTCATGATCTATTGCCTAAATATATTATTCACGAAAGAAGCTCTTAAGTACAGGAACTTTTCGAAGACAAAATTACCAATCTATTACAAATAGGTGGCATTCGTTTCTAAATGTACTTTTAACAAGTGGAAATTTCGTTATCGTAGCAATAGTTCATCGAAAAAGTGGAGCTTCGATGCTAGTTATGAGAATCGATGCAACATTTTTGGAAGAGGCGGTGAGACACAATTCGTTGATGTTTGCGTCCTAACAAGGCGAGATCGCCAATTGTGAATTTTGGCTTCGATTTAGAATTTTTTTTTATGATATTCATTTTTCAAACTAGTAATATTCGCTTTTTCGCCGTTTCCGAGAAAATCGACTTTGAAATATTAACCACATATTTCCTTCAATATTCATAAAAAATTATACAAATAATAAATTTAGCAAAAGCAAAATAAATTATAATTATCAATATTTTATTTAAAAAATAAATAAAAAGGAAGCAAAGCCGATGCCTACACTTTCTTCTTATTTAAGCAAGTGTTTCTAAATATAATTTCTTTCAATATTCTTACAAATTTAGACAAATTTATAAAATTAAATTAATTAATAAATAATTAATTAATTTATAAATTTATATTTATTAAAACTAAAATAAATTATATTTATCAACATTTAAATAAAAAAATAAAATAAACAGAAAG
This sequence comes from Acraspis erinacei, assembly GCA_035041075.1. Classification (NCBI taxonomy): domain Eukaryota; kingdom Metazoa; phylum Arthropoda; class Insecta; order Hymenoptera; family Cynipidae; genus Acraspis; species Acraspis erinacei. Next base: position 18,588,375 of record JAWWLR010000004.1, on the reverse strand, counting down.
TGCGGTCGAAGCCTGAACTTTTTTTATTTATTAAAGTGTTTGTGAATAGAATTTCCTTCAATATTCTTTAAAAATTATACAAATAATAAGTGTTGTAAAAGTGAAATAATTAAACTTATCAACATTTTAATAAAAAAATTAATTAAAAGAAAGTGCAAGTATCAAGAACTCTATGGCGTGTTGTGAATATTTCAATCGATTTTCTTGAAAACGGCGAAAAAGTAAATATTATTGTTTTGAAAAATTAATAATCAAGCAATGAGCTTTCATTAAAGAAATTATTAGTGATCAAAATTCACAATTTGAGATATTCACCACATGTAGCACAGTTATCTCTGCATTAACTTTTTTTTATTTAATTTTAAATTAAATTTTTTTAAATATAATTTATTTTACTTTTACTAAATTTATTATTTGTTTAAATTTTTAATAATACCGAAGGAAATTATGTTTATAAAAACTTGAATAAATAAAGAAGAAAGTCCAGGCATCGGCTGCACTTTCTTTTTATTTATCTTGTTAAGAAAATGTTGATAAATACCATTTATTTTAGTTTTAGTAAATTTACTGCTTGCATAATTTTGTAAGAATATCGAAGGAAATTATGTTTATAAACACTTTAATAAATAAAAAGAAAATGTAGGTATTAACTGCACTTTCATTTATTTTTTAAATTTTTTAAATTTATTTTACTTTTACTAAACTTATTATTTGTCTAATTTTTTAAGAATTTTAAGGAAATAACATTGCGAAATACTTTAATAAATAAAATGAAAGAAAGAAAAGGCATCGCCTGCACTTTCTTTTTCTTTTTTTTTAATGCAAATTTTGATTAATATTATATATTTTACTTTTACTAAATTTATTATTTGTCTCATTTTTTCAGAATATTGAAGGATATCATATTTCAAAACACTTTAATAAATAAAAACAAAATAGAGGCATTAACTGCACTTTCATTTTAAAAAATTTTTTTATTAATATGTTGATAAATATAATTTATTTCACTTTTCATAAATTTATTATTTGTCTAATTTTTTTAAGAATATTAAGGAAATCAGATTTCAAAAGACTTTAATAAATAAAAAGAAAGAAAGAAAAGGCATCGCCTGCACTTTCTTTTTCCTCTTTTTAATGAAAGTGTTGATAAATATAATTTATTTTAGTTTTACTAAATTTACTGCTTGTATAATTTTTTAAGAATATTCAAGGAAATTATAATTCAAAGCACTTTAATAAATAAAAAGAAGGTTCAGGCATCGGCTGTACTTTCTTTTAATTTATTTTTTTAATGAAAATGTTGATAAATATAATTGATTTTAATTTTACTAAATTTATTATTTGTCTAATTTTTTAAGAATATTGAAGGAAATCAAACTTATAAGCACTTTAATAAATAAAAATAAAATGTTGGCATTAACTGCACTTTCCTTTTTTTTAATGAAAATGTTGATAAATATAATTTATTTTACTTTTACTAAATTTATTATTTGTCTAATTTTTTAAGAATATTAGGGAAATCATATTTCAAAATACTTTAATAAATAAAAAGAAAGAAAGAAAAGGCATCGCCTGCACTTTCTTTTTGCTCTTTTTAATGAAAGTGTTGATAAATATAATTTATTTTAGTTTTACTAAATTCATTGCTTGTATAATTTTTAAGAATATTCAAGGAAATTATATTTCAAAGCACTTTAATAAATAAAAAGAAGGTTCAGGCATCGGCTGCACTTTCTTTTTATTTATTTTTTTAATGAAAATGTTGATCAATATAATTTATTTTAATTTTACTAAATTTACTATTTGTCTAATTTTTTAAGAATATTGAAGGAAATCACACTTATAAACACTTTAATAAATAAAAATAAAATGCAGGTATTTACTGCACTTTCATTAAAAATTTTTTTTATTAATATGTTTATAAATATAATTAGTTTCACTTTTAATAAATTTATTATTTGTCTAATTTTTCAAGAATATTGTTGGAAATCACACTTATAAACACTTTAATAAATAAAAAGAACGAAAAAACATCGCCTGCACTTTCTTTTTCTTTAATGAAAATGTTGATAAATATAATTTATTTTACTTTATTACTTTACTTTATTACTTTATTATATGTGTAATTTTTGAAGAATATTGAAGGAAATCATACTTATAAAAATTTTAATAAATAAAAAGAAAGTGCAGGCATTAACTGCACTTTCCTTTTTTTAATGAAAATGTTGATAAATATAATTTATTTTAATTTTAGTAAATTTATTATTTGTATAACTTTGAATAATATTGAAGGAAATTACGTTTATAAACACTTTAATAAATAAAAAGAAAGTGTATGCACCGAGAACTCTATGACGCGTGGTCAATATTTAAAAGTCGATTTTCTCGAAAATGGCGAAAACGCGCATATTACTTCAAAAATTCACAATTTGCGGTCTCCCGTCGTAAGATTACTTTTCTCTTTCCTATGTTCCCTCATTTTGTAAAACTCTCCTCGACAGAATTTTTCGATACATCCGAAAAGAGAACTCAGTTATGGGAAAATTGGGTATTTTTAATTTTTCCCATCCAGGTCCCTTTTAAATCGTTAATTCACGATAACAGCTCCTGATTCTTTCGAAATTCGGAGTGACGTAACACTTACATTTTACGAAAATGGATACTTGTGCGTGATTCGAAATTTGAGATGGAGATCAGTTTTTTTTTTTGTTAATTTTTCGAAGGAAAAGTGTAGTAACAGTGTGAAATAACAGCATCAGTTGAAAAAATATTCCAATATTTTCTAATAAGTTCCCGATTTTACCCAATTTTCCTTGTTATGAAGCAGTTTTCGAACTGCTTATGACTCAGTTGCTTATAAACTAGGTCAGATTATATACAGATCCAAATCAATTTTGCTTTAGTGAAAGAATAACCTTCGTGCCATACCTAATTTTGCTAAAAGCGCATTTCACGGAAACCGTAGATCTGATTTCAGATCAAAGTTACGATTTCATCTGAAAATGCGACGTTTTAAAGGTCGATGTACGGGACGAAGGTAGGCCTGGCTCAGGATGGCTGGGGACGAGTACTTTTTTTACTGCTTCCGAAAGTGAACCACGTCCCGACTTTTCGACCCAGGGAATTTGTTGTGCCCACTTGCAGAATCGGCATTTCGTAAGCGGATTCTCGTTTGTAGGTTTTACCTAAAAAAAAAGAACCATATAATAATTTCATATATTAAAAATAGCACACGCAGGATGACCGTTTTAATCGAGGAAAAAAAAGTCCCGGTCTTTTCCCGGTCCGAAAATCTTTTTCACGCGCAATGAAATTAAAAAATATGAATTCTCCGCTAACGAATTCAAAGCGGCACTTTTGAATTTTAAACTTTTAAAATTGAATTTTAAAAGTTTTTTGATTGGAAAATGTTGTATCCAAAAGCTCAATAAAAAAAACTTATTATATGTAAAGTAAAACACTTTTTAATTGAACAATTTTAAATTAAATGAATTTAAACTAAAAAAATTAGAATTTGTCACTTTTATAAGATTTAAATTCAGTTCTAAAAGCATAAATCCATGTTTTAATTTTCAGTGCTCTAAATCGGAGATCAATTAATTTAAAAATTTGTAAAATTATTGTATATTTGAGGCTGAATTACTTTTATTTTAAATATTATAGAAATCTTTAAAGCTTCAAAAATTTATTTCAAAACCTCGAGAAACGTAAATGTTGTTTTAAATTTGTCTGGATTATTTGTCTGGATTTGAATTATTCCTAAGATTTTTAGAAAATCCTGGAAAATTAAAAAAATTACTTCACAATATTGCAGATTCATTTTAACATTGTTTAGAAATCTTCTCAAATATTTCTTTGAACAAAGTTTCATTTTTTTAGCGATTTAAAAAAATGTTTTTATTCTCGTTTAAAGGTTTTAAATTTTTTGTTTGAAATTGACAAAAATCTATTTTTTATTTTTAACTAGGCCATTGCTATTTGCATCGAAATTTCAGTACGAATAGCCGGATTTTGTCGAAACACGTTCTTTGTTTAAATTATTCAATCTTTATAATGGTTTAATTCATTATTAAAGTTCATCAAATAAAAAAAAAATGTTATACAATTTTTCAATTTCAAACGCTTTTAATTTATAATTATTTAAGTCTTCAAGACTTGCATTTTGAAACTCTTCAAATTTAAATTGTACACTTGAAAACAAAAATTTTAAATGGAAAATTTTTGAAACGAAAGATTTCCGAATTAAGCATTATAAACTGAATAATAAAATTAAAAAAGATAAAAATTCAACTCATTTAAAAATGTAAGTCGTCAAAATGATATAAATTTTTGATTGTCCAAAAGAAAAAATCTTCCAACTTTAAGATTTACAATTTAAGTTTCTGCAATTTTGAAGCGTTACAATTGAAAGACCTTGAATTTTAAAAATATAGAATTAAAAATTATTCAATTTTCAAGATTCATATTTAAAAGGTTTATAATTTATAAAATTTTTTTGGCGAATAGTTCAATTTTGAAAATTTACAATTGTTTATTCTTGAATTTTCATGATTCTCAATTTAAATTTCTTCTATTTGTAAGATTAACAATTGAAAGTTCTACAATTTTCAAGGCTTAAAATTGAAAACTGGAATTTGAAGGTTGTATAAATAAATTTTTTCTCAATTCTGATGATTTTGGAAATCAAAAGGCAAGTTTTCTGTTCTAAATCTGCTACCTGGATAAAATTTCGAATGTAAAGCATCAGAATTACAAATTTTTTTAAATTGTAAAAATTACAATTTGCATAATTTTTAATTACAAATTGTCAAATTTAAAAGCTCTTCAATTTTGAAGAATTACAATTATTCAAAGTTCTAACATTTTAAAAACTTATAATTGAAAACTTCTGAATTTTAAAGACATATAAATAATCAAAAGTCAAGTTTTCAATCGTAAATCTTCAAAATTGAAAAAATCTTGAATGTAAAGCATAAAAATTACAGAATTTTTAATTATTTAACTTAAAACTTGCAAGATTTTTTACTGTAAATTGTAAAGATTAAAAACTTTTCAATTATATACAGATTTTTAATTCCATGTTTTACAATTTCAAAGATTTCCAAACGAAAAATCATCAAAATTACAAAAATTGGTAATTGTAAATTTTCAAAATTAAAAGTTTTTATATGAAAAATTTACAATTGAAAATTCTTCAATTTTCACGACTTTAAATTGAAATTTTCTTCAATTTTGAAGATTTACAATTGAAAACCGTATAATTTTACAAATTGTAGAAATAGTATTTACTAATTTGGATGAGTTTTGAAATAGAAAATCAAGTTTTTAAATTTAAATCTTCCAAATTAAAGAAATTAGGCATGTAGACTGTAAAGCATTAAAATTATCGAATTCAAAATCGAAAAACTTAAAACTTAGTGTAATTTGTGAAAATTACAAACTCTTCCATTTTAAAGATTTACATTTCAAAGCCCCGCAAGTTTATCTGGATTTTTATTTCCTAATATTAAAAGTTCTAAATTTTTTTTTAACGAAATCTCTTGAAATTCTTTGGAATCTTTTAAAATAACTTAAAGTATTTAAAATCCTTTGATTTCAAAGAAATCATTTAAAACACAACAAATTAAATTAAAGTCATAATATCACGTTTTTTAAACTTTAAAATTTATAAAAAAAAATTGAGACGAGTTAAATTATTTAAGAAATTATTAATTCTAGTTAGTAAAATATGTTTTTAAAAACTCTTACTTTCGCAGTTTTAATATTTTCATAGAAGCAAATATTTTTCATGTATGAGAAGATCTTAACTGTTTTTATAAATTTTGTGTGTCAAATATTGTAAAATCTTAAATAGTAATATTTTTTAAATCTTGAATAAAAAATTATTTATATTTTCTTAAGTTTACATGAATAACTGATAATTCAAAAATAGTTCAATTTAAAACATCTAGAAATTTTCGAATATAATTTTAAATGCACATAGTAAACCTAAAAGACTATACGATTTTTAAATTAAATCCAAAGGATTAAACACAATTTTAAATAAAAATTGTATTTATTTTTTAATTAATATAATATATATATATATAATAATTAATATAATAATAATAATTTTTTAATTATTATATGAAATGTATATTTAAAGAAAGTATATAAAAAACTGATTTTTGGAAGACGATTAGTGGCATTTTTTTTGTAAAATTCGCAAAAAGTGGAATTTTAAAGAAAAATCAATGAAGTTGAAGAACTCACAAGATCCGAGATCTGCTACCAAACTGTTTTATTTTTTATTTTTTGTGAAAAATACTTACTACGAGGCTTAGTTGGGGGTCTGCAGCGTTGTCTGCTAGCAGCAAGTTTCGCTAATTGTCTGGCTGCCGGTGGAAATTCTAATCCATCATTTCTATCCTGCGCCACAAGTCTTCTTTCTTCCGCCATTGCTACCAACCAACGACGCTTCTCATCTGCAGTTCGGCAACAAAAGAGAAGCCATTTATCTCGAACGCAACTGTAAATCTTCAGACAATGCCTCACTGTGACTCCCAGTTGGTGATCTGCAAGAATAACATGTTTAATCATTCAAAAACACTTTTGTTTCCCAAATTATTCATTTTTTAAAAAGTTGTTCTAACGAGATCTCGCATAATCCGTATGAGTTGAATACCAGTACGAGCTGCATACCAGTATGCGCTGAATATCAGTATGCGCTGAATAACAGTGCGAGCTGAATAACAGTACGGGCTGAATACCAGTACGGGATGAATAACAGTACGGGCTGAATACCAGTACAAGCTGAATACCAGTATGCGCTGAATAACAGTACGAGCTGAATATCAGTACGGGCTGAATACCAGTACGAGCTGAATATCAGTATGCGGTAAATAACAATACGAGCTGAATAACAGTACGAGCTGAATACCAGTATGCGCTGAATATCAGTATGCGCTGAATAACGGTACGAGCTGAATAACAGCACGGGCTGAATACCAGTACAGGATGAATAACAGTACGGGCTGAATACCAGTACGAGCTGAATTGATATTCAGCTTGTACTGGTATGCGCTGAATAATAGTACGGGCTGAATATCAGTATGCGCTGAATAACAGTACGAGCTGAATACCAGTACGAGCTGAATACCAGTATGTGCTGAATAAAAGTACGAGCTGAATAGCAGTATGCGCTGAATATCAGTATGCGCTAAATAACAGTACGAGAGTATGCGCTGAATAATGAAAAAATTAATTGGTTTTCAAAACAAAAGTTCTGTAATATTTTTTGAGGATTAAGAAATATTAAAAACGAGTTTTATAGTAATCCCTTTTACCACTAACTTGCTATTTTTGAATTAAAAAATTTGTTAAAGAATTTTTGATATGGCCATGAAAATTTTTTTCCGTCGACTTACCATTTTTTAAGGAATTAAAATGTTTTCACTATTATTTCACTTGTTCCTTCAATTCGTCAAACATTCGGTATAAGGTGAATTAATTGTTGACAGTTTGAACCTCGCACAATTTATATAAAACATTTTAAAATAATGACTGTATAAATGAAAAAATGTTTTTGAATAACAGTTTTGGATTATTATTTCAGGAATTTATGCACAATGTCCTTCGACAACTGACTAATTTATCAATATTGTGACTTCAAAAGTTTTTCTGTTCACCTCGTACTGGTTTCTCCTACATTATGAGGCTGTTTCTAGTTTTTTTTTGTTTAAATTTAATAAAATTTTAAACAAATTGTAGATTTCTGAAGATTTCCTAAAAAGTATCTTTTTAAAAATTTTGGCACGTTTCGAGAGAAAATTAGAAATTGAAAATAATTTCCTAAAATTACGAAACAAAATGTAAAAACTTTAAAAAAGAGAATAACACTTTTTTGAGGTTCGCAGAATGATTTAAAATGGTTCTTTACTTTGAAAAATGAATTTTAAGACAGAATTGAAAAACATTTCAAAACAGAACCTAAAAAATTTAAAAGCAAAACTGTTCAGTTTTGCATAATTTTGTTTAATGTAGACTGGAAGATTTTGAACAAAATTTAAAAAGCTTTTTAAGAATTTTGAATTGTTTCGAAATAATACCAAATTTGTTGTAAGATTTCTCGGGTAATTAAAATGATTTTTTATTTTTCAAAATGAACTTTAAGGAAGAATTGAAAAATATTTTAAAAAATTCAAAATGGTTTCCTAAAATTTCGAAACAGCATGTAGCAAATTTAATAGCAAAAATTTTCAATTTTGCAAGATTACAAAATATTAGTAAAAACTTGTGTATTCAAAAGAATCGGAATTTTTTTGTGGTACATAGAAAAATTAAAAAATGATTTTTTGTTAAAAAAAATAATTTTAAGAGAAAAATACAAAATATTTCCAAAACTTTCAAAAAACAATCTTTTTATAATTTTTAAAGGTATAAAGTATTGAACAAATAATTTAAAATGTCTAAAACTTGAAATAATTTTTTTAAACATAGACTTTGGAAGATTTTGAGCAAAAAATTAAAAAGATTTTTAAAGATTTTGAAATGTTTCAAAATAATAAAAAATATAAAGCATTTCAAAAGATTTCCAAAAATGTACGAAAAGAATCTGGATGATTTTAAAGCAATTTCTTTAAAACTTCAGAATTTAAATAAAGATTGCAAAATTTAGATTTTTCACGAATTCGAAATAAAAATTTTAAGCTACCTACGGAATTTGAAAGTTTTCAAAATAATAAAAAAATGTTTTTAAGATTCTTGGGAAAATTTTTTATGATTTTTTATTTAGCAAAATAAATTCAAAAGAGTATTTTTTAATAGTTTTCAAAAAATATCCAAAGATTGAACAGATTTTCAAAAACTAAGACTTACAAAAATGTAACGCTTTTTGGGAACTCTTGAGATTAGTCAAAAAATTTGAAATGAATTTTAATTTGAAAAATATATTTTAAGAGACTATTTAAAGGTATTTTATAAAATTTTAAAATATAGATGCCCAAAAATGTTCACAATAATTTTCCAGATTGAAAGGCAATTTTCTAAATTTTGCAGAATTAAAAAAAATGTTAAGAAAGATGCGAATTATTTTTAAAGAGGTTTAGAAGTTTAGAAAATATTTAAAAAATAATTTAAAATTTTAATAGATGTCAAAATATTTTTTAAAAAAATGAAAATTTTTAAAGTTTTAGTCATTTTGAAAGGTTTGAAAATAATAAACAAATTTTCTTAAGAAAATGGGCAAATTTCTAATAATTTTTTTATTTAAAAAATGTATTTAAGAAAAAAGGATAAAACGATTTTATAACATTTATAAAAATTGGAAGACTGTAAAATCCCAAAATGTAAAATTCTGGATATTGTAAAATTTCCTAAAAGGAAAATATTCGAAATATAAAATTGCAGAAATGATCAAATGCCCCATAATTTTAAATTCTCAAATTTAAAATTTCCAGAATAATAAGATTCCTGACAGCTAATAATATTACCGAATCTAAAAATGTTTAAATAATGAAAAAAATAAATATTTAATAAATAAAAGTACCTTATTTTACTTAATATTTTATTTTTATTAATGTCAGAATTGTTTAGATCAAGGAATTTTCCTGTGTTGGCATATTTCGAATATTTGATGTTGAAAAAAATCTACAATATTTTAATACATTCTTTTAATTTTGAAAAAGATCATTCAAAATTTAAGGAATAATTCGAGTAAATTAAAAAAATATTAAGTAGTTTTTGAAGAGCTTAAAAATATTTATAACATTGGAAGATTTCCGAAAATTTATCCAATATTTTTTAATTTAATGCAAACTTCCTAAAGTCATAAATATATCTTAAACAATCGATTTTTTTTCTCTAAAATTTAGTAAAATCCTGTAGAATACATTTTTTTCAACATTTTCTAGATTCTTGTTCGAAATACTTGAAATCTTCAAAAATCTTTTTGAATTTTCTCAAGAATCTGCATTAATAATAATTTAAAAAATAAAAAAAACTAATACCTTTTCCGTCAGGTACGTCGATAACATCACTAGTGTCGAGGTAAATTCGACCCTTGTAGACATACGTGTTCCGCTTCAAAATGTCCTTCTTGCAATACACGAGTTGGTGATCAAAGAGAAAGAGAATTATATTACTGGTCCACATTCCGGTCGTCACTCTCATCGCTTCGCCTTGATAAATCAGTTGCGAAGAAACTTCTATGAGATCTTCACCCTAAAAAGAGAAAAACCTTTTTTTTTAACTCGCGCTCAACAAAAAATTCCAGGGATTTCTGATGAATTCTGAGATATGAATCAAACACGGATCCAAAAGATTATTTTAATCGGGTGGCCGAAAAACTTAATTATCAAAATTTTCAGATTTTTTACTGACCAATTATTCATTTCTGATAATTAATATTTAAAGAAAAGCATTTTAATCTTGTAGACTTTTACATCGAATTTTTTTTAAACGAAATGAAACAATTTCCGATTAAAATTAATCCATTTCAAATTTATTTAATCAATTTAATCAATAAGATCATTTTCCTACCATAAAAGCTAAAATTTTAATATAAAAGATTGAATTAAAAAAAAACCGTTGAATTTTCGACGATAAAAAATAGTTGAATTACCAATTAATTTTATATAAAATACTGGAATTTTTCATCTGTAAGATTAATTTTTAACCATATAATCTAATTTTCAAACAACAGAAAAATTAAATTGTCCACAAAATGTTCATTTCTCAAGGAAAAATAAAAAACATTTGAAAATTCAAGAAAAAAATTAATTTTCAACAAAATAGTTGAACTTTTAACAAAATTCTCGGATGCTTAACAAAATAATGAAATTTTCAACCAAATAGTAGAATTCGTAATCAAATACTAGAACTTCCTATCTACGAAGATTAATTTTTCATTAAATACTCGATTTTTCAAACAAAGAAGATTAAATTTTAACAACAAAAAACAGCTACATTTTCAACCAGACAAGTAGAATTTTCTAAAAATTATGAATTTTCAACAGAAAAAATAATAATGAATCTTTGAATTCAACAAGTTCAACAAAATAATAAAAGTTGAACGAATTAGTTCAATTTTAAAACAAATGGTCAATCTTTTAATCAAACGATAAAAGATAAATTTCCAGTCAAAAAAGGAAAATTAAAAATTTGAACAAAAAAAATATAAATTTTAACAAAATAAAAAACGAATTTTCAACACAATATTAAAATTTTCAAGCAGACCAAAAATGTTGGATTTATCAACCAAATTTTTTTTTACATCAAACTGGCTGATTTTTTAACAAAAAAGAGAACATTTCAAACCAAGATAATTAGGTTTCTACAAAAGAAAAATTTTGAATTAAAAAAGACTAATTTTCAGCCAAAATTGGAAAAGTTAATATACATTTTCAATTTAATAAATTAATTTTAAACGAATAAAAACGAATTTTTAATAATGTACTTAAATTTTCAACCAAATTTGCAGTGAACCACAAAAAATACTATTTGTTCAACAAGTGGTTTAAAATTTTAACAAATCCATCAATTTTTAAACCATGAAAGATAAATTTTTAACAAATAATGTAACAGTATATATTTAAAAAAAATTAATCTTATTTAAAAACAGTTTAATTCAACAAAAACGGCGAATTTTCAACCAAAAAGTGACTTTTTTTTATTCCAGAGAGAGGGAATTTCTAGTAAGAGAGATAAATTTTTGAACCAAAAAGATCAATTTTCCACGGAGAAAAATTTCAGTTAAATTCTCAAAACTATTTTCAGTACTCTTATGTTCAATTTGTCAACAAGATTTTTTTTACTTTTTTCCCTTGATTATTTAAACTTCTTTTTATAGAAATTCCCCAACTTTTTAAAGATTCAAAAAAAAAAATCTCTAAGTTTTCCTGACCAATAAAATTCCCTGATTCTTCCCTAATATCCAGCTTTTCCCTATATTCTAAACGTTCAAATACAAAAAAAAACATTTATGTTTTAATTCTGTTTTATCCACAAATATTCTCTCAATAACAATTAAAAATAATGAATACTAAGTTGCTTCAATAATCTATAGTTTTTCTTTCATTTGAACGTTTAGAATTTCAAGTAGCAATCTGTTATATATTTCAAGAGTTTTTCAAGTACCTCCCATCCTTCAACTCTGAGCTGCCAAGCTGCAAGTTTCTCGAGACTCTCCATTCGCCTTTTCCTCTCATTGATGAGGACAGCAACACCTCGCATGGCTTCCAACGCTTCCTGGATTTTCAGACAATCAGGATGATCGGATTTTGTGTACTTCAGCAACTCTGCCAGTTGTAGAGGGTATTTGCATATCCTTTGAACCGGAGTGAGCAAATAGCCGTCTAGCGGTATTTCTATCAGGCCTCGCATCAGACGACAAGCTTCGAAAAACTGACCATATTGATCATGCTGATAAAGCTCCTGCAATGTTGCCGTCGCCATCGGATGACTGTTGCAGTACTCGGAATACATTCGGAAACCGGCTCTCTGAAATCAGGACATACAGCTTATTCAGCAATTTCTGGCGAAACATACAAATTCAGAGCAGCTTTTTCAGAAATATCTGGTAAACGGGTTCATTTAGTCCAGCTTATTCAGCAATTTCTGGTGAAACGCGGCCATACAAAATCTGGATACATTATATTACAAATTTTGTTTAGAAAAACTTTCCTTTCTGTGTTAGGCTTTTATGAGTATATATACAAAGTCTGCCCAGAAAGTATCCGACCTTATACCATTTATTCCAGCTTATTTAGCAATTTCTGGCGAAAAATGCACATTCAGAGCAGCTTATTCAGAAATTTCTGGTAAACAGGTTCATTCACCGCAGCTTATTCAGCAATTTCTGGTGTTCTCTTTTTAAAAAATTGTTGAATTTTCAACCAAAAAATATTTGCTACCAAAGGAGGTGAATTTTCAATCCAAATGGACGAATTTTTAACCAAACAGTTTAATGTTGACCAGAAAAGATGACGTTATCAAAATAAAAAAATGTTAAAATTCAACTAAAAGCACCTGAATTTTCAAGCAGAAAATACGACTTCAATCTGAAAAGTAAAATTTTCAACAAAAAAGTTTATTTTCAACTAAGAAAGATGACTTTGCTACTAAAACGCGGATTTTCAAACAGTAGAATTTAACGAAAAAAGGAATGTTTAACAAAAATAGTTGAATACTCAAGTAAATAGATGATTTTGTAATAAAAAAAGATGACTTTTAAGCTATATAGTTGAATTTTTAATTTAAAAATATTTTTTTAAGCAAACATGGAATCGCCCAATATTCGGTTTGAAGAATTAATTTTCAAATAGTTGAATTTAAAAAAAAGGACTTTCACTAAATATTTTAAACCAAATAGCTTAATTTCCGAATTATTGAATTTTCAAACCAAAAAAACGAATTTTCTACAAAGCAGTTGAATTTTCAACAAAATAAAATAAAAATAAAAGTTTTACTTTAAACCAAGTAGTTGATTTTTCAATAAAAAATAAGATTATTACAAAATAGTTGATTCATTAACCAAAACAGAATAACTGACGACAAAAAAGTTACATTTTTACCCAAAAATGATGAATTTTCTACCAAGAAGATTAATTTTCTACTAAAAAAGACGGATTTTCAACAACAAAGTTTATTTCCAACCAATTAAGACGACTTTGCTGCCAAAAGATGAGTTTGTAATCAGTAGAAAATAACGAAAAAAATGAATGTTTAACCAAAATAGTTAAATACTCAAGTCAATAGATGATTTTCTAATCAACAAATATGATTTTTAAGCTATATAGTTGGATTTTTAAATAAAAATTTTTTTCTTCAGCAAAAATTGAACCGTCCAATATTTGGATTGAAAAATTAATCTCAAAACCGTTGAATTCTACAAAAAATGACGGACTTTCAACTAAATAAATTAATTCTCGAATAAATAGTTTAATTTAAAAAAAAGGTTAATTTTCCACCAAATAGTTAAATTTTTTATCCAATTTTTGAATTTTTTAGCTAAAAAAAATTAATATTCTAAAAAGCAGTGGAATTTTTAACAATAAAAAAAGGCATTTTTGAAAAAGTAGTTTTACTTTAAACAAAAAAATGTTCAAGCAATAAACATGAATTCATTGCATTATTAATTTACAATAAAAAAATATTTTCTGCCAAAGGAGGTGAATTTTCAATCCATAGGGCGAATTTTTAACTAAACTGTTTCATGTGGACCAGAAAAGATGACGTTATCAAGATAAAAATAAAGATTAAAATTCAAGTAAAAGCAACTGAATTTTTAAGCAGAAAATACGACTTCCTTCTGAAAAGTTAAATTTTAAAATAAAAGTTTATTTTCAACCAAGAAAGATGACATTACTACCAAATTGCGAATTTTCGACCAGTAGATATCAAATTAAAAAATTAATGTTCAACAAAAATAGTTAAGTCCTCAAGCAAATAGATGATTTTGTAATCAACTAATATGATTTTTAAGCTATATAGTTGGATTTTTAAATAAACAAATGTTCTTAAGAAAAAATTGAATCGTCCAATACTTGGATTGAAGAATTAATTTTCAATCAGTTGAACTCTACAAAAATAGAACTTTCACTAAATACATCCATTTTTAACCAAGTAGCTTAATTAAAAAAAAAGTTAATTTTCAAAAAAAAAGTTTAATTTTCTATCGAATTATTATAATAATTTACAACAAACAAGTTACGTTTTTACCCAAAAAGGATGAATTTTCTACCAAGAAGATTAATTTTCTACTAAAAGACGAATTTTTAACCAGTAGAATTCAACAAACAAAAAATTAATGTTTAACAAAAACAGTTGAAACCTCAAGCAAATACATGACTTTGTAATAAAAAGAAAGATGGATTTTAAGCCATTAAGTAGAATTTTAAACAACAAAAATTTGTTTGAAGCAAACTAAATAAATCAATTTTTAACAAAATAGTTTGATTTTTTTAACTTTTAATTTTCAACCAAATAGTTTAATTTTATACCGAATTCTTGAATTTTTAGTTAAAAAAAAACGAATATTGTACAAAACAGTTGAATTTTCAACAAAAAAAAGTCATTTTTGAAAAAGTAGTTTTACTTCAAACCAAAAAAAGTTCAACCAAAAATTATAATTTTATTGTTTTACAATTTTAATACTTGGATCAAATAGAAAAAAAAAATTATAATATTCTAAAAATTATTCTAAAAATATTCTAAAATATTCTAAAAATATTCTAAGCCTGAAGAAAATAATTAATATTTGAATTTTTTTTACTATGTAAAAAAGTTAATTTCCGAGTTTCTACATTTTTAATTAAAACAAATTTCAATCTTTTCCAGGATTTCCATGTCAAGAAATAAAGGTTTTCAAGGTCTACTTTTTTTAACCGTTTGTTACACATGTAAAATATGAAACATTTAATTTTTTATTGCCCAAAAATTTCTAAACAAAGCAGAATAATAAATAAACAAATTCTTAATTTTTTGCGAACATAAGTCATCTTTATGAAATCTTTTGGAATATTTTTTAATGTTTCTAAGGTCTTTAAAATTCTTGAAATGTTTGAAATTTTGGTTAAATTTTGTAAATCTTTAAAATTGTTGTGAATTCGTTGAAATCCTTTAAAGTATTTAAAATCTTCGTGAGATCTTGAAATTTCGGTGAAACCTTTTAAAATTTTGGTATAATCTTTCAAACCTTTGCAATCTTTGAGGTTTTAAAAAAAAATATTTTGAAATCTGTCTTTGCAACAACTTTTGTGTTCGTTCGAAATCATTGAAATCTTTTCAATTTTTGCAAAACGTTTTGAAATTGTTTAAAACCTTTGAAATGCTCTGAAATCTTTCAATTTAATTTTTTTTTAATCTTTGCTAAATCATTTGTAATTATTTGAAATCACTGGGATATTTGTAATCTTTGTGAAATCTTTTGAAATTTTCTAAAAAAATGTGAATCTTTTGAAACATTCTAAATAAATTTAAATTATTTTAAATCTTTGAAATTTTTTGAAATCTTTTAAATCTGGTGTACGGTGCCCTTTTTGAAATCTTTATGAAATTTGTTATGAAATCTTTGTAAAATCTTTTATATTCCTTTAAGTAATTAAAATATTTTAAATCTTTGTGGAATCTTTTGAAATCTTTTAAGTTTTTGGTAAAATTTTTGAAATATTTGAAATCTTTGTGAAATGTTTCGAAATATTTTGAAATCTTCATGAAATCTTTGAAATATTGGTTAAATCTTTCTTTAATCTTTGTTTGTGAAATCTTTTGAAATAATTTCAAATTTATTGAAACCTTTGAAATTTTTTTAAATTTTCGAAATCTGGTATAATATGGTGTAATATCTTTCTGAAATCGTTTGTATTCATTTAGAATCTTTGTGAAATATTTTGAAATCTTCTAAAACATTTTTAAATCGTTTAAAACCTTTTAAAATATTTGAAATCATTGAATTATTTTAAATCTTTGCAATCTTTGTGAATTTTTTTGCAATATTATGAAATCTTTCTTTAATCTTTTTTTGCGCAAACTTTTGTGTTCGTTCGAAATCATTGAAATCTTTTCAAATTTTTTAAAACGTTTTGAAATTGTTTAAAACCTTTGAAATGCTCTGAAATCTTTGAAATTTAAAAAACTTTGAAATCTAGATAAACTCTTGCAAATAATTGTGAAATCTGTCCTACATCTTTTTTATTTATTTGAAATCACTGGGATATTTGAAATCTTTTGAAATTTTCTAAAAAAATGTGAACCCGTTTAAAATATTTGAAATCTTTTGAAGCATTCTAAAAAAATTATATTATTTAAAATTTTTTGAAATCTTTGAAATCTGGTGTATTGTACCCTTTTTGAAATCTTTGAAATTCTTGTATTCTTTTGAAATATTTATGAAATTTGTATGAAACCTTTTTAAAATCTTTTATATTCCTTTAAGTCATTAAAATATTTTAAATCTTTGTGGAATTGTTTGAAGTCTTTTAAAATTTTGGTAAAATCTTTGAAATCTTTGTGAAATATTTCGAAATCTTCATGAAATCTTCATGAAATCTTTGAAATTTTTGTGAAATCTTTCTTTAATCTTTGTTTTTGAAATCTTTTGAAATAATTTCAAATTTATTGAAATCTTTTGAAATTTTTTTAAATATTCGAAACGTTTTGAAATTGTTTAAAACCTTTGAAATGTTCTAAAATCTTTGAAACTTGCAAAAATGTCTAAATTCTAGAAATCTGTTGAAATCTAGATAAATTTTTGAAATTCTTATTAAATCTTTCCTACATCTTTGTATTTTAATGAAATAACTGGGATATTTGAAATCTTTGTGAAATCTTTTGAAATTCTCTAAAAAAATGTGAGCGCGTTAAAAATATTTGAAATCTTTTGAAACATTCTAAATAAATTTAAATTATTTAAAATGTTTGAAATCTTTGAAATCTGGTGCACTGTACCGTTTTTGAAATCTTTGAAATTCTTGTATTCTTTTGAAATAATTATGAAATTTTTATGAAATATTTGAAATATTTTTAAAATCCTTTATATTCCTTTAAGCCATATAAAATATTTTAAATCTTTGTGGATTCTTTTGAAATCTTTTTAAATTGCCGTGAAATCTTTTAAATATTACAAATCTTTAAAATATTCGAAATCTTTGTGAAATCTTTCTTTAATCTTTGTTTGTGAAATTTTTAAAAATCTTTTCAAATTTATTGAAACCTTTTGAAATTTGTTTAAATCTTCGAAATCTGGTATAATATTGTGTAATATCTTTTTGAAATCGATTGCATTCATTTGAAATCTTTGTGAAATATTTTTAAATCTTCTAAAACGTTTTTAAATCGTTTGAAATCATTAAAAATCTGTAAAATCATTGAAATCTTTGCAATCTTTTAGATTTTTTTTGCAATATTTTGAAATATTTTCTTTAATCTTTGTTTGCAAAAACTTTCGAGTTCGTTCGAAATCAGTTAAACGTTTTCAAAACGTTTTGAAATTGTTTAAAACCTTTGAAATGTTCTAAAATTTTTAAATTTGCAAAAATTTATAATTTCTTGAAATCTGTTGAAATCTAGATAAATTCTTTGAAATACTTATGAAATCTTTTCTACATATTTTTTATTTAATGAAATAAATGGGTTATTTGAAACCTTTGAGAAACCTTTTGAAATTTTCTAAAAAAATGAGAACGCGTTTAAAATATTTGAAATATTTTGAAGTATTCTAAACAAATTTATATTATTTAAAATGTATGAAATGTTTTGAAATCTTTCAAATCTGGTGTACTGTACCCTTTTTGAAATCTTTGAAATTCTTGAATTCTTTTGTATTAATTCTAAGTCATTAAAATATTAAAAATGTTTGTGGCGTCTTTTGAAATCTTTTAAAATCTTGTTAAAGTCTGTAAAATCCTTAAAATATTTTAAAATGATATCTTTCTTGAATCTTTGTTTGTGAAATCTTGGGTGTTTCCTTTGAAATAATCGAAATCTTATAAAAAAAAACCTTTTTAAATCGTTTAAAATCTTTAAAATGTTTTTGAGATCTGGTGTACGGTATCCTTTTTCAAAATATCAAATAACTTTTAAATCTTTTTAAAGATTAAAAATCATTGTGAAATCCATGAACTCTTTTTGAAAAGTTCAAACTCCTTTGAAATATTTTAAAAGATTTGAAATACAGTCCAACCTGGATTTAGTGTCAATTTTGGAACTGAGCGTGACATTAAATCCAGAGTCTCGAAACTATTTTGTCTCTCTCCTGTTTTTTCTCTTTCTTGTATCCACATATCCTCCCGCAGCTCCCCCCTCTCCCTACCCCACCGAGCGGTCTCAATTCTCAGAAACATTAAATGGATGATCACTAAATCCAGGTTAGACTTTATTGTGAAACTTTCTGAAATCTATAGAATTATTTTAAAAATTGTTCTTGTTCTGCAAAAAATATTTGTTTGAAGTAATCGTCTTACCATTATAATTTTTATTAATTAAAAACTTAGAGCCGAAGAAATAAGGGTTGCTCACGTGATTGAGAAAGCATTCTCCAACGCAGCTCTTGTGGGGCGAATTCCAATCGATGCAAGCTTCGAGATCCTTCAAGAATTCCGACTGGAAGTCCAGTAATTCCTCCAGATTGATAAAAATCGTATCAATCTGATCTTCAGTGAACATATCAGTTCGTCTTCGACACTCGGAGATGTAGCCTTCCGCAACGTCCTTGAGAACTTTGACGAAATCTCGTTCGGTCTGAACGAGTTCTCGAACCACGCTGGTTCTCACTTGCTCATTCGAGAGCAAAGAAATACTTGTACGCCTTCTTAACTGGGAGTTAGAAGTCACCCCAGAAGCCATCGCGGCTAGGCAATCTTCCACCGTGTCTTCTTGACTAACTCGCAACTGAAAAAAAAGATTAGTCTAGAGTCTAGAGTCTAGAGTCTAGAGAAATCCTCATTTGTCTTTGGTGTTTATTGGCTACAAAATCCTAATTTTGAGATTGACAAGACGTTACTTCACTTTCTCTGAAAAATGGTCTATTTTCCCTGACTATTATCAGTTTTTCTTTCAGGTATGAGTAAATCGACATATGTTACCACCTTGAGGTATTGCATTTTCAACCAAATATATGAATTTTTAACCAAATAGTTAATTTTTCATTCAAAAAGATTATTTTTTAACCGAGAAGATTAATTTTTTGCCAAGAAATAATAAAGAGATAATTTTTCAATCAAGAAAATTAATTTACTACAAAAAAAAGACAAAACTGTAACATAATACATGAATTTTTAAGCAAATAGTGAATTTTCAACAAAAAAAGACAAAATTACTGAAAAGATTCAATTATTGCAAGTATTTTTCTACGACAAATGCAATTTTGGAACATAATGAATTTTCAACCAAATAGTGGAATTTTCAACTCAAAAATATAAATTTTTGACGAAAAATAGTATAGTTAAATTTTCAACATAATTAAAATAATTTAAAAAAAAAGAGTTAAATTTTAAACCCAAAATATTATTTTGTCTAAAAAAGAAGTATTTTCAACTAAATAGTTGAGTTTTCAATTCAAAAAAATTAATGAAATTTTTACCAAATAAATTTTCTACCAAAAAAGAGCAAACAAAATAAAATGAATTTTTAACAAAATAGTTAAATTTTCAACCAAAGCGATGCATTTTTAACCAAAAAATGAATTTTCAACTAAAATAATTAATATATAACTGGAATACTTAAATTTTCAACCAAAGATATCAATTTTCAACCAACAAGATAATTTTGTATTAAACGGAATACGTGAATTTAATCCAAATAATAAATTTTTAGTTAAAAAAATCAATTTTCAAGCCAAGAACTGACTTTTCAACTAAAAAGTTTATTTTTCTAACAAATAAGACAAAACTACAACAAAGTAGTTAACCAAAATAAAAGAATTTTTAACCAAAATGTCGTAAATATGAAAAGATCAATTTTCAATTGAAAATAGAATAGTTAAATTTTCAACTAAAAAGAAATTTTCAACATAATAAAGTGAATTTTCAACAAAATAGTTAAAATTTTCAACCAAGGAGAGATATATTTTTCTTTTTAGTTGAATTTTTAAATACTGCGATTACTTTTTTTTAACGAAAAATACCATTTTTGAACACAATAGACGAATTTAAACCAAATTATGAAATTTTAACGAAAAACGAATCAACTTTCAACCTAAAAATATAATACTTAAATTTTCAGTTTAAATAAATTAATTTTTAAACAAAGAAAATGAAGATTTTATCAAAATATTTAAATTTACAACTAAACATAAGGTTGCTGAACTAAAATTGGATATACTTAAATTTTCGATTGAAAAAAAAATAATAATTTTCAAGCCAAGAAATGAATTTTTAACTAAAATGATAAATCTTTAACCAACAAAAAATGAATCTTTACCAAAAAAATTATTTTTCTAGCAAAAAAGACCCAATTTTAACCAAAAACATCAATTTTCAAGAAAATAGTTTAATTTTCAACCAAACAGATGAATTTTCACTAAAGAAAATTAAATTTCTATCTAAAAAGATGAATTTTCGACCAAATAGTAGAATTTTCAACTAAAAATATAATACTGAAACTATTAATCAAAGACATCAATTTTCAACCAAAGAAAATTAATATACAAAAAATATTCAAATTTACAACTAAACCGAAGATTATTTAACGAAAAAATGTAATGATTAAATTTTAAATTTAAAAAAAAATTAACTTTCAACTCAAGAAATGAATTTTAAACTAAAATTATGAATGTTCAATAACAATAAAAATGAGTAAAAATTAGTCAAACGAGTAAAGTTTCAACAAAACATGAAAGAGTAAATTCCATTCAAAAATTAATTTCCAGTAAAAAAGGAATTTTCAACAACACGTTTTAAAATTCAACTAAGGAATTTTATTTTCAACTAAAAAGATGAATTTTTAAATAGAAATTTATTTGTAATTTCAATGATAAATTTTTAACAAAACATTAATTATTAACAAATAGTGAAATTTTTAATAAAAAATATGAATTTTCAACCAAGAAGCTTAATTTTCAACAAAACAAAAAACAATTTTACAGCAAAATAGCTAAATGAGTGGTTCAAATTTCAGAAAAAACGCCTTTCGTAATTATGTTTTTTGTCAGATTCTCCTTGACCATTTTTTAATTCCCTGCCCCCACAGAATTCCCTAACTAATAAAAAATTAATGATAAAAATAGAATACAATTTTTATTATACTATCTACATTAGTAAATATGTCAAAGTTTAAAAAGCCAAAATTATCACGAAATAATTATTAAAAATTAATATTTCTACTTGATTTAAATAAATTTAACAGTGAATTGCAATAAAAAACATTGAATAAAAAAATAAGAGTTTGAAAAAAAATGCAGCCAGGCAGAATAGACCCCAGACTTTCGGCTTACAAATCCTGAGCGCTATCGACTTATCTAACCGCGCGGCGGTCCAACTGCATTCGCATTGTCGTGCGTGGATTTTTTCAAAACATTTTTCGAATTATAAAAAAATGAATGAAACACATACCCGAACGAAAGCAGCAGGAAACCATCCGTGTTCTCCTCTACAACTTCCCCACCACCAGTCCTTGTCCATCGTATCGAGGACATCTATCACATCACCAGCTCGAAAAGCAAGTTCCTCGGGTTCGATGGCTATGTGGTCCCAAACTGCCTCAGCCAGGATGACCAACTCCTCGTCCATCGTCTGTTCGAAGGACTTTTTCCTATCCGTCAAAGAGGTGATGGACGATTCCGAATCAGACATCATCTCGTCGTCGGAAGTACCACCCCTTCCGTCCTGCTCGTCTTCGGATAAGACGTTACCACCGGGTAATCTCACACCTATTTCGCGACAACATTTTTCATTAGCGATCAATATATTCAGAAATTAAGAAACAAAAGTGGCATTTTAATTAGTAAATTGCTCCCTCAATAAATTTAGCTGCCTGTTTAGAAAGAAAAAAAGTCGTGAGATTAATATTAAGTGTTGTTTTATTGAAAACTTCATGGATTATGTTTATAATAGAGTATCGGAACGGCCATTCATTACGTAAGGATAATATTAGAACTTTTAGACCCCCCCCCCCACCTTCTTACGTAATATTATTTTTTTTTTTAATCAATAAATCAAAATGATGTTAATAATTTTTACTGTAAAATAGTTTTGAAAGTATTTCAAAATATTTGAAAAATTTCCAGGTCAGACTTCAAGGGACATAAAGAAGACAAAGAATTTTAAAGAACTTCATATCATGCAGAATTATGTCAGCGAATTTTAAAGGACATCAAGGTATTTCAATAATTTCTCGAACATTTTAAGGGATTTAAAGAGATCTCATCAAATTGAAAAAGACCAAGAATTTAAGGAATTTCAACAGAATTAAACAAGTTGGGATGATTCCTCGGAATTTCAAAGGATTTGAAAAGATTTCCAAATATTTCAAAGTATATTAACGGATTTTGTAGGATTTCGTTGGATTTCAAAATATTTAACGAGTATTCAAAGGATTTTCGATTATTATAAAGAATTTTAAGAGATTTTGGGAAATTTAAATGACTTTTAAAAGATTTTAAGGGATTTCGTAAGATTTTGAAATATGAATTTCACGGAAATTTTAGGATTTTAAGGGATTCCTACAGATTTTAGATATTTTATTTTAAGATATTTAGAAAAATTCCAAAGTATATTTAAGAAAAATAAGGATTTCGTAAGATTTTGAAAATATTTAATGAATTTTTAAAGAAGTTTCTACCATTATGAAAGATTTTAAGATATTTTGGGAAATTTTAATGGCTTTTAAAAGATTTATTTTAAATTTAATATATTGAAAGGCATTTAGAAAGATTCAGAATAATTCTCGCGGATTTTAGTGATTCCAAATAATTTTAAAGGTTTTTACGGTTTTAGAGAGATGACAAGAGATTATGTAAATTATATTAATTTAATTTAAAGGATTTCAAAGAGTTTTCATATCATTAAAAAAAATGTTAATGACATTTTTAATGACTATTTGAAAAAATGTAAGGTAAAACGAGTTCTTTGCTACTTTATCTTTAAAAACCGTGCCGTGTTTGCAATCTTCGAAATATTAAGGGTTTTATCATCTTAGTTTGTCAAGTTTTTTTCACTCATTTACAATCCACACAAAAATTTTCAAGTTATTTCGATTTTTATAAAAAAAGGGGGAAAAATGATTAAATTTTATTTCAAAATCATGCCTTTTTTGCCATTTTAGAGATTTAAGTGTTTTTCTTGTTCCCGTTTATCAAGTTTTTATCACTCTTTCGAAACCGATGAGAAAAATTAGGAAAGAATAAAAATTGATAAAGAAATTTAGATTTTATCCAAAATTAAGATACATTTTCTGAAAACAGCCTTTTTTGCTGAAATTTTAAGGAGTGATTGAGTCTTTGTTTTTTAGCGGAAAGAAAAAGGAACACAAATAAAAATGGAACTAATTTTCCCTAAAAATTTCAAAATATTCATAAAAAATCTAAAAATGTAACTTTAAAAATTTGTTTAAATACGTGTCTCCGTATTTACCACGCAAAACAAATTTCATTGGCAAGCTAATAAAAAGAGGTTTTCATTAATAAGTAGCATATTTAAGAAAAAAAAAATATTAAAGAGAAGCAAAACATTTTTAGCAATAAATTATTTAGACCCCCTCCTCGAACAGCCTTACGTAAATAATGGACGCTCCCTAACGTCTTGAAAGTCAAATTACTTGGAAGGTTTTTACTTTAGAAAATATTAGGGGCTTTCAAAATACTTTAGTCTAGCAGATAAGTAAACTGCCTTCTAATGCAACATTCCTGTTACCGACATGGAGAACATTCAACAGCTGAAGTGGTTCGTGTTCATGCTAAGTTTCTAGAATGTTCTCAAAGCCGGTAAGGTAGATTTCTACATATCTATTAATTTATTTTGCTCTTCGTCTGAAGGTTCTAGAATAATTAGTACGGACACGAAACACTTCAGGTGTGGAATGTTATCGATGTCAGTAACAAGTCGGTAACAGGAACCTTGGATTAGAACTCTCCTTACTTATCTAGTCTCAAAATTTTTGGAAAATTGTGCACAAGATAAAGTTGGTCTAAACATGCACTTTACAGAGTTTAATGAACAACGAGTCTACAAGAGTTACTTTGGATTTGTACAATAATTTACAAGAGATCAACTTTCAAAGAGAGGATTGAGTATTTATAAAGGAAACTCTGAAGCCTACAAATTTCGAAGAACTCTAAAAATTTGAATTATTAAAAAAAAAATGAATATGTAAACAAATAAAATGTGCATTACCTGCAGTTTTGGTGCGCATCAACGGAGAAAGTTGATTGATACCCAATGGTTGGCTGAGAGATCGTCTCAAATTTGTCCGAGAACACCTCCCTTTCGCGTTACTGGGACCAGAAGAAAAAAATGGTTAAAGGAGACTATATTACCTATTTTTTTAAGGGATTCACAAGCGTGTACAGAAGCTCTATCTTAACATTCAGCAACGTGTTACAAGGTATACACGACAAGAATTACGTGTGACAATCAAACTTTACGAGGAAATAAAAAGAGTTTTATTATACCCGTCTACCTACCACTATTCTCCCTCGATTTACTGGAAAGGTTCGAATAAAAAAAATTTAAATTTTGACCAAACCAAATACTGATGTGATGATAAATGTTTATTTAATTAAGCAGCGTTTCATGTCTTGTTGATTATGCAAGTCTCTTTGACGAAAAAAAAAGTTTTAAAAGAAGACATTTTTTTAAGTATGTGCACTAGTAGCGTCAAAGCGTTTTGGCTATCAGCAGCGCTGCAGTTGCTTAAAGTGATGTTTGCTCTTTCTCAGATTTGTGCGAAATAGAATCGAGGCGAGTGTGCCGTAAAATTCAACAAAAGACTATCAATGCTTTATGTCAGTTCTTTAGATAAACGTCAATAAACTTTTTAAATTTTATTTGAATTAAATGACATGCACATCGTTTCTTTTATTCGTTCATTTGAAAATTTACATTGGTTCTTTTAAATTGATATTTATTAGTTTCTGATTTAGTGGATATCTTAATCATTGCGTAAAAATCTATTAGGATACCCTTGCAGGAAGAGAAGAACTTTTTATCAGGGTGGCCGTAAAACAACATTTTTCAAATTTCTTATTTTTTTAATGACAAATTTTTCATTTTCCCTGGCGTACAATCTTTTATAAACTGAATAAAACAATTTCAAAATTTATATTTAAGGATCTCAAACCAATTTATTTATTTCAGCCAAAAAACATGACTTTTCTACCAAAGAAGATGAATTTTCAATCCAACCGGACAAATTTTAAACAAAACAGTTGAATTCTTGACTAAAAAATAATGCAGTTTTAGAAAATACATGATATTTCAACGATATAATTGAATTTTCAACAAAACTGTTGAACATTAAAATTTTACATTTTATTCTAATTTTTATTTTTATTTGATTTTTAATTTCAACAATTAATTATGTAGAAATACTTGAATTTTTAACCAAATACAGGAATTTTCAAAAAATAAAATAATTAAAATTTACCAAAAAATTCGAACTTTTAATTAAAAGAATAATTCTCAACGAAAAATGTACGAGTTTAAACAAAAATAATTTAATCATAAAAAAAAAAAATTTTACTAACTAAATGAATTTTCAAGCTAGAAAATTAGTTCTGAACCATACAGCTGAATTTTCAACAAAATACATGAGTGTTTAAATAAATAATCTAATTTTAAACTAAAAACCATAGATTTTCACTAAAATATGGAAAACTAAAATATTCAGTAAAAAAATCAACTCTCAAAGAAAAAAGAGATTTTTTTCAACACAATAGTATAATTTTCAACTAAAGCGATAAATTTTCAACTTAAAATGAATCTTAAACCAACAGACTGAATTTTCAACAAAGCAGTTCAACTTTCATCCCCAAAGTTGAATTTTGACACCAAAAAACAAATTTTCATTAAATGGTAAAGAGTTTTCAGTTATCATAAAAGAAAATGTTATGATTAATTAAAAAAAATGGTTAAAATTAATTTTTTTTATCGAGAAAGATCAATTTTCAACAAAATACATTAATTCTTAACGAAATACTTAAATTAAAAATATACTTTTCTACAAAAAAGAATATTTATTTTGAAAGAAATTTAATTTAACTTTTAACCAAGTAGTTTTATTTACCCAAAAAGACGATTTTACAGAAAATATATGTATTTTAAACAAAAAAGTTGACTTTTCAACTAAACAAAATAAAAAACCATTTTCAACCAAAAAGCTGAATTTTCAATCTAATAAACTTTCAGTTAAAATGATGAATCTTCATCTGGAATACATGGATTTGAAACAAAAAGATAAATGTATGAGAAAAGAGTTCAATTTTGACCCAAGTAGTATTTTTCAACCAAAAAGATGAATTTTCAACGAAATATTTGAATTATGAAATACAAGAAGATAATTTTTCAACTAAATATTGTATATTGAAATTTTCAGTAAAAAAATTAATTTTCAATCAGAGAAAAAACGAATTTTAAACCAGAGATTAATTTTCAATTAAAATTATAAGTTTTGAACAACGCAAAATTAATTTTTAACAAAAGAGAACTAAATTTCAACAGAATAGAAAAATCGATTTCAAAGAAACAAACGAATTTTCAACAAAATATTTCAAAACAGTAATATAAAGCTACTTTTTCAAATGAAGAATCATTTTTATTCAATTTAATACTGCAAATTAAAAAAATGAAGCACGCCGTCGAATAAATTCCCTGATTTTAAGAAATATTTAAATTTATTTATGAAAAAAGATTTTTCTTGCGGTCTCTCTAGTAGCTTAAGGGAAAAGTACACGACTAGCAATCGGAAGCGCTATATTGTTCGATTCCCAGCGGAGCGAAAAATATTTTTTTCAGACAAAACATTTATTTCAAAAATAATTCCCTGACATTTCCAAGTTTTACAAGAAAGGATAGACACCCTCTAAATATGATGCAGTGTCGTCTTTAAAGACTCGATTTTAAAGAAAAAAAATGGTCGAAATTTGAATGTAAAGAAAGGTATTTTCTTCTGCAAGGGTCCATTAAGCGCACCTCGATTCTTGTGACAATACAGTACTTGCGTTTATGCGAAAGACAAAATGACGAACGCTGAAATCGAGATTAAGATTGATAATAAGACCTCACCTTCTCAGGGTCACAATGTCATGCGAGGAGTGTCTTGTGCTGAGCCTCGGCGGTCTCGTTTTTATCGGCGATGGAGTTGAGAGCATTCTTTTATAATTGTGAACATGACTATATCCGGATCTTGTATCCCACTGAAGAAGTCTCTGTCCACCTAAATCACTATTAGTCCTTCTCACATTATGATGCCTC
>JAWWLR010000004.1:18524070-18543133 GCA_035041075.1 Acraspis erinacei | reverse complement strand
AAATAAAAACGTTTAATTTTCAAGCAAAAATGGAATAGTCAAATTTTCAGTTAACAAATTCTTCTAAACAAAAAAAAAAAAAATTCAAGAAATTACAAAATACACGAAATAGTGGTTAAATTTCCAACCAACGAGGTGAATCATTAAATAATCAAATAAATTGTAACAGAATTAGATCAACCTTTAATCAAGTAGTTCAATTTTCATTTAATTTTTCAATTTTCCACCAAGAAGATTAATTTTCAATCAAAAATAGAATAGTTAAATTTGAAATTAAAGCAAAATTAATTTTCAAACCAAAAAAAAATTTTCAGCAAAATAATTAAATTTTTAACCAAATAGTAAGCATTTTAGTCCAAAGAGATGAATTCTTAACCAAAAATATAATAAGAAACTTTACGATTTGAAATAATTAGCTTCTGAACAAACAAGATTAATTGTCAACCCAAAAGGAAGAATTTTCTATGAAAAAAGACGAATGTTCAATAAAACAGTTGAATTTTCGACCCAGACGACTTTTTATCAAAATTGTTGAATTTATCGCCAAAATAATAGAGTTTTTTTTACCCAAAATAGCCGAATTTTAAATTAAATAGACTATTTTTCAAATAAAATTGTAAATTTTCAGTTAGAACAATTAATTTCAAAACCACAACAAATTATTAACACAGTAGTTAACTTTTAAGCAAGTAGTTTTATTTTAAACTAAGAAGATTAATTTTCAACCAAAAATAGAAAAGTTAAATTTCAAATTAAAAATCATTTTAATCAAAAGAGACAAGAAAAAGGATGATTTTTCTTCTAAGTAATGAATTTTCGACCCCAAAAGAAAGAATTTTCTGTGTGATTAATTCTAAAACTTTACTTCAGACACATTCATTAATTTTCAGAGCGCATACATTATTTTTCCGGGAGCATGAATATTCGGAATAAGGACAAAAATAAACTTTTTATTTCGGACACTGATTGACTCAATCTTTTAAAGCAACAGATTTTTCAATCCACATTTTTTTTCTTTTTTAAAGAAAAAAATTATTTGTCTCTTTATATTAAGATAGATAAGAAAAAAAGGTGACTGACCTAAACCTTTGATCATTTCCTGACTCCTCTTTGTGCAGAGATGGTTGATCAGAGGCTGGTGCCAAGTGTTGGTCGTCATCCTCATCAGGGTTCACAGAACCGTCATTACACTCTGGTGGACATTCACCCTCGTTGCTATCTTTACTTCCTTTTTTGTGAAATCTGAGCGAGAAGCTTTTGCGGAATTTCTGCAAGACACTTTCCGGTTGATTTGGCACATTAACGCGATGAGATTGACTTCCGGCGGCGTTAATCACAACCGTAGGCGCCACACTTGTCGTTTCCTGAAGATGAGAGTGCGATACCAAGGGAATTGATGCCTCAACCAGGGGATGCTCCGTTGTCGAGTGACCTCCAGCAACATCCTCGTCGTCGTCCTCATCCCCGGACCAGGGTCGACTGCAAAATAAATATCAATATTCCGTTAATTTACATTTAAGTTTTATTTTAATTTAAAGATGGTCATTAGTTCCCTCAAACTTAAAAATTACGATTGTCAAAAATAATGTTTAAAAAGGACGATTGAAAAAGCCCCAAAAAATAGAATTGCCGAATTAGAAAATTCCTGAATTAAAACAATTATAAAAATGTTTTTTTTTAATTATTTATTAAAAATAAAATCAAAAATCAGGCCCTTCTATCGCAAGCTTGAGCGCGCTTAGGGCGCGTGACTGCTGGTTCTCGAGCTACGCGTTTGGACTTTCTATTTATCCCAAATTTTTGCACAAGACTTCTAACATGAAAGGTGAAAGCATCGACAACTGTCATTTGGTGATTGTGAATTCTCTTTTGGTAAAGCTCCTTCGGCTTCAGCGAACACATTCTCATCACGTACCTCACGCTTCACACTTTATTTCGTCGAAAATGCGAAGTTTTCTACATTGTGTTCAACTCTATTATATTAAATGTATATTATATTTATTTCTGTACCTCGGTTTGGGGCTGTTTATTCAGATATTGCAAAATAAAGTACAAATCTCCTTTTTAATGGTTAGTTTAATATTTGTTTCTTATTTTGCATTAAATTTTATTCTTACTCACCCTGAAAAATGTATATCATTTTAATAAATTATATAATTACCATTCATAATATGCATTAGTATTTGAGCAAAAGTATATTTATTGCCTTATTTTTATGATTAAAAAAATGCCCATTCTATTAAAATAAAAATTATTATTAAACATTTGACTGCAAATTATGTCGTTTTTCCATCAATTTAATTTGTTTATATTCAATGTTATTGTAACTTGTGTTCTTTTTCCAAAAAGTTAATTTTTTTACATTTAATATATTTTTATAATAATGATTTTAATTTTTTAATGTTGAATGGTATTTTTTACGATTAAAACAAAAACTACGTGTTCTACCAAAAATTATTCATGACAAACTTGAATCAGTTTTCGCTATTTTTCGGAAGAGCAACTTTGTCTATTTATTTTTTACATAGCTTGTGTCGTTTGTCCAAAACTTTAATTTTTTAAATTTTAATGTTGTTTTTTTTACGACTAAAGACAAAAACTACGCGTCCTGTCGAAAAGTGATTAGTGACAAATTTTTAGATCTTTTCAGGGCGCGCAATTTTAGTTCATTCATTTTTTTTGTATCTCCCATATTTTGACCGCAAAATAGAATTTTTGATTTTTCATTATTTTTTGTATGATCAAAATTTGTATTTTCATCTTTTCCACAATATTCAAATAATTTTCTTTGTATCGAAAAAAAGTCATGAGGATAAATTTTTCGAGTTTCCGAGTACTATAAATAGCTGTACATAGAATTTTTAAATGTTGCAAAAAAATATTCTAGAATATTTTGAAAATGCCCACAATTTTAGAATTTTCAATGTGCTTGAAGTTCTGAACGTTCAAATGAACGAAATTTTTTCCTGATGACATTGTAAACCAAAAAAAATGCTAAAATGTTTGTTTATTTAAATAGGAAATCATTTATTACTGAAAAACAATTATAATGTATAATTTAAATTGCAGCGGGAAAAATATTTATGGTTAAAATAGAAATGTCGAAAAATATTTCGTTCATTTGAACGTTCGGAACTTCAGGTACATGAATTTTCATCCAAAATAGCTGGTTTACAGACTCGTTCTTTCTTTTTAGGCCTTAAAAAAGTATGCCAAAACAGAATCCCATCTGATCAATCTTTCGAAACATAAAACCAATAACTTCTCATTAGGATGAGAATTTAAAAATTGTTTTTCAATCATTATTATTTATTCAAAATAAAATAACAAAATATTTTTATCAAAGTAACATCTTCTATTGTTTAAAGTTTTTAAAACTACGCATTTAATTTAAAATTACAATAATTTAAAACAGTTTATTCCTGGATGAAACATTTTGTTTACAAATTAATATTTTTTAATTAAAAAGGAACTTGGAGATAAACCAGTCCTGAATTGAATCCTGAAAAGTTTATTCGGAAAATTTTGTTACATTCACAAAAGTTTTTTATTTTGCTTGAGGCGCATGTATTTTTACATTTATTTTGTAGAAAATTTTTCCTAAAATCATTGTTCTTTCAAATTCAAAACAATAAAAAAACTTCAAGCATTAAAAAAATTGAATAATCATGTACTTAGTGAATGACCCCTAAAGAAAATTACTTTTCAGCCAAAAAAAACGAATTGTCAACAAAATAGCTCATTTTTTCAATCGAAGAGATAAATTTGTAAGTGAACATGAATCTTCAACCAAAAAGTTCATTTTTTTATCAAGAAAGTTTAACTTAACCCAAGTAATTAAATTTTCTTTAAAAAAAAGGAATTCTGAACAGAAAATGTAGTATTTAATACTGTCACTACAAAAAATTTAAATTGTTTATCAAAAACAGTTGCATTAAACAACAACAAAAAAAATTTTCAACATGTCTTGAAGATTTGAAGGACTTTTTTTAATGTTGTAAAAAGTTTTCAAAATTGTAGGAAAAAAGTCAATTAATTTTGAAATATTCAAAAGTTTGTGAAAAAAGACAAAAATAATTGAAAATATGTAATTGCTGTTTCAAGATAATAATAAAAATTTCTTAAGATTCCAAAGTATATTCAAAGTGACTCTTTATTTTGAAAAAAAAACAAAGAATCTTACAAAATGAACAATTATTCGAAATTTTTATTTTGTATTAAAAACGGGGTTTCCACTCAATTCGAAAATGAAATTGATTACAAACAGAAAAACTTGGACCTGAGGTATGGAGATTTTTAATAAGAATGAAAAAGGTTTGATAAAAAAAAAAATAATAAATAAAGAAAAATTTGAAAGATCCTTTACAAATCTTTGGTATCTTTTATTTTAAAAAAAGTATTTCGAAATTATATGATTGTGAACAATTTTTTTAAATCAAAATATACCAGAGAGATTTGTAGAGAATCTTTCAAAGAATAATATGAATCCTACAATATTAGGATTAAGTAAGAATTGAAACTTTAATTCCAGAGCAAATCAAAAATAAAACTCAAAATAACTATTTTCAA
Source organism: Acraspis erinacei (assembly GCA_035041075.1). Taxonomy (NCBI): domain Eukaryota; kingdom Metazoa; phylum Arthropoda; class Insecta; order Hymenoptera; family Cynipidae; genus Acraspis; species Acraspis erinacei. Next base: position 18,538,564 of record JAWWLR010000004.1, on the reverse strand, counting down.
ACAATTTCATTCTCAAATATGGATATTTTTTATTTCGCGTCCAGTTATTTTCAAAAATAGTTCAAATTAAGAATGGGAATATTTTTGTCGGTTTTATAAATTATTTTTAATAATTCAGCTTGCGATAATCATCATTAATTCAAGATTAGATATTAATTTAAATAAAAATATAAATCGCAAGTGTGGCACATTTTTTGCTTTCCTTACAATTACTTCCTTTGAAATATTAGCTGCTAAACAAATTTCAGAAATAATAAACTTATCAGTGGAAAAATTAATTTTGAAAGCTCTAAATGAACTCAGTGTTATTTCAAGAAGCCGGAAATTTGTTAATGGTAAAAAGCGAATTCAAATTGCACGCTATGTGCGCAGAATTATGCGTGGGAAGACACGCGATTCATCATGGATTTTATTATTTTCATTTTTTATTGCGGTTTCGAGCATGAATCTCACTCCATGTCTAAATATCCACCGCTTTAGAAACGAAATTTGATCACTGTTATTCTTTTCCTCATTATCATATTTTTTCCTCGTTCCGAAGAAAGATTACGAAACACAGACTTAAGGTAGATTTAGGCATAATATTAAAGCGAACGTTTTCTCCCCTTCAAACGAGAATTTAAACGAATTTAAAAGACAATTTTTTAATAAATTTTATTCAACAATTTAAAATAAAAAAATATTAAGAAAACCCAGTATTATATATGGAGGATATATTTATTATTATTATTTTTATAACAAATAGACCAGTTCTTAAACGCGCTAATATAAATTTTACCCTTCTTCAATCCTTCGGATATTTCAACCATCAAATATTTTTATTTTATATAAAATAACAGTTGAATTTAAGCAGGAAAGATGTTTCAGTGAAGAGAAAGACTTTTTACCAAATTGTTGAACTTTCAAACCAAAAAAGCAAATTTTCAACAAAACAGTTGAATTCTCGAACAAAGAATATTACTTTTTAACCAAAATATCAACAAAATATAAAAAAATTTCAACGAAATAATTGAATTTCTAATGCAAATGTAGAATTTTCATCCAACAAAAATGAATTTTCAATTAAAAGATAAACTTTCAAAACAAAAGGATGAATGTTTTGTCCAAATAGACGAATGTTTTACAAAACAAGTTGAATTTTTGAACAAAAATAATGACTTTTAACAAAATTTAGAATTTTCAAAATAAAAAACACTTGAATTTTTGGCCAAAAAGATGAATTTTTAACAAAGTAGTTTAATTTTCAAAAAAATATCGGAAATTGCAATAAAAGAATTGAATTTTTAACTACACTCTCGACTTTTAAACTACAAAAATAAATTTTCAACCTAATGACTGAATTTTAAAATAAACAAAGACTAGACTCCATTAAAAAAAAGTCGAATTTTTAACCAAATTGTAGTTGAATTTTCAACCAAAGAACTTAATTTTTTACAAAAAAATTAAATTTTTAATTAAAAAGATCAATTTTTAACCAAAAATAGAAAAGTTAATTTTTCAGTAAAAATATTCAATTCAAAACAACAAAAAATCGAATTTTCAATGAAATAGATGAATATTCAACAAAGTAGTTTAATTTTCAACCAAAAAGACGAATTTTCAACAAATTAATCATGAGTTTTCAGTCAAGAAAGTAAAACAAGTTAATTCAAATTTTTATTTTTTTTATTTAGTGGTTCAACCTTCAACCAAGGAATTTAAATTTCAAGCAAGAAAGAAAAAATGTCAATGAATTATGCAACAGTAGATATTTTAACAAAAAAAAAAAAAAATTTCTTTAAAAATAATATTCAGTCAAATTCAACCAAAAAATAAGAATTTTTGAATAAAATAGTCGAATCGTCAACAAAAGAAGATTAATTTTCAAACGAAAAGGTACATTTTTAACCAAAAAAGATTTAATTTCTACCAAGAGATAAATTTGTAAATCAAAAAGACGAATTAAAAAAAAGTAGTTAAATTTTCAACTAAAGTATGAATATTCATTCATACAAATATAAAAATTTTCAACAAAAAGTTAATTATATACCAAAATAGTTGTATTCTCAACCCAAAGACAAATTTTCAATACACCAATGGAATTTGCAACAACAAAAATATGACTTTCTTATGAAATTGTTGATTTTTCAATCAAATAATTCAATTTTTAACTAAAAATATAATCCTGAGGAGGAAGAAGCCGAAAAAAACAAATATAAATACAAATCAAAGAAATTACTAACAAGGACGTTATATCAAGGCGGCCGCAAAACTTCATTTTCAAACTTCCCTAACTTTTCCATGACCAATTTTCATTTTTCCTGGAAATTAATGTTAAAAGACCAGAATTTGAGTCTTGTAAAATGTTTACTTTTATAATCGGAATAAAAAAATTAAAATCCAAATTTAAAAATAATTGTTTTGTTATCCTTGACAGTTACTTTAAGTCCCTCACATAATCTTTTGCAATAGTTAATAAACTAAAAAATGTTTCTTTATATTAAAATCAAGAAGATTTTTCACCTCTCCCCAGTCATGAAGATATCCATAAATCTTCAGTGGAGTACTTCTAAATTGACCCGAGTCTATCATCCGAATCAATCTCCCCTTTCAATAGCACCTGCCCCCTTTATATTGAAATATTCCTTATCCGTTTCTTGTCATAAGTCCGGAAATTTCCAAGACGCTTCTTAAACCCCCAGGCCTAAAATTTTCGTCGCCACCCTCGAAGTTCCCCTCACTTTCCACACTCAAGTTGCACATTCCTGTAACATCTGTCGAGCATAGGGGAACCACTATATGTGTCCCTAAAACTCTTTTTAAACAAAATTTAAAGAGACACCACATATGAACACACACCACTTGCAGTTTCTTTGTCAAGATCCTACTTCCTCCAGGCTACAATTCTAATCACTAATCACTGATCTCTGATTAACACTAATCCATGAAATCCGTTCGAACTTTGAAAATCTCATCAACATTTCCCGACAATATTGCAGATTGAAAAGGGGAAAAAAATATATAATACACCAAGATTTTCTATTAGGTATAACTTGGTTTGAACTTGAAATTTAAATTCACATACAAAGGCAGCGGAAGTGCATTGGGCAGTAGACCGCGTGCGACTGAAACCCTCGATGAGATCTGGAACGCTGAAGACGACAACGTGGATGGATGTGTTAGTGCTCTTCTTCTGAGAACAGATTTCAAGCTTTGAGGGTCGCTTCAGGTATAAACCATCGAGGGTTGCAGGTCCCAGTGCAGTCTGCAGGACTGTGATTAGGGCTAGTCGAACCCTGAGTATTAGGTCCTCTTTATACGCAAATAATTTTCGAAGAACTCCTGATCCTAGTAGTGTAAGAGATCCTAGTATAGTTAGAAGATGTTTAATTTTATTGGTATATTGGTCCATTTGTTTGTTAGCTTGTTGTATCTTCTTCCAACCGTGTTGTATGATTAGCTGATGTTAATTGATGCTGACATGATAAGAATTTAATTAGAAGATGTCGGATTTTGTTGGTATACTGCTCCATAGTTGGTTTGTTCCATTATTGTATCTTATTCCAACTGCTTTGTATTATTAGCTGATGTTAATTGATGCTGACCGGATATGAATTTAAACAGAAAAGGTTTGATTTTGTTAGTATACTGGTCCATAGCTGGTTTGTTCCATTGTCGGTTCTTCCCATTGTTGTCAACTTCTTCCAATAGTGTTGTCTGATTAGCTGATGTTAAATGATGGTGATCAGGTAAGAAATTAACTAGAAGATGCTGGATTTAGTTGGTATACTGGCATACTTAGTATATACATAGAAGCTGACATCTTCTACTTAAATTCTTACCTGGTCAACATACATTATCATCAGTTGATCCTAGTATACTCCTATTAGTCCTAGAAGTACCCTTGGTATCATTTTAATTCCAAGAATCTTGGTAATTCTATAGTAGTCCTAGTAGTCACACCATAGTAGTAATAGTCACATGCCAGTCATATTGATAAAAATCATTATTCTCATAATTCATTCTGGTCAAATAATATTCTAATCTTGTTAATCTCATAAATAATTGCAGGGCTCTCTACTACTATTAGTTCTCACAGTGGTCCATATAACCCTCTTGCTGATCAGTATCATCAGTACTCGTTTAATTCGGATACTAAATGCACTTGCATTTCTTTACGCAAATTCGTCTCTGACAATTGCGCAATAATATTTGATGAGTTTATCAACAATATTCTAGAAATTTAGCACGGACATGAACCACATCAGCTGCAGAATGTTCTCGAAATCGGTAAGTAAGATGTGGTTAATCAGTAACATCAGCACTCGTCTAATTGGTATAATAAATAACCATGCAATTTGTTAACAAATTCGTCTCACAATTGCGCAATATCACTTGATGACATTATCAACAACATTCTAGAAACTTAGCACGGACATGAACCACTTCAGCTGAAGAATGTTCTCAGAGTCGGTAATATAGGAATCTTGATTATGCCCTTGCCTATTTACTATTTTGATTATATGAATCAGCTTAACTTCAAAGACTTCAGAGAGATTTGGATATTTAAAAATATTTTTTTGTCAAATGCCGCTCTCTATTAATTTAAAAAAAAATGTATGTACGCTCCTGAGTAGACTCCCTCGTCATTCATCGAGTTCCCTTCTCCTACGATTCTATACTAGTGGGAGGAAACAGCCGGCGAAGAAAGGTCGGAACGAAAAAAGGCGGCTGTTTCAAAGGTGTTCCTGTTTTCCCCCTGCCGCCATCCCTATTATAGTGGCAGACCTCGCCTTTTTTTCCACCCTGTTTTCAATCATATCATAATATTGAAATAAAGTCTAATCTCACATCTTTGCTTTGATTCCCGTAATTAAAGGAGGTAAAATAAACAGAAAGCATTTTAAATGACTTTAAGAAATGGGGCCTGTCTAAAATGGTCTCAAAACAGGGAAGATAGGGTGATTTTTTCACAAAAACAATGGAATAATAGGAGAATACATTTAAAAAAATGTAAGTACCACTTAGAATTCAATTTAAAACGCTTTAAATTTCTAAGAGTTTAAGTCAAAATAAATGGCATTTTTAACAAAATAGATCAATTTTTTAGAACAAAAAAATTAACTTTAAAAAAAGATAACTTTTAAAGAAACCGTTGAATTTTCAACCAAATAATTTAATTATCCAACAAATAGTTCATTTGGCAACAGAATAGTTGAATTATCTACCAAAATAATAAAATCTTCAAAAAACGAATTTTCTGCAAATACAATTGAATTTTTAACAAAAAAAGTTAATTTTTAACCAAAATAGATGAATCTTGAAGCCAAAAGGACGAACTTTATACAAAAAAGTTGAATTTTCAAGCACAAAAAAATTAAAAGTTCATTTTCAACTAAACATTTAAATTTTCAACAAAATTGACCCTTTAGGAACGAAATAGTTGATTTTTTTAACGAATAAAATAGAGTTTTTAACAAAACAAAAAAATTTTCTACAAAACAATTACATTTTTCACTGGAAAGTGTACATTAAAAAAGTTAATTTTAAACCAAAATAGTTTAATTTGGTAGCAAAAAAGATGAAATTTCAAGAAAGAAGAATTACTTTCTACCAAAAAAGACGATTATTCAAGAAGAAAATTAATTTTCAACGAAAAAGTTAATTTCTAACAAGGCAGTCGAATTTTCAAACAAATAGTTCAATTTTCAACCAAACAGTTCAATTGGTAACGACATACTTGAATTTTCTACCAAATTAATATAACTTTTAATAACAAAAAGCTAACGAATTTTCTACAATTAAATTAAATTTTAAACAAGAAAGTTAATTTTTAAACAGAATAGTTAAATTTTCCACCTGGAAATATGAATTTAAAAAGAAAAAGTTCATTTTCAACTAGAATAGCCTTTTAATAAAATTGCTAAATAAGGTTTAATCAAATAATAGTTATTTTTATTCAGCATACATGAATTTTTAACCGAAAACATAATTGTAGACTTTTAAACCCGAAAAGATAAATTCGCAAGAAAAAGTTAAGTTTTAAAAAAACTGATGAAGGATTTTTCAAACCAAAAAGTATTTTTAACAAATTTTTAATTAATTATTTTAATCTTAGAAGTGCACAGAATAATTTTAAAAAATGGTCGAAGTTTCAAATTAAAAAAAAATGAAACTGAAAAAAAGCATTTTAAACAAAATACTTCTATTTTCAATTAAAATGGATCAAATTTTCCAAAATAGTTCAATTTTCAACCCAAAGAGATTCATCTTCCACTAAAAAGAAGAATTTTTAATAACTGGTTAAATTTTTAATTAAAACATTTTTAAAAAATTGCGTAATTTTCAAGTTAATAATATGAATTATCTACAAAACAATTACAATTTTAAAGCAAAAATATGGAGCTTTAACAAAGAAGTTCAAGTTTCAACCAAAGATATGAATTTTCAAGCAAAAAAATAAATTTTTTAAAAAGTATTTGGACTTTCGACGAAATAATTGAATTTTCAGTAGGAAGGATGAAGTTTTAACGAATTAGTTGAATTTTCAAAAAAATAGATAAATTTTTCACCAAAAGAGACTAATTCTAAACCAAAAATATGATAGTTGACATTTTGACAAAATAATAATAAAATTTTCAACCTAATAGTAGCTTCGTTAACTAAAATATATGAATTCTGAACCAAAAATATAATAGTACTTTTCAGTTACAAAAAATTGACTTTCAATGAAAAATTATTGAATTTCCTGATCGGGTTCTATTAATTTAAAAAAATTGTTTATTTAAAAAAAGAAATTAAAAAGGGGAAAAGGAGAATAGCCGGACAAGTTTAAAGTCTGCATCAGTGCTAAATTGGAAAATTTTCAACTTCGAAAATATTTTTTAAAAACATTGATTGTTTCAAAAATGTAATACTTAAAATTCTTAAATGATCCAATTCTTTTTTAACGGGCCAGAACTGAGATATACCAAATAAATTTAAATATCCAGAAAATAAATCATTTTCATAAGTGGTGTGAATTAATTACAGACCCGGTTTTTCAGTGGTCGGAATGCGTCTTGGGAAGGGATCATTTATTTCTTTTTTAACCATCGATCAAGACCTCATAATCAAATATTCTATAGATATCACTCCTTATCGATCAGACCTTAAAAAAAGCCTTCAAAGGCTATTGACTTGAAAATTATGACCAAAGGCAAAATTACTACGGACAATAAATCCAATGATAGTTTTCAATGCCACCGGGTGTCCTGGACTAGAGAGCCTAGGTCTTTACCTCTTTTGAGTCTTTAGAGTTTGACTCTTTAGAGTTTAGCCGGTGAATGAAACGTAACACAAAAAAAAATCTGAACCTATTCAGAATGTCATTCCAGAGGCAGTCCCGAAGAATAAGTAAAATCCGATTACAATGTTTAGGTAGGGCCAATGGGGGGGGGGGCTCTGGTACCAATATTGGAGCTCGTGGGGATTACACCAGCTTAAATTATTAATCAGACCTTACGTATTTTTTTTCTACAAATTTTTTTAAATTTGAATACATTATAACTCAATGAAGTTACAACTAAATTCCTGAAGCTACTTTAAATTCTTTTGAAGGAACCAATATTTTTTTTAGAGAATAATTGTGATATGTAAATTTTGACACAATAACAGGTGAGACGAGCAAAAAAATCGCTAAAGATGTAGATATATAAGCGTGTTTCTTGGTTGAAGACTGAACTGTGTTTATGAAACTTAGAATTTTTTGGTTTGAAAATTAATTTTCGGAACTGATAATTTAACCATTCTATTTTTTGCTGAAAATTGATCGTTTTTAATTCAAAGATTCAACTACTTCATTTTTCGTAGAGAATTCATCTTGTTTTGGTTGAAGATTTCACTATTTTGTTGAAAATTATTATTATTTTTTTTATAATTAATTTCTTTAACTAAAACTTAACTATTTTATTTTTGGTTGAAAATTAATCGTTTCTAATTAAAAGTTCAACAATTAAATTTTTCACTGAGAATTCATGCTTTTGGTTGAAAATTCAACTACTCGGTTGAACTACTTTGTTGAAAAATAAAAAATTCATTTTATTGGTTGAAGATTAACTATTTTGAATAAAATTATTAGTATATATTTTTTTAAATTATTTATTCGAATTGAAAATTTAACTACATTTTTTGTTTAAAAATTGATACTGTTCATTCAAAATCTTCAACTATTAAGTTGGAAATGGTTATTTTGTTGAAAAATTGTATTTTTGGATTGAAAATTCCACTGTTGTGTTCAAAATTCTTCTTTTATCTTAAAAATGATATTATTAAAAAAACTAAAACACTCGTCTTTCTGGATTGATAATTTAAAAGTTCGGTTTAATTCTTTTGCAGAAATTTCGTTTTTAAGGCTTCAAAATTAAACCATTGTGTTCAAAATTAATGGTTTGGCTGAAAGTTCATATTTTTGTGTTGAAAATTGAACTGTTTTTTTTTTAATTTGTATTTTCTGACTGAATTCAACTTTTGTTAAATTGGAAATAAAAAAAATTCATTTTTTAATGGTTGAAAATTAATTTGTTGAACTGCAAAATTAACTAAACATGTTATTTTTTTTAGTTGAAAATTGAAAATATTTAAAATTAATATTCTTTTTTAGAAATTCATTATTTTATTTCAAAAATTCATCTTCTTTTGTTTGAAACTTTTTTTTTATTACACATTAATTTTTTAACTCTAAATTTAACTATTCAATTTTTGGCAGAAAATATATCTGATGCGTGGAATTTTCAATGATAAATAAATTTTAAAAAAATTTTTAAATTGTTCGATTTTTTTCAAGAAGAAAGACCAATTTTCAACAAATTAAGGTCTTTTAGTCATAACAGAAAAAAAGTTATTTTAAATTCTAAATTTTAAATCTTCAAGCCAAAAAGACGAATTTTGCTTGAAACAGTTTAATTTTTAATCTAAATTCTAAATTTACGAAAAGTAGTTAATTTTCAACCAAACAGTTATTTTTTTAACGGAGATTATTTCTCTAGCACAAAAGACGAATAATCGACTAAACAATAAATTTTCTTCAAAAAATGGAAAAGTTACATTAACAGTTAAAAAATTCATTTTGAACGAAAGAAAATAATTTTTCACAGAATAGATCAATTTTCAGCCGAAGAGATAAACCTTCCAGAAATTTTTTTTTTAACAACATATATTTTAATTTTTAACCAAGTAGACGAATTAAAAAAAAGTATTAAAATTAAAATTGATAACATTTCAAATTTTTAACATTTTTTATGTATGGGCAAGAAAAGTAAAAAAATTTTGGTTGGGTAAGTTTATGGGAGTAAATAACCTCAGATGGAAAAAAGTAAGAAAAAATTTGTTTTGTTGAAATATAGTATTTCAAAAAATGAAAAATATGCACTTTTATTAATTTGTACCTAAAGTTGCAAAAAAGTTTTTATTTTTAATGCTCTTTTTAATAAACTCAACTCTAAAGAAACCAAAATCATTTTATTATATTTTTTTTCTCTGAAGATATTCTGTTCTCTAATCTGTACCCAAACATTTAAAACTCTTTTTTTCTACACAAAAATAAAAAAATTAAATTTAAGAATTAGCAATCGACTTTTTCAATGGCGAGAATTTATGGAAACGTTTTTTTAGATGTTCATAATGGCAAAAAGAAAATTTGCAGAGCTATTATCAATGTATCTGATAATTTTGATTTTTTCGGCCCACCCTATTGCTCAATGAAGTCACAAAAAATTCCTAAAGCTACTTTAAATTCTTTTGAACGCGCCAACAAATTTTTTTACGAGATTAATTGTGTTGTGTAAATCTGGACACACTGACAGGTGAGACGAGCGAAAAATTCGTCGAAGTTGTAAATATGTAAGCGCGTTCGGCACTTTTGAAAGGGAGTGAGAGGACAGGTACGACAACAAGTTTCCCGGGAAAAGTTGAAATTTGGGGACCACCCGTTTGAGACATCTTCGGTACTTCAAAGCTCAAACGAGAAGAAGATGACGTCTGTTTGGATGTTCGTAGATTGTGGAAGATGAATCTGGCCACCGGTGAGGTGTACCCCCCTGAGTGAAAACCGTCCTTTTTAAAGATCAATTGAGCCGTCGCACAGTGGAAGGAAATGCACTTTTTTCGTTCAAAATTGTCCAGAATTCAATTTTGGCTCGATTTTGAATTTAAAAAAATTAAAGTTCATTAAATTTTGAAGAGCTTGACGCTCCAAACGTTTGACTCCTCTATTTGTTTATTAATAATTTTTTCACACAAAGTATGGTAAAACTGAAATGTTGTACATAACAATTTTTTACGCTTTAATAACTGATTAGTTAAACGTTATATTGTCTTAAATGAATGTTTAGCATCGTTAAAAAAGTTTCTGTTTGCTAAATTGCTTCAAATTAATGTAGGAGGGACATTTTATTACAAAACTAATTGAGAAGTATATAATAACCCTTGTTATAAACAATTCTTGTGGCATAATATTAAAATTTGCGTTTTTTTTCAAATTGTAATTTCCTTCAATTGCCAGAATGAATTTAGGTAGCCCTTAAAATAATAAATATTGATTAATATTTGATAAAGTATAAACATTTAAATTTTTATAAACAAATTCAAAACTTTGGCCCTTTCGCATAGAAAAAACATTTTTTTGCACTGAAAATGTTTTAAGCTGTTGGAGGCATAACTGCTAGTCGAAAAAATATTTGAGAAGTTAATAATAACCACTGTTATAAATAATTATCTTGACAAAATATTCAAATGTAAGGTTTTATCAAATTTGAATTTTCTTTAATCGCAATAATGGCTACGGACATTCCTAAAAAATCATATCTTTGATAATACTTAGTAAAATATAACAACTTAAATGTTTATAAAGAATTTAGATAAACAAATTCCAAATTTTGGCAGTTTCACTTGGAAAAAGTCGGGTTTTTCAATCGCAATAGATTGAGAATGAATCATAATACTGCATTTTTTTGACAATAACCCACGGGCTTGGCAGGCAAACCCCCAATTTTGCAAAGACTCATGTCAGAAAACGGGATTGGTAATGAACGAAGAAAAACAAGTCCTTTTTCATGAATTTCAGATTTTTTAAATATTTATTTTTTCGTAACACATACATAGATCTGAACTCACTAACAGTTTGTGTCCTAAATCAGTGTTAGTAGCAAAACGAGAAAACTTGCGTTAATTGAACTCTAGAAATTTGAAATTTTTCATATTATTTGTTTATAAATATTCAGATTTTACCAAATATTATCAAATACATATTATTTTCAGGAATATCTGTACCCATTCTGGCCATCAAAGAAAATTGAAATTTGATAAAACCTTAAGTTTAAATATTTTGTCACAAGAATGGTTAATAACAGTGGTTATTGCTGACTTTTCTAATATTTTTTGAATAGCAGTCATTCGTTCAACAGCTTAAAACATTTCCAGTGCAAAAAAAATCGATGCCAAGGGGCCAAAATTTTGAATTTGTTTATCTAGTTTGTTTATACAAATTTTATTTGTTATATTTTATCAAATATTATTAAATATTTGTTATTCCAAGGAATACTTGAAGTCCTTCTGGCGATTGGAGGAAATTGTAACTTGAAAAAATCTCAACTTTTAATATTTTGCCACAAGAATTAATTATAACAATGGTTATTATACACTTTTAAATTAGTTTTGTAATTAAATGTCATTATCCTACATTAACATGAATCAATTTTAGCAACAACAAAAAATAACGATAATAAGACTATTTGTTAGTTTTTTCATAAAATTTATTTATAAAAAATAAGTGGAATAATAAACAAGTTATTTTTATTTTATGAGTCCCTAAACATTTATTTAATAAAATATACATTTTACCTAATCAGTTATTGAAGCGTAAAAAAATGTTATGTACGAAATTTCAGTTTTTTCATAATTTGATTGTAGAAATTATTAATAAACAAACAGGAGAGACAAAAGTTCTTAGGGTTAAGCTCTTCAGAATTTAATGAAATTTATTTTTTTTTTAATAATTTAAAATCGGACCAAAATTGAAGGCTTTGGATATTTTTTAACAAAAATGTGCATTTCCTCCCACTCTTCGTCACGTCGAGTGTACAACTGGACCGAAATACATTTTTCAAATTTCAAAAAATGTCCTCTTTATTATGCCAAAATGATTGAACAATTATATTATTTAAAAAAGAGAATAAAATATAAAAATGTTTTGTAATAATTGACCGCTTTATCCATCAAAAAATTAATGAAAGCAAGAAATACATTTTATGCCAAGGATAGAAATAGAGTTCCTTTTACGCAGAGCGGAAAACACTGATCATAAATTGATTTCTTATATTAAATATGTTGTATGTTTATATTTGCCGCCAAACGCAAATATTGATTTTAACCCACGTCGTTAGTTCTAAACGAAAGAGCAAAAAATTGCAAAATAAATTAATTTTGAAAAAAATACTTCAATTTTCCACTAAAAATATCAATCTTGAACTAAAAATACCATAATGAAACTTTTGGTTGAACAATTAATCTTCAACAAGAAAAATGAAATTTGAAAAAAAAGTTCAATTTTCAACCTAAATGCTGAATTTTCAACGAAAATGATTCATCTTTAACTGCAATAGTTGCATTTTCAACAAAAGAAAGAATTAAATTTTACCAAAAAAGATCAATTATCAACCAAAACTGAAATAATTAAATTTTAAATTGTAAAAATAATGTTCAACAAAAACTGATGAATTTTCAACTTAAATTGTGGAATATTCAATTGGAATAAGTTAAATTTTCAGTTAAAAAACTTACTTTCCACAAAAAACTAACTTTCAATAAAAAAGAATTACATTTTCAAACAAAGAGATACATTTTCAAATAAAATGGTCAATCTTGGACTACAATAGTTGAAGTTTAAACCAGAAAGATGAATTTTGACCTAAAATGATAAACCTTTAATTAGAATAATTGAATTTTTTACCAAAAAGATAAATTTTCAACTAAGAAGATTAATTTCTACGAAAAAATAATTTTCAAATAAAAAATATAATTTTCAACCAAAAATTGAATAATTACATTTTCAGTAAAAAACGAATCTTCAAACAAGGAAATGAATTTTTAAATAAAATTAAAGAATATTAAAAATACCTTTTGATCCTAAGAAAAAACAAGTTTTCAATCAAATAGCTCATTTTTCAACCAAAGAAATTTATTTTCAATTAAAATGATGAATCTTGAAACAAAAATAATTTTTAACGAAGTAGTGAAATTTTCAACAAAGTACTTATGTTTTCAACATAAAAGAGGAGTTTTTAACTAAAATAATAAATATTTAACTGAAATACTCTAACTTTTAACAGAAAAGAAGAATAAAAAGATATTTTTGTACCAAAAATCGATTTTTGAACAAAATGCGTACATTTTCAACGAAGTAATTGAATTTCCAATTAAAAAATACAAAATTTCACACAAGTTCTTAAATTTTTTAGCTAAGAAAGATCAATTTACAATCGAAAATGGAACAGTTAAATTTTCAGTTAAAGAAATTAATTTTCAACCAAACTGATTAATTTCCAAGTAAAATGAATCTTCAACTTGAATAGTTTAATTTTTTACAAAAAAGATTAATTTTCTACAAATAAGACGGATTTTCCACAAACTGCCATACATTTTTGAACAAATAATAATAGAATAATAATAGTTAAATAATAGTAAATTTTCTTCTTGAATAGTTTAAATTTTTAGTTTAAAAAATCAATTTTCAACAAAGTAGTTATATTTCCAAACAGAGATGAATTTATTAATTAAAATGATGAATTTTCAACAACAAAATTTAATTTTTTACAAAAAATATATACATATACATACATATATCTTATTTGAAATACTACTCCTACTCTAAAAAGTACTTGAAGTGCTTACTTTATCTAAAATTTGGAAGAGGGAGTTTTCAAATTGTGACAAATTGAGACCTCGAACAGGGATTTTTTTTAAATTCCTTTCTTCTAAATCCGAATTATAATTCTTTCAAAAAAGTTCCCGTTCTATGCCAAAAGCACTTGAACAAATAAGTGTATTAATATTAAGTATCTTAAAGTATATTCTTAATTTCTTATTGCAACAACTACTAAATAATATCAAGAAAAAGAAGTACTCTTGGACAATAATAAATTATAATTTAATCAGAGTAAACTGAGATAATCCGGAAAATCTAAGATTGCTATAATGTAAATAATTAAATAAATCCTTTACCTAATAATTTAAATAATGATGAATACTTGAATTTTACTGCCACCAGAATAAATTTCCGCATTTTAAATTAATTTCTAAATCATTTCCCGGTTTTCCTAGTTTAAAAAATGTTCTCGGTCATTTCCCGATTTCCCGATCAAATGACCACCCTGTAACTTAACTAAAATGTTCTATCTTCATATATGAACTGGTGCAAAATATTTTTGCAAGCTAATCACCTAAAAAGCACCTTTCAAAGAAGTCAGGTGCATGATCTCTG
>JAWWLR010000004.1:18501980-18513855 GCA_035041075.1 Acraspis erinacei | reverse complement strand
TTCCTAAAATCCGCCGCCTTAAAGGGGCCCCAACGTTATTTTAGCTCCGGGCCCCGAAAGGTCTTAATCCGCCCATGTCTATAGCAATCACCTCAAGCGAAAAGATTCACAAAGTCTTTATGTGTCTTTATTATTTTTAAGTCTTTATCACATAAAAATACTCAAACCTACTGATAATCCATTAGTAAGATCCATATTCTTTATTCTAAATTTTGAAAGAAATAAACCCATTTTTGATAAAAATGTTGTTTATCAAGATCTGTACTGCATCACTTCTATTCATAATCAAACTATTGCATAATAAATGATCTGGACCATTGATTTGAAATCTCGAATCTACATCCTTTGTAACAAAGACAGGTAATTACTTGATTTCTAAAAGCGAACTCGGGCCATCAGACCTGTGACCAGATCCATTATATCTACATTGGAAACTGCCGTGATTAATTTATTGATAAACGTCAGACTGAATTTCAATTAGGATAATGGAAATTCAGATAAGGTTGTCACGTTGGATTTAGCTGGTTGATATGAATTTTTCACTTCTCATGGTTATTGATTTAGTTTAAATTTATGTTATTATAGAACTAGATTTATTATTAGGATTCGCTCTAGAAAAAAAGAAGTATGCAGGTAATTAGGTCTATTGGACAAATAATTTTTTTTTATAAAATGCTCCTTTTCAATATATACAATAAAAGCTGCTAGGAGCCAGATAAAGTTATGGCTAGAAAGATTATTTTTTAACAAAATAGTTCATTTTCAACCAAATAGTACAATCTTCATACAAAATGTTTTTTTTATCAAAAAGGCTCATAAATCAACAGATTAGATAAATTTCCAAACCAATAATATATATTTTTAAATAACAAACAGTTGAATTCAATAAAAAAGACGAATTTTTCAAGAAATAGTTGAATCGTCAAACAAAAAAGATTAATTTCCAACCAAACAGTTTCACTTGTATCCAAAAACGGTTAAATTTCTACTAAAACAGTTGAATTTTCAAACAAAAAGGATAATATTTCATAAAAAAGATACTGTTTCGACTAAAACAGACGAATTTTCAAACTAAAAGGACAATTACTAAAAAAAACCGCTTGAATTCTTAACCAAAAAAGATTTCAGTCTAATATTCAAAACAAAAATATCAACTTTAAAAAAAAGTTAATTTTCACCAAAAATAATTCAATTGTTGAGCAAAAAGATGAATTTTTAACAAAACAGTTGAACTTTTAACCAAATTAGTTTAATCACCAACCAAAAAGGACGAATCTTGAACTAAAGAGTTGGATTTTCGATAAAATAATGTGTACTCCACAAAATAATTAAATTTTCAACAAAATATTTGAACTTTTAATCTAATAGTTGAATTTACAACTCATAAAAATGAATTCTCAACAAAAAAGATGAATTTTCAAACAAAGAAATTCACGTACAGTTAAAAAAAGGCATTTTTTACAAAATACATGGATTTTCAAGCAAATAGATGAATTTTCAGCTAAAAAATATCAATTTTCAAACAAAAAATAAAAGAATTTTATTTTCCGATAAAAAGTTTATTTTCAACGAACTTAGTTGAATTTTCAGCCCAAAAAGATCAATTTTTAACCAATCAGTTAATTTTTTAACCAAAAAGTATGAATAACCAAATTGTTGAATTTTCAAACAAATATTAAAGTTTTTAATTAAAAATGTAACTCTGGATGAAACAACTGCAAAAAAAAGAAACAAAAACACAAGATATTTAAATAAATTATTACTGACAATAATATCATATCAGGATGGCAGAAAACTTAATTTTCAAAATTCCCTAATGTTTCCTTGACCAATCGTACATTTGCCGTGACCATTAATATTCAAAGACTAGAATCTTAACCTTTTAACAGTTTTATCCTAGAATATTTTATAAAAGAAATCAAAAAAATTTAAATTTATTATCCTTGACGTTTATTTAAAATTCCTTTTGTAGACTTTCTTTGAATTTCCCTGACAAATGAAATTTCTTGACTTCTCACTTACTTTTCTTGACCAATAAAATTCCCTGACTTTTCCTTGGTTTTATATGGCCAATAAGATTCCTTGACTAAGTTCGAGCAATCAAATTCCCTGACTTTTTGTTCACTTTCTCTGACCAATAAAATTAGTTGACTTTCCTTGAGCAATACAATTCCTGGTATTTTCCTTGATGTTCTATGACCAATAAAATTCCTTGATTTTCACCTGACTTTCTTTGAATAATAAAATTCCTTGACTTTTCTTTGATTGTCTATGACCAATAAAATTCCTTGACTTTTCCTGAATTTCTTTAACCAATAAAATCCCTTGACATTCCTTGAGCAATAAAATTCCCTGACTTTTTCTTAACTTTCTCTGACCAATAAAATTCCTTGACTTTCCCTGAATTTCGATGACCAATAAAATTCCTTGACTTTCCTTGAGCAATACAATTTCCTGAAATTTTCTTGAATTTGTTTGACCAATAAAATTCCTTGAATTTTCCCTGAATTTCCTCGACCAATAAAATTCCTTGTCTTTCCTTGAATTTCTCTGACCAATAAAATACCTTGACTTTTACCTAACTTTCCTTGGGCATTAAATGCCCTGACTTTTCCTTGATTTTCTAGTGATTGCTAGACAGATTGATCAGCAACTTGGGTCGGAGCAGTGTTGCGGAGCTACCATATGACTTAAATAAGTAATACGATAGTTCCAGATCAATCTAAAAATTATATAACCCCTTCCTCACACTAATCCCCTCCCCGCCGAGTGAGTCACGCCTACCCCGAAAGGGAAACGGCTCAATGGTGTAATAATAATAATAATAAAATTCCTTGACTTTTCCCTGAGATTCCTTGAAAAATAAAATTCCTTGACTTTCTCTGAGCAACCAAATTCCCTGACTTCTGCTTCACTGACACTGAACAATTAAATTCCTTCACTTTTCGCTGACTTTCCTCGAACAATAAAATTCCTTGACTTTCTTTGAGCAATTAAATTCCTTGACTTTTCCTTCATTTTCTCTGACCAATAAATTTCCTTGACTTTCACCTGACTTTCCTTAAGCAATAAAATTCCCTGACTTTTCCTTAATTTTCTAATAAAAATAAGATTCCTTGACTTTTCCCTGAATTTCGTTGATCAATAAAATTCCTTGACTTTCAAGCATTCAAATTCCCTGACTTTTACTTCACTTTCTCTGACAAATAAAATTCCTTGGCTTTTAGCTAACTTTCCTTGACCAATGAAATTCCTTGACTTTCCTTGAGCAATAACATTCCTTGACTTTTCCTTGATTTTTTATGACCAATAAAATTCCTTTTAACTAACTTCGAGCAATCAAATTCCCTGAATTTTCCTTCACTTACTCTGACCAATAAAATTCCTTGACTTTTCGCTGACTTTTCTTGATCAATAATATTTCTTGACTTTCCTTGAGCAATAAAATTCCTTGGCTTTTCCTTGAATTTCTATGAATAATCAAATTTCTTGATTTTCACCTGACTTTCCTTGAACAATAAAATTCCCTTACTTTTCTTTGATTGTCTATGACCAATAAAATTGATTGACTTTTCCCTAAATCTCATGACCAGTGAAATTCCTTGACTTTCCGTGACCAATACAATTTCGTGACTTTCCCTGAGCAATCAAATTCCTAGAGTTTTGTCTGGCTTTCCTTGATAAGTAAAATTTCCTGACTTTTTACTGCTTTTCAGTTTTTCACTTTAAATGTCGATGACAATTTCGAATTTAGAGTAGTAGATTTAGTTGGTTTGCTGAAGTTCCTCATTTGCTTCCTCTCAAGCTAAACATGCAGAGGACATTTGGTGCAAATCAACAGTTGTACGTAGCTGCCAACGACCTGCATACATCATCCTCATGAAATGAACATTCTGCTGTTCTAGACCGTTAACCGAAATTGCCTGTTCTCGCCACTAGTAGTACATTCAGTTACATGCACACTGCACATTTCCTCAATAAACTTCAAAAAAGTCCTTCTAACTTTCAATATTAATTTTTTTTTAATTAGTCAAAGAAGGCGCGCGTGCGTCTACAAAAAAAAGAGTTTCGCAGACTATCAAGACGTTAATTAAGTCGTTAAAACCTCCACAGCCCATACTATCCCTCCCATACTCTCCCTACGATCCCATACTTCCCCTCTCCCAATTCCCCCTCATTTCCACTACTTCACCTATCCCCCCTCTCTTAATTTCCCCCACTTTCTCTCCCCTTATTTCCCCTCACTACCCCAACACTCATTCCCCTAACTTCTCGTACATTCCCACCCATTACTCTCCACTCTCACTCCTAGTTGAAATTCTTTCAAGTGCTTGAAAATTCTTTGGAATCTTTTAAATAACCTGAAATCTTTAAAGTCCCTAGAAATCCTCTGAAATCCTTTTAAATTCTTGAAATCTATTGAAAATTCCTTGGAATCTTTTAAAATGCTCCTAAGTCTTCATCACCCCCTCAAATTTGTATTGAAAATTATTTAAATATTTAAAAATCATTCAAATCCTTTGAAATCCCTCAATTCTTGTTAATGAATTATTTGAAATACATTAAAATATTTTAAAATCCGTTTAAATCCCTTTAAATTACATGAACTCTGATAATATTCATTGCAAAATTTTAAGTCCCATGAAATTTCTCGACATTCTGGAAAATTGATTAAAATTAGAATTACTGAAATCTTCGAAAATCTTAGAAAATTCCTAAAGAATAACTTTAAATATATTTATATCTTGAAAATTTAATGGTGTTCTGTGGAATCTTTTTCAAAATCCTAAAATCTTTCAAATTTAAATGTTTTTACTTAATCTTTTGTCCTTTCGTTTAGAGGGGACGATTAATAAATACCGAAAATACCATTCATGGCACTAGAATATTCCCGAAAAATAAAATTTTATTTTTATTACTACAATTATTTATTTATTTTCCTAAATACTCAAATAACAAAACTCCTGACAGCTTATGATATAGAAGAGAATTATAAAATATCCGACATTGTGTATCATTTGATAAATATATTTTGATTTATTTATCATTAAAACTATATTTCGATTGTTTAGACTCGGGAATTTTATAATTTGGAAATTTTCCTGTCTCGGCAATTTTAGAATGTAGACAATTTTATTAAGAATTCGCATTTTAGATTAAATTCAATTTGTTAACGGAGAGTTGAACTATTTTGTTGAACATTTTTAGTTTTGTTGCAGATTCATTTTTTTTTTAATTTCCTCTGGTTTGTTGCAAATACTTTTTTTTTAAATAATTATTCAGCTGAAAATTGCACTATTCCATTTTGTTTGAAAATTGAACCTCTTTAGTTCAAAATTCAACTACTAACTTGAAAATTAATGATTATGTATTTGGTTGAAAATTGGTCTTTCTTAGTAAAAAAAACTAATCTTTTTGATTAAAAATGTATCTTTTTGCTTTGAAATTCAACTATTTCGTTAAAAATTCATCGTTTCTGGTTGAATTAAATTCGGGAATTATAATTGCTGGCATTTTTATAATTTCGGGAATTTTCTACTTCAAGAATGTTCGTTGGGCATTCTCCAGTGTAGCGAATTATTTTTTCGGAATTTTCTGCGGTCCCAATCGGAGAAGCTTAGTTTTACTTTCCTAAATTAAAAAACTTTCATCAATTCTAGTTTTGTATCTTTGGATTCTTGTGTAGTCAATAAGTAAAAAATGTCTTTCATGTTCGACAAAATAGTGGTGTGTCTTTCCATTCGGGCATGATTCAGGACTTTATTCCAATTCCAATATTCTACAAAACTTGAAAAGACTTTCAGTTGAAAGGACTGCAATTAAAGGTTTAAGATTGCAGTCGTTTTATCTGAAAAGTTATCTTCCCCAAATCTCGAGAAAAAATAATTCATTTTATGAATACACTTAAAAAGTTTTATTAAAAGGAACATAAACGAGATAAATGAAGGATTATTATAAAGCCAATTTAATTTCGCTACCAGCTTTCAATATTACTCGTACTCATGATTTAAAAGAATTCAAAGAATTCAATTTAATTTCTTAATCTGGATTTATACCATTTTAAAAATCTTTACATTTCTCATGTTTTTTTATCAATCGATTATACGGCATACTTCCAGAGTTAAGATTGCAATAGAGAGAAAATAGAGGATTGAGGAAGCAGCTGTGGATTCTGATATTGGATTGGGATTATTAGCAATCTGAACAGCAAGGAGTCTATAAATTTATTTTTTTAAGACATTCTTTTTTTGATATTTTTTTTCTTACAGTGCCTCCAATTAAAAAGTTTTAAAAATATTTTTATAAAGAAGAGATATACGAGTACAGATATTAAAAAGTTATTTGGACCGTAAAAGTTATTTTTTTCTTGACTGCAATTTTCTGAATCTTTAATAAAAATGTACACGTCAGAGATCCTATCCATCCCTGTGAACATATTTACTTTGCGAGAAGACTAATTTACATTTTGCAAGTAAATTCTACTCTACGAGAAAACTTTTTCTGGATAAGAATTTCCGGAAGAGGAAACCTTCGTTTCCGATTAAAAAGTATTCCTCTGCCGAAAGTTATTTTATACTTTCTAGATTAAGTAATTTCCTCCTGAGCAAAAAGCGTGTTCAATATCGAAATCGCTTCAACGTTATAATAATTTATTCTATATAATCAACTTCCTTTTCTCAAAACTTTGTACCCAAGTAAAACAAAGTTACATTGGGTTCCCGGATTAGGTCCCGTTAAAGTACCAGCGATAAGGCAAATCAGAACTTACGTACCAAATATAAAAAAAATTGTTTAAGTTAAATTAGATGATGCGACTTTTATAGGATAAATGGATCGAAAAAGTTCACTTAATTTTGCTTTTATTATGAACAGAAATTTTTTAGGACAAAAGTACTGGAAAATTCACATTCACTGTTTTAGTAGGATTTTTTTAGCATAAAAGTACCGAAAAAGTCCCAATTGATTCTTTTTAAATTTCTATAAGTCTTAAATATTTTTTAACAATATTTTGAACTATTTTGGTACTTTAGTTCTATTTCAGCAGTAACTTTCATTTAAATCCCATCAGCACTTTAATAATTGCGCCAAAAAACTGGAATTTATTTAGTATATTTTGTCCTAGAAATTACTTAGGACTTATTAATATTTAAAAAAAATTAAGGGAGATTTTTCCAGTACTTCTGTAGTAAAAAAAGTCCTCGTGAAATGAGAAATATTTTGATCTTTTTTGTAATCTTTCCTAAAACTCGGTAAAATCCTGCAATTTACAAAAAATGTTAAAAATTTTCTAGATACTTCTTCGACGTATTTAAAATCTTGAGAAATCTTTTCAAATTTCCTCAAGGATCTGAGAAAAACTATACTTTTATAACCTTAAAACAAATTTTTAAAAATTAAAAAAATACATCTTAGAAATTTTTATATTGTATGGAAAATTTAGTTTTCCCCTCAAGTTATAATTTGGTGGGGATTTTTTTCTTTCTTAAAACAAAAATCTTTTTTTGGTTGACAATTAATGTTTTTTGGTTCGAAAATTCATCTTTTTTGGTTAAAAAAGAAAGTGTTGGCTGAACATTAATCCTTTATTCTTGAAAAATGAACTATTTTGTGGAAAATTCGTTGTCTTTTTTATTGAAAATTTATATCTTTTGGTAGAATTTCATATTTCTTTTGTTTGTTAAGAATGCAATTATTAAATTTTTAGTTGAGAAGTTACCTTTTTTTGTTAAAATTCAACTACTTGGGTCAAGGTTTATACTGCCTGCTAATTTTTTTTAAAGAATCCTCTCTTTGGTTGAAAATTTAAATGTTTTGTTAAAAATTCTCTTTTTTTGTACAAATTGATTTTTCTCATTGCAACTATTCTAATTTTTGGTTAAAAAATTAATTTTTTTAGTCGAAAATTCAACTATTTAAGTGGAAATTACCTTTTTTCTTGAGCATTCGTGTTTTCAAGTTGAAAATTTAAATTCTCTGTAAAAAATTAGGCTTTTTGTATGTAATTTTTTTTATCAGTTTTGTAATAAGTTGAGGATAAAAATATTCTGCGGAACATTCAACTACTTACTTAAAAGCTGAATTACTTCCTTAAAAATCACTTTTTTGGTTGAAGATTTATCATTTTAGTTCCAATGAACCTCATCGCAAAATTTAACAAGTTAGTTCAAAGTTGAACTAGTTTCTTAAAAATGTCCTTTTTTGTTGAAGATTTATTACTTTATTTAAACATTCAGATTCATGTATTTTGTTGAAAATTTTTGTTTGTTTCGCTGGAAAATTAATCTTCCTGCTTGATGATTCGACTTTTTGTAGAAAATTAATCTTCAACGTAAAAAATTCAAATATTTGTTTGAAAATTTAATTTTTTGTTGCAAATTCATATTTTCGATTAAAAAAAACTAAACTGTTTTGTTGATCATTCGTCTTTTATGAATTGACCTGTATTTTATTAAAAATTATAATCTTTGTTGGTGGTTAAAATATCAACTATTATATTTTCCATTGATAATTAATCTTTTTTCGTTAATAATACAACTACTTGGTTAAATGTTCTCTCTTCAATTTTTTATTTTTTATCAAATAATTTTATTCGATTCAAAATACAAACAGTTATTTGAAATATTTATTTTCTATTAAAAGTCATTTCTTCCCTCAAATAGAAAAACTAATAGTAATAGTTTCTTTTAAATTATTCTTTTAATACAGAATTATTTGAAATAAAAAAAAATATATATTTTGGATCTTATCATAGAGAAACAATAGATAAAATACTGAAAGCCAAGATCTTTAAATTGATTAATAATGAATACATTATTCATAGATTAGCCGTAGAAGCTTATTCGAAGCTGGAATTATTGATTCGAATTTCGATAATTATTTCATGAAACTCCACTTTTTCTGAGATTTAAATGCTGATAATCCTCTCTGTATTTATTAACGATTTTAATTATTCCCTAGAGTAACGAGTAAGTATAAAAAAGATCGTAATTAAAAAAAACACACATTAGGAACTAACATAGAATATTCTAGATAGATTTAAATTGAGTTTCTGGTGCTACATCTTACTTCTTAGTAATCAAACACTTCATTAGGATTTAACTTTTATTTATTTTATAAATTTCAAGCTAAATTAATAATCATAGTTTTTTATAATATTACTTTTTTGTATATTACAGCCATCACAACACAAAAATGCTGTAAAAATTGAGGAAAAAGCGCGATTTTTCACGAAAATAGGGAATTAATAGGGGAATTCAATTTTTTAAATAAAATTATTGTGGATAAGATATTGAATTCGATTTCAAACGCTTTAAATTCCTAAGATTTCAAATCGAAGAATATTTCATTTTCAACCAAATAAATACAATTTTTAACAGAGAGTTGAATTTACAACCAAGAAAATTTAAATAAATAATATATATATTAAAATTTTTAACCAAAGAGATGAATTTATAACTATAATTAGGAATATTAATTTAAAAAAATTAATTTTTAACAATGTAGTTAAGTTTCAACAAGTAGTTAAATTTTAAGTTAAAAAGAAGATATTTCTCAACAAACAATGTAAAAATTGATATCTAAAACATCAAATAAATATAATTTGAAACGAAAAACAATTTAATTCAACCAAAAAAAGAAGAATTTCTAACAAAATAGATGAACCATGAAAAAAGTGACGAATTTTCAATCATTTTGCTACCAAACTACCAAAATATTTAATTTACAAGCCAAAAAGACAAATTTTGTACAAAACAGTTCAATTCTCAACATAAAAATATGAATTTGATCAAAAAAGTTCATTTTTAACCAAATAGTAATAGTTTTAATAATTGAGATTCAAACAAAAAATTGCTGCAAAGAATTTTCTACAAAAAAGTTGAATTTTTTAAAAGAAAATATGAATTTTTAACCAAAAATTTAACTTTCTGCCAAAAAGGATTAACTTTTAAAAAACCGTTGAGCTGTCAACAAAATAATAAAATTTCCAGCCAAATAATATAATCTTTTACCTAAATAAAGATGGATTTTTAAACAGAAATACAAAATTAAAATTTTAAAATCGAAAAGAGAAATTTTCGATAGGAAATTTATTTTCAACCAAGAAAGATAACTTTTCTACAGCAAAAAACATAAATTTACATTTTATAAATATAATTTTTCTACAAAACAGTTGCATTTTTAACACAACAATATGATTTGTAACAAAAAAGTGAACTTTCAACCAAATAGATAAATTTTCGACCCAATAAAAAGTAATTTTAACTAAGATGTTCACTATTAACCAAAACGTTGAATTTTTTTACAAAATTATGAAATTTTCAACTTATAAAGATGAATTTTCAACAAAATAATTAAATTTCAAACACTTAAGTTGAATTTTAAACCAAATAGTTTATTTTTTGAACCAGATAAATGTTAAAAATACAAATATACATTTCCAACAAAAAAATATTAACCTCTATCCAAAGCCACAAAGAAGAATTTTTTTTAGAAGATTGTTGAATGTTCAACATCAAAGTTTATTTCCAACAAAAAATAATTTGATTTTCTTATTACCAGTTCTATAAATTGAGGTCGAATTTAAGTGAAAAATGAGAAAAATGGGAAGTTCCTTAAAAACGGAAAAAAGGGAATTATTTAAAAAAGGGACAAAGAGGAGAATAGATGAAAGAGTGTGAAATTTGATAACTTAAAACAATTAAAAAGTGTAAATAAAAAAAAATGTTCTAATTTTATACTAGCTTTGAATGGTACAGGTTTCTAGTTTCGTCACGCATCCCGACCGATGTATCTCACACGAGAGTGACCTGACCTTTACAAGTAGAGTGCAATTACAGAAAAGAGAAATTAATCCAAAATTAAATAACCTTTAAATGCCCTTTCCGTTCCCCTATTTTTTAGAACTGAGATATATATGTGATCTTTTTAAACATCCTAAATAATTCCCAATCTTATTAAATTACTGAAATAAATTGAAAATTCCTTGGAATCTTTTGAAATATGCCTAAATCTTTCAAATCCTTTAAAAAACTTTTAAACTCTTGGAACATTTTAATTTTTTAAAATCTTTAAAATCCTTGGAATAACTTCCAATGATTGAAATATATTAAAAATATTATAAGATATTTTAAATCCTTTAAAATATTTTGAAATATTTTGAAATTAGTTCAAGCTCTTGAAAACGCTTTGGAATCTTTTATAATACCCTAAAATATTTCAAAACCTTTTATATCTTTTAAAATAAAAAAACTAAATATTTTTTAAATTGAATTTCCTTGGAATCTTTGAAAATATCCTAAATTATTTAAAATCCTTTTAAATATTTTGAAATTCGCTTTCGAAATTGCTTGAAACTCTTTAAACTGTTAAAAATTTCTTGGAATTTTTAAAAATACCCTAAAATCTTTAAAATCCTTTGGAATCACTTCGAATCACTTAAATCTTAATTTACTTAATCTTAAATCACTTAAATTAAGTATTCTAAGATGCTCTAAACCATTAAAAAAATTTTGAAATTCCTTAAAACTCATTAAAGCTGATAAAGCTCTTAAAATTTCCTTGAAATCTTTTAAAATCCCTTAAAATTGTTTGCAACCCTTGAAAACCACTTGAAAGCTAATAAAAATACCACGAAATATTTAAGTCCTTTAAAATATTATGAAATCCCTGGAAATTTAACAAATATTCAAAAATTCGCTAAAATATTTCAAATCCTTTGAAATCTTTCAAGATCTCTTGAAACTTTTTAAAGCTCTTAAAAATGCATTCGACTTTTAATAAAGAACCAAAAATCTTTCAAATCATTTAAAATCACTTCAAATGATTCAAATCTATTAAAAATACACCAAGATATTTAAAACCCTTTAAAATCTTT
>JAWWLR010000004.1:18479436-18492380 GCA_035041075.1 Acraspis erinacei | reverse complement strand
AAATTATTTGTAATACAAAATAAAAATGTCGAATGACTGTGTTTTAAAGCGTCTTAGTTAATAATTTTTCCTAGTATTCCACTTGCAATGTAGGTTAATTCACTTATAATCCAGGTGTAATAAATGTAATAATATTTAATTTAGGTAATCCACTTAATTAACTTGTAATCCAGAGAAATCCAGATGAAGCTCGGTTCAAAATTTACCTCAGTTTTGGAAATTCATGCATTTTGTTGAAAATTCGTCTTTTGCTGTAGAAAACTAATCTTATTCCTTAAAAATTATTGATTTGGGTAGAAAAGTTCACTATTTGATGAAAAATTAATTTACTTTCAAGGAAATTCAACAATTTTGTTAAAAAATAATTTTTTTTTTGTTGAAACATAACTTTTTTGCCTGAAAATTTAACTATTCCTTTTTTAATAGAAAATTTATATTTTTTAGTTGAAAAATCAAGTACTTGGTTGAAAGTTTATCTACTCTGTTAAAAATTTAGTGTTCTGGTTCAAGATTCTTGATTTTAGTTGAAAATGTTTTTATCGAAAATTTAACTATTTCTTTGAAAATTCATTTATATGAATATACTCAATTAAGATTGTTGCTTTAAAAGTTTATCTTTTTGGTTTAGAACTTGACTATATTCTTGAAAAATTAACTTTTAGATAAAAAAATCCATTTACTTTGCAAGAAATTCAACAATTTTGTTAAAAAGTAATTTGTTTCTTAGAAAAATTGTCTTTTTTGGTAAAAAATAAATCTTGTTCGTTGAAAATTAATGACTTTAATTGACAAAAGGACTAATTAAAGAAGAATTCATTTACTTTGTAAGAAAGCCAACAATTTTGTTATAAAGTAATTTTTTTAGTTGAAAATTTTATTATATGGTGGAAAGTTGAACTATTTTCTTAAATTCTTTTTGCCGATTACAAAAGTTCGTTATGTTTGTTCAAAATTTGTTTTTAAACTGGATATTGATAAATTCATACATACTACGTAGTTTTTTCTAAATTCGATTTTTTTAAATATTAATTTTTTAAATGAAAATTTTACTATTCCTTTTTTAAATGTAAATCGATCTTTTTAGTCGAAAATACGTGTATTTGGTTGAAAATTCGTGTATTTTGTTAAAAATCCGTCGTTTTTGGTTGAACGTATAGAATAAATTCAAAAGTTTTTTTGCAACTTTTTCCACATTGGATTGATAATTCTAGTTTTTTGGTAGAAAATCATTTTCTTTGGCTGAATCTTGAATTATATTGATGATTTTTTTTCAGTTCAAAATTAATTTTTCTACCAAAAATTTAATTATTTCCGTTTTTTTTAATTCATCAACTTGCTTGAAACTTGAACTTTTTGAATTTAAAATACAGTTTTCTCGTTGAAGATTCTTGACTTTACTTAAAAATTGTTTGGTTAAAAATGTGAATATTTTCTTAAAAATTCGTTTTGTTGCTTCAAAATTAATTTTTTAAACTAAAAGTTTAAGAACTTAATTTTTGGTGGAAATTTTTCGTTTTTAGTTGAAAATTCATATTTTTGGTTAAAAGTTGAAGAATTTAGTCAACCAAATTTAACTAGTTTCTTGAAAATTCGTGTTTTTTGTGGTCAAAAATTAATTTTTTTAAATTCGAAATGTCTTTATTCCAGTTTTTGATAAAAAATTGAGAAAGAACAAATATATTATTTGGTTAAAAATATAATTTTTTAAATTAAACAATTTGTTAAAAAATATATTTTTTATTAAAAATTCAAAACAATCCTAATTTATTATACCTTAGTTGAAAAATGTTGAATACATAAGTACTTTCAGTGGAAAAATATTTTAGCTTTAAAGTTTTATTTATATCCTAAATCGTTTAGTTAGAAATTACACAGTCAAATTTAAAAAAGGTAAATAAATTATAAATTATAAATAGATTTTATAAGTTAAAAAAAATGATTACTACTCTCAGTAATAAAATAATTTTATAGGATATAAAATGAACAATTGTATATGCAATTATCCTATATTTAAAGACAACAGGGGGGAAGGGGAAACGCAGGATAATAGGGGAAAGACTGTGAACCCTGATATTATTAGGCTTGAAATCTAAAATGATGGAGAATATAAATCTAGATTATTCAGATGATTGTTCAAAGTAGAGAAAAATAGTGGAATACTCAGCAAAATGTACTTCTTTAGATTTTAGAAGCTTATGCGTTATGTATAGGAAGCAAATCGATTCGTTCAAGCTCTGCAAGTAAAACTAAGGTAAAACATATTTTCTAGCGGAACGCGAATAGAAGTAAAGTACAGTTTCGCTTTCACGACTGTGACGAAGACTGTGGGAAATTTTGACTGAAGCCACAGAAGAAAACTACAAAAAAGAACAACAAAAAAGTAGAGAAAGTAAAGTTGGAATTTTAAAACTTATAACGAGAGATTGTACAGAAAAATTTATAATTAAATCAACGACATTTCAGAAAAATATTCATTGGCTCTCAGTCAAAGAAATTTCTTTCAATTGAAATAAATTTCATTGGTTCAATTAAACAGGTTTTCTGTGCTAATGGAAAAAAAAGCTTTTCTTATTTTTGAAGTTATTTTTGGATAAATGAAAGAATACTGAAACAGTTTCTTTAATCCGAAACAAAAATTTAAAAAAGTCAAATTAGGCCCATACACACAAATTAAAAAAAAAGGTTAGTTTTCAAGCCAAAAAGTTGATTTTTTCAAAAAATAGTTGACATTTAAACCTGAAAAGATAAATTTTCAAAAAGAAAATGCATTTTCGATCTAGCAAGATGAATTTTTAACCAAACAGTTTAATTTTCAACAACAAAAACTTATTTTTGAGCCAACAGTTCCACTTACAGCGCAATAGCTGATCTTTTAAGTCAAAAAAGACGAAAAATAAAAAAAGAATTTTCTTCCAAACAGATGAGTTTTCTTCCCACAAGAAAGTATTTTTAATCGAAAATCACAAACTTCTAAACAAAAAATATTAAAATTCAACCAATACCCGGTGCCTTCTCAGCAAGACACTTGCATTTTCAAGCCAAAACACTAATTTTTTAGAAAACAGTTGATTTTCAACCCAACAATTAAAAAAAGATGCAAGTTTAACAAATAGTACATTTTTCAACCCAGATGCCTTTTCTACGAAAAAACATACATTTTCGTTACCAAACTCAGTTCCAGTTTCAACCAAATAGTTAAATTTTCAAGCCAAAAATACGAGTTTTTTTTTAGAATAAGTTGAATTTTCATGCCAGAAGGACGATTTTTTAGAAGACAGTTGAATTTTGAACACGAAAACTTGAATCGTACAAAAATTCGTTTTAAACCAAGAAAGATTACTTTTCTAAGACAGAAGGAAAATGTACAATCTAAAAAGACAAATGTTTAACGAAACATTTGAATTTTCGACCGAAAAAGATGAATAACAAAAAAGTTGAATTTGAAACAAACTAACTATATTTTAAAAAAATAACTGTATTTTTAATTAAATAGCTGCATTTTCAACCAAGAAGATTAATTTGATATCAAAGGACGAATTTTCAACAAAAGAGACAAATTTTCAAACAAATACTTGAATTTTCAACTTAAAAATGATCAATTTAAAGCTAAAAATGGAATAGTAAATTTTTTTAATAAAACAATTAGTTTTCCATGAAGAAAACGAGTTTTTAAATAAATTGTTAAGCTTGTAACCAAAAATATTAATTTTCCCACAAGAAAATTGATTCACAAGCAGCAAAAAATTTAATTTTAACTAAATAAAATATTGAACAAAACAGATTAATTTTCGAATAAAATGTGGCATTTTTAATAAAAAAATATCAAACTTCAACCAAAAGAGATGAATTTTCAAAGCAAACAGACGAATTGTCAATAAGAGTTGAATTTCCGAACGAAAAGAATTTTTCAGTAAAACAAAAATCTGCCAAATTGATAAATTTTTAATCCAAAAAGACAAAAATTCTACAAAACAGTTGATTTTTAACAAATTATTTCAGTTTTCAAATAAAGCGATAAATTTTCATCTAAACTTATTCAATTCAATTTGATGTGTAATACATACAATTGCAAATA
The DNA here is from genome assembly GCA_035041075.1 of Acraspis erinacei. Classification (NCBI taxonomy): domain Eukaryota; kingdom Metazoa; phylum Arthropoda; class Insecta; order Hymenoptera; family Cynipidae; genus Acraspis; species Acraspis erinacei. The sequence goes on along the minus strand of JAWWLR010000004.1, from coordinate 18,488,305 downwards.
TAATTTTACAACCTATTTTGATTTAATTCGATCCCAGGACATTGCAAATACAAGTTTAAAAAAATGTCCTATGTCTGTTTATGAGTGTGTAACTTTTTTCTATTCCTCATATCTCGAAAAGTGAAGTAGATCAAGAAAGGTCGAATTGTTGCTCTGACTGGCAATCAGTTCTGATAGGATTTTTAACTAGAGCGATTATTTCGAAGCAGTTTTTTTGTTTGAGACATTTAAAAAAAAAGTTACATTGTTTATGAGAAAAACTCGTTTGATATTCAAAATACAACAATAAGATATGTATCGTTTTTGTTCGCGTCTTTGAGACGCGTCGTTTAACCTATTTTTGAAACTTTTATGACCTGTCAGTACTAATTTATGAAGTTTCAAAAAAGCGTTTATTCTATTTTCATGAAAAAAAACTATTTTGATAATCAATATACAACAATACTTTATTCAGTCTATTTGTTCAAGTACTTGAGACGCGTCGACTGACCTACAGTTGAACCTTTATTGACCTACCAGTACCGATTTATGAAGTTAAAAACAAATTCGAGTATTCTGTTTATATGAGAAGAACTTTGTCCATATTACGTACATTGTACTGCCGGACATGTTTGTTCGCGTCTCCGAGAATCGTCAAATGACCTATTGATGAACCTTTTATGACCTCTTATGAACTAGCAATACCGATTTATAAATTTAAAAAATATATTGTTTATCTTGTGGACATGAGGACAAATTTTTAAATATTTTAAATATAACAGTAACATATTCCATTTTTTGTTCGCATCTTCGATACGCAACGATTGCCCAAATTAAGAACTTTTCATGACCTACCATAATCTACCCATACCGTTAAAAAATTTAAAAAAAAAATATTCTCCTTGTTCATAAGAGGATTTTTTTTATACTGGGAATATAACAGTACTGGACTTGAGGTACAGTGAAACTCGGAGACTGTGCCGGTTTTGGGACTGTTGGTGGTGGAGAACAAACCCGAGAGAGTGCCGCTTCGGATGATAACGCTATTGTTTGCTCATGCCTGAGTGGCCCCCGCACACTCTCCGCAGTTCCTTTTAGTCCGACCTGTGGCGCGACGTCAATTCTTGGAAGGGATATATCTGGGGTCGTTATATCCGAGTTTGACTGTAATTGTTCGCGTCTTGGAGACGCGATAGCTCCGTAAAAAGTTTTAAAAAAGATTTGGGTATTTATTTTGTTCTTTGTTAGGAAAAATCTCCCTCTATGCGGAAGCAAAATGCTCATAAAATGAGCACAAATAAATACAACGATTAGAGCTCTTCGCAGCGGTATTTTCCCACAGTGTAGGCGATGCAAGGTTCAAGACTGACAAGAAACACTTTCCTCATGATTATTTATGTGATTATTCTCTTCGAAAAAATAATTCGAAAACATGCAGTACTACTTATTTACGAGCATTAAAAGCTTACTTCTATAATAATCTTCTCATATGAAAGATTCTAAACAATCTATTTCTGATAAAGGGTAATGCACAAATTACTTAAGATATACATACAATACATTAATTTTAAACCAAATTGTTTAAATTTCAACTCAACAAGTGAAAGTTTGTGAAAAAGATCATATTTCCACCAAAACATATCTTAATTTTCAATAAAACAACGTTGAATTAAACTAAAAATAAGAATTTTCAACGAAGTCGTAGAATCTTCAATAAAAACAGATTTACCGAAAATATGAATTTTCTAGCAAAAAATACAATTTTTCAACTAAATACACGAATCTTCTACTAAAAAAGATAAATTTTGAACAAAAAATATAGTAGGTAAATTTTCAGTTAAAAAAATAAATGTTCAACAAAAAAAAACAACAACTATTCAACAAAATAGTTCAATTTTCAAACAACGAAATGAACTATTAACAAAAAATATGAAGTTTTAACCAATGGGATTACTTTTCTACCAGAAAAGACGAATGTTAACCAAATTATAACAAAATAGTTGAGTTTTAACCTAAAACAAATAAATTGTTAACTTGAACTAGAATAGTTCAATTTTCTGTAAAAAATTCATTTTCAAACAAATAAAATACATTATCAAAGAAACAGATGAATTTTTAACAAAGAAGATAAATTTTCAACCGTATATTTACGATTTCAATTTTCAGTCTAAAAATAAATTGAAACCCAAAAAACGAATTTTGAAGAAAATAGTTCAATTATAAACTAAAGAAAATAATGTTTAACCAAGACGATGAAGTTTAAACCAATAAGATTCTTTTTCTACCGGAAAAGATGAATTTTTGCCTAAAATAGAAAAATTTTCAACCTAACATAAAGTATAACAAAAACATATTAACAAAAAATGATTTTGTTATCAGTTTTCACTTTCAACTATGTAGTTGCATTTTCAAACTAAAAAGGTGAATTTTCAAAGAAAAATTTAAAAGATGTTTTTTCAGCTGAAAAAATTTGAATTTAAACAAAAAGCAGTGTAATTCAACTAACAAAGACGAACTTGCAAGAAATAGTTAGAACCTCAACTAAAAAAATTAATTTTAAACTAAAACTCAGTGATTTTTAACAAAAAAAGATGGCAATCAGGTTGAGTGGGTTCGATTCCTACTAATGTTAATAAAAAATAGGATCTTTTCTTCGCCAATGAGCATTTATCATACACTCGGGTCCCACTTTACCGGGCATTTCTAGGTTACCCTTAATTGTCTTCACGGTTAATCGGGACTTTCCAAACTGTTTTACTCTTTTCTGCTCGTGGCCTCTTATAGTGCCGAACTGTAAACTGCGCAACTCTACTGACCTTGAAAAATCCTCTCTCGCCCCCTTGCAACACCTTTTCCGGTATACAGGGTTCCGGTAAAGTGGGATCCCAGTGAATTTATTACTACAAAAAAATTGACCAAATAGTCGAAATTTAAATTTAACATCTTAAATATTTCCCGAATCTGTCAGGTTTTTTCCTGATATTCCGTGACTTTCCTGGACCAGTTTTAAATTCCCTGACTTCCCTAGCCTGTAGCATCCTTGTAAATGAATTATTTATAGAAAGTTAATCAATAATAATTTCCAACAGGTTCTGGAAAAAGTGCTTAAGTCTAGTACCTCAGTTTCAGAAATTTCATTTACATTGTACGAGTTGGCCAAAAATTTAGGTATACAAATAAAACTGAGAAATGAAATGAATGCTGTCATTGAAAAAAATAATAAAAACTTATCTGACAAAATGGTATAAGACAATTTCTATATTCCTAATTAATTATTCATTCAACATTGTAATATAATTTTATACTCATAATGATTAAAAAATTATTATTAAAAACACTAATGAAAATTGATTTTTGGATCAATTTGCAATAACAAACCTGCAATATCTGGATATGATAATTGCAGAAACACTGAAAATGTATACCGCTTTACAAGTTATAGTTAGAAAAGCAACAAAACATTGTAAAATTGAAGAAACTGGACCAATTATAGAAAAAGGAACACCAATATTGACACCAACTTTTGAATTACATTACGGTTAAAAATATTATTCTAATCCAAACGTCTAAAATCCGGAAAATTTTTCGAATTTCAATCAATCATCCAGAAATTCAAATGTTTACTTGCCTTTCGGAATTGGTCCGCGAAACTGGATCGGTAAACATAACATGATTAAATTTATTATTATATATTAATTATTAGAAAATTTTTTTCTCTTTCCGCACAGTATAAGGAACTTTTTCTGTTAAAATAATATGAATAGGGAGCAACTTAGGAAAATATTATTATGTTCCAGGAATGCGTCAAGAAGTTTTGTCACCAAAACTCGGTGTCGCTCTAATAATTTCCAGATTCGAGGTTACACTTCTGGAAGCTACATCAGTGGAACTTGATCCGAAATCATATTTTCCTTTAATGGAAGGACGATTTTTTTTAATATAAGAAAAATTGACACGAATGAGTAGAATTAGAAAATTGGATATTTTTGTGAATTTAATTTATTTTCCCAGTAATTTGCAACTAATGGATAAAAAAAGATCTCAGTTTGTAAATAAATTACAAAATAGAGAAAAAATGTTTTAAAATTTCAGCTGTGATCATCCTCATGGACAAAAAATGTTTACAACCTTTTTCTTCGTGGTTAAAAATTCAACTATTGGGTTAAAAATGTATGTATTTTTAAGAATTCTTATTTTTTGGTGAAGATTAATCTTCTGTAATGAAAATTTATTTTCTTCGTTGAAAATTCAACTATTTGGTTTAAAACTTGACTACTTCGTTGAAAAGTTGACTATTTCGTTCGAAATTTATAGATTTTCTTCAGAATTCGTATTTTTTGGTAGAAAATAAATTTTTTGTTTGGTTGAAAATTGCAAATGTATGGTTTGATTTTCGTTAGAAGATTCATAATTTTAGTTAAAAATTCTGGAAAATTACACCATTTTGTGTATAAAATTCAAATGTTTTCGTTAAAAATGCAACTGTTTGGATAAAAATAAATCATTTTTAGTTGAAGATTCAAGAATTTTGTTAAAAATTCGTGTTTATTAGTAAAATCCAACTTTTTTCATTTTAAATTAAAATAATTTTTTGTTGAAATATAAACTATTACATTTTTCGTTGAAAATTTATTTAGGTTAAAAATTCAGCTACTTGGTTGAAAATCTAATTTCTTAAAATTTCAATTTTTCGGTTGAAGATTCATGAACTTGTTGGTCGAAAATTCAACTATTTGGTCAAAAATGGGTGTATTTTTTAAAGAATGGATCTTCTTTTTGTTGAAAACTTATCTTTTGTGCTGAAAATTAAACTTTCTATCCGAAAATTTAACTATTTAGATGAAAATTTTACTATTTGATTTAAAATCTACGTATTTGGTTGAAAATTTGTATTCTTTGGTAGAAATTAAATTTTTTTGTGTAAAAAATTAATCTGTTTGATTTGTTTTTCGATTTACGATACATACTATTAGTTAAAAATTCATTTTTTTTTGTTCAAGTATTAATAATTTAATATGCAAATTAAACTATGTTATATTTAAATTCAAATAATGGGTTGCAAATTATATTTTTTGTTCAAATTCATATTCACAGGTTGAAAATTCAACTGTTTCATAGAAAATTCTACATTTTGGTATAAAATTCAACAATTTCGTACAAAATTAAACCATTTTCTAGAAAATTCGTTTTATTTTTGTTGAAAATTAATTCTCTTCAATCAAAACTTAAAGAATTAATTTTTGGTTAAACATTCATGTTTTTTAGTTAAACAATTCTAATCTTCAATCAAAATATTTTGAAACTGAAAAAGGATAAAATAAAAATTAATCAAATGAAATTTGGATTAACATCATATTTATTGCTCAAACTATTCAGCTAAAAATGTAAGTAATTTGTTGCTATTGTGCCTTCTCTAGTAGAAAATTAAGCTATTTAGTAGAAAATATATATATTTTTAAATTCGTTTTTTATAGGCATATTCAACAATTTTGTAAAAAATGTAACTTTTTCTATAAATTCAATTACTTTTGACTAAAAACTGGATTTTATTTGAAAATTTATCTATTTCGTTATTTCTTAAAAATTAATCATTTTCTGTTTACAAATTCAACTGTCCGGTTGAAAAATTATGTAATTTGTTGACAATTCACCTTGTTTAAAAAAATTAATCTTCTTTGTCAAAAATTAATATTTTTGGTTGAAAATTTAATTATTTGATTGCAAATTCACCTGCCCTTTTTTAAAAATAGTAGCAAAATATTGTCATCGCTCAAAAAAAATGTCAAATAGTGTCATTAGTATGTTAGTGTCATTGGTGTGTTGAGTCCCAAGCCTATAATAAGTAGTTCATCAAATGACTGAAAATAAAGACAGCCCATCTATGATATTTGAAAAATTATTTTATTTACAAAACTAAAAAATTATTAACTAAAAAGATCATTCCAGATTCGCGGTGATACTTCTTAAAGATGCTTCAGTGGAACTCGATCCAAAATCATATTTTACTACAATAAAAGGACGACTTTTTTTGAATATAAGAAAAATTGACACAAAAAAGTCGAATTAAAGAACTAGATATTATTGGCAATTTAATTCATTTTACCACTAATTTTTAACTAGTGAATAAACATTTTTCTCAGTTTGTAAATAAATTACAAAATAGAGTAAAACTTTTTTTAAATTTTAGCTGTGGTAAACTCGCATATGAATGCCGTATTTATTATCTTTGTGTAAAATAAGCTTGTAGGTTACAAGAGTCAAGACTAACAATAAATACTTTCCTCTTGGTAAAGTACTGTTTGTTAATCAAAGTTTAATTCAACCGCGATAACATATCTTTGTGTGTCTATTCTCTTTAAATCAGTGCGAAAGCATGCAGTACTACTCATTCAAGTGCATTGAAAGCATGCTTCTATAATATTGTTCTTATGAAAAGGATGATAAATTGTATATTCCGCAAGAGTACGATTAAGAAAAAGCGAGAAACGAAAAAAAATATTATCACTTATTCGTATAGGTACACCGAAAAGAGCTTCCTTATATAAGGAAGTAGTTGCTAATGAGGATTCAGTAATATTTCTAACAGTGCAGTGCGAAATAGAACCTATCCTATAATTATTGGTGATTTTATAACAATAATACAAGAATCTGGCCTTCATTAATTGAATCAGTGTACAGAAAAAATATAATTTCTGTAGAAATTTGATTGGTTATCTTAAAATAAGAACCATGGATCTCTTAGCATCATCATGGTTAACGGATGGAACAATGTTGCTTTTAATAATAATCATCGCAGCATATTTTTACATGACACGAAATTTTCAATACTGGAAGAAACGAGGTGTTTTAGAAATCCCACCAGTGCCATTTTTTGGAAATTTTGCAAAATATTGTACGTTCCAAATGTCTCCTGCTCACCTGTTTAAGAAATTTTACGATCAAGGTGAAAATTTTCCGTATGTGGGAATTTATATTTTCGACAAACCGTACCTTCTTCTGCGCGATCCAGAAATTATCATACGAGTCCTTATTCAAGACTTTCATATATTTTCTGATAAGTTGTCTCACTCGAGTAAAAACGACGAGATCAGCAACAAGAACCTCTTTTATATTAATAATCCCTATTGGAAATATGTTAGAACAAAATTTTCAAATTTGTTCACTAGTGCAAAATTGAAGAGTTTGGTTGAGAATGTACAAGATGTGATACAAGATTTCAATAATCATATGGATTTACTAAAATTGGAAGGTATTCCATAAAGTTTTTATATTGATGCATGAGCACTATGAGCAGGGTGGCGATTCGGTGGACGATTCCAAATTCCCGATCATTTCCCGGTTTTCCCGGCCAAACAAAAGTAAAATATTCATATTTGCCGCAAACTCAATTCTTTATTTTAATTTGTAAAGTTCATTCTATAAATACTTTAACGCAGCAGAGCGAAGAATTTCCAAAGAACTGAATGTTGAAACAAAAATTTGAATTTTCCACTAGAAACTATCAATTTTCAACGAAAATGGAAAAGTTTAACTGAAATAGTTGAATTTTCAACTACAAAGATAAATTTTTAAATAACAAAAATATGAGTTTTTAACCAAAAAAAAATGAATCTTCAACTGAAATAGTCGAATTTTCGAACTAACAAAAATTAATTTTTACTAAAAAAAAAGATAAATTCTCAACCAAAACTTAAATAATTAAATTTTAGGTTAAAAATTAAAGCTTAATCAAACAGATGAATTTTTAACGAAGACTATGAAATGATCAACTAAGATGATGAATACTGAAATGAAATAATTGAACTTTGAACCAAGAAGATTAATTTCAGTCAAAAAAGACGAATTTTGAATATAATTGAATTTTGAATAAAAAATGAATGTTTAACCAACGAGATGAGTTTTTAATTAATATCATGGAATATTTAACTGGTATAATAGTTACATTTTGAATTTAAAAAATGCAAACAAAAAGAAAACAATTTTTCAACAAAATAGTTATACGAGAATTATTACGAGTTCCACTTTTTCCTAAGTAACTTCATTCCCAACGTCAAAGACGATTTTTCAACGAAAATGATCAATATTTAACTGGAATACTTGAATTTTTAACCGACATGAATAATTTTTAGAGAAGAAGATGCACTTTCAAATAAAAATATAATTTTCAATATTCGAGTGAAATAGGTTAATTTTTCAGTAAAAAATTACATTTAACAACAAAAAACAATATTAAAAAATGGATATATTTTCAAAAAAAAATTATAAAATTCCAACTAAAATTGTAAATCTTTTACTGGAATAGTTAAATTTCAAACCAGAAAGATCAATTTTCAACTAAGAGGATGAATATTTAAACGAAATAATTTAATTTTAGACCAAAAAGATGAATTTTCAAAAAAGAACATTGATTTCTACTAAAAAGACAAATTTTCGAATAAAAAGATAATTTTGAATAATCCAAAAGTTCAAATGAAAAGTTAGAATAATTTTTAACAGAATAGTTTAACTTTTAACCAATGAATGTTATTTCCAACCTAAAAGATGGATTTTCATTTGGAATAATAAATATTTAAATGGAATACTTGAATTTTCGACCGACAAGAATAATTTTTAGACAAGATTAACTGTCAAAGAAAAATATAATATTCAATAAAAAAAATCGATTTAAGAGAAACACGTGTGTTTTGTACAATATAGTTGAATTTACTATTAAAAAGACCAAGTTTCATTCAAATTGTTCAATTTTGAACTACGAAATATAAATTTGTATTCTAAACAGCAGGAAAAAGGTTTAAAGTTGAAAAACGGACATCCAATTTACCTAACTTTTCGGGTTCATATCATGTCACATGCGGCAAGTCTCTCTGCGGCAAGTCACACCTACGGCATG
>JAWWLR010000004.1:18430600-18443311 GCA_035041075.1 Acraspis erinacei | reverse complement strand
TTAGAAGACCTTTCACACGATTCTTCGTGTTTTATGCATTTTTATGTTCTCGACAAAGTGTCAAATGTCTAATATTCTCTACTAATATAAGACCAGTATGGCTTTCTAAAGAAGAACAGAGAGCAAGAAATACGTAGGCACGAGATACGTCAATCATAAATAATTAGAGAAATAATATAATTGAAAGATTGGCCTTTTCCATTTTTTACGTAACTTTCTTTCTTATTAAAATGTCATAATCAAAAAAAGAGAAAAACTTTTTTAAACTTTAAAGACAACAGAAGTTCAATATTTGGAAATGATTCTCCCGCTGTTTTTGGTGGTTCGGAATCCACCTTAAACTGTAAGACCTACTACCGAGTAAGTACGTCTGGGGTGTTTAAGGGGACATAGGGAAGGTAAAAGGGAAATTTAAGCCCTCAGGGGACACATTACAAACTTGAATTTCATTCCAAAATTATAAAACTGAGGAAACTGACAACACCAGTATTGATATAAATACTTTAGTAATACTTAATCAATCATACTTTCCCATGCAAAAGACTTTTATTGAATATAAAGCAAATTTGAGATATTCCAAAAAAATATTTTCGGTAGAAACGTTCACCAAAATGTGGTGAGCGTTAACTAAATATTTTTGGTGTCCCTAGACACTTTGCCTTATGAAAATAATATTTTCGGGGACAATACAAATCCATTTTTTTTAAATTTTTATTCTGAACAATTCGGTGAAAATTCGACTTTGTCTATTTTTCTGTACACTTTGTCAAATGGAGAGGTAAATTTTTTAAAAAGAAATATTAATAAACTAGCAATATTATACTCGCTCAACAGAAACAGAGAAACATTGCATTGTCGATTAATATTATACAAATATAAAAGAAGATTCCTACGATGGCAATTTGAAATTGTACAGTTTAATCACTTCAAAAAATAATTTGAGAGGCATGGTTTCATTTATTAGGTAAACTTTTTTTATTTGTTTACAGATTAATGAAAGGGTTTTGGAAAATTGGAAAGCTACCTACAAAATATTGTGTTTTCAGCGATTTGTCATTTTTTTTTATTTGTTTGAAATTTTTTAATCTTTCCAATATTTTTAAATTCTTTTAACTGCCTTCAAATCTAATGGATTCATTTGAATACCCTAATATATCTAAATTCATCTAAATTCTCTGACTCATCTGAATTCCTTGAATTTGTGGAATTTCCTCATTTTTGAAAACTCCATGAATTCCAAGGACTTTAAAATAATTCAAAGAATTTTGAGCAATTCAGAAGAATTGGAGAAATTCACCAGAAATGAAGGAATTCAGAAACATTTAAAGGATTTCAAGACATTTTATGAATTCATAGAATTCCTAATTCAGAAGATTTAGAGAATTTCAGGAATATAGCATATTCAAGGAATTCCAAATATTCCAGTATTTGAGAGAATTATGAATATTCAAGGATTTTAAGGAATTCAAATAATTAAGAATATTCATAGAATTCGAAGAATTAAAAAAACTTCAAGAATATTAGAACTTTTAGCGAATGTAAGGAATTTCAGAAATTCAAAATATTAAAAGAATTCATTGCATTCCGAGAATTTACAGAATTTTTGGATTTCAGGAAATTTCAAGAATTTCAGTGACTTCACAGCTTTTAGCGAATTTAAGAAATTTCAGGAATTCAAAATACTCCAAGAATTCGGGGGATTCAGAGAATTTAAAGCATTACGGTAACTCATAATATTAATTGAATTCATAAAAGTCATATATTGAAAGATTTTAAGCAAATCAGACATTTTGTTAATTTGACAGAATTCAAGAATTCAGAATATTGCAGAAATATAGAGAATTTTAGGGATTAAGAGTATTTATCGAATTTAAGAAAGTCCAGGAATGAAAAATATTCAAAGAATTCAGAGAATTCAAAGCATTTCAGTAACTCAGAATAGTATTAAATTCAGAAAATTTAGCAATGCCAGAATATTCAAGGATTTCAGAGAATTAGAGAAGACAAATATTTTAAAGAATTTCGGGATTCACAGAATTTACGGAATTCAGAGATTTTCAGGAATTTATCATATTTAAGGAATTCGGGATGTTCAGGAAATACAGAGAAATCAAGGATTTTGGAGAATTCAAGGAATGCAGAGATTTTCAGGAATTCAGATATTTCAAGAATTTCATTGAATTTAAGTATTTCAGGAAATTCAGAGACTGTCAAGGATGTCAGAGTGCTTAGAGAATTCAAGAAACTTCAGGAAAAAAAGTATATTCTAGGATTTCAGCGAATTTAAAATATTCAAAGATTTCAGGGAATTCAGAGAGTCAAGGACTTAAGAGAATCCAAGAAATGCTGTGAATCTACCAAATTTTTATTGCTCGAAATGGAAGATTCTTTATTTAAGAAAAATAAATAAATAAAATGACATTTTTACTCAGTCTTGAAAGCTGTGAATTTTTAAATTTAAATACATTAAATTTGAAAATGGTCCATTTTAAGGTTTCATGGACCTAGGCATATTTCATAGCTTCGGTCGGTTGTCCATCAGTCCATCGTACTTTTTCCGCGAAGGGGAAGTGAGGGTAGAAGAAAAAGTTGTGAAGGGAAATGAAAAGAGAGGGAGTTTTTTAGGGGAAATCGGGGAAATATGGAGGGTGAGGAGAGGAAAAACAGAGAATGTGAGTGGGGGAAAGTAAGGGAAATATCGAGTAGCGAGGTAGGAGAAATTATGGGACATGAGGAGAGGGTTAGCAGGGTAAGAGACTGGAAAATAGGAAGGATAAGAAGTGAGGAAGGACAGTGAGAGGAGGGTTAGTAGAGAAGTGAATATGAGTAGGTGTGGGGAAGTAAGGGCTGGGGAATGGAAGTAGGGAAAGATGAATCTTGGCTGGGGAAGTGAGGAGAAGCGGAGGGTGAATAGATGGTAGGGGAAGTATGGATGAAGAGGGGCGCGGCACAAACTTTTCCTCATTTTTAAGTAGTAAACTCGATTGATTTTCCGTTAACTGCAAACCACAGCGAACTAATTTTCTGCTGCGAGCAGAAACAGCTTTATGCTGCGAACAGAATGTGTTAGCTGCGAAAACTTGTGGATTACTATTAGTAATAATAATTAATAATTTTATCCTAGAAAATAGCGAATGATAATTTCTTCTTAGGCAATTTTAATTAAAATATTTCCAGCTATCTCTGAATATTGTTTCGCATTCTGTAAACTCTGGAAGCCAATAAATCATAGTTCCTACACTTACAAATTATCTAGAAAGGGAGTTCGCCGGAAACTGGCACACGATTTTGGCGCGGATGAGGCTTTAAAACATAGATATAGAAATTATACAACACCAGAGCGTATGAAATAGTGCGATGAATCTAAGTAAATATTAGTTTTGTAATCTTTCGTGACAAGGAAATATATATTCGAAAGTATATCATGCTCAAAAATTCTCTTCTCATACAAGTCCATACTCAGCTAAAACATCCCAATTTACAAATTCACTGACATTTTTTCAACATTTTGATAACATTTTATAAGATTTTATAACATTTGTATAACATTTTTTAATTTTGCCTGACTGTTTTAAATTTCTCTCTGAGGTTTAAAAGTAGCCTTCACACATAGATATAATTTTTCAATATAAAAATAATTTCGTTTCTAAATTTATTTTTAAAACTTTTAGTGACAAAGATATAGATAATTGTATAAGAAGTATAAAAATCTTTCAATTTTTAAGCGCAATAGTCTGAATAAACCAATATACAATTTTAATCAATTTAATTAATTTTCAACTAAAAAAATCAATTTTCAAACAAAAATTATCTAGTTACATTTTGAGTTTAAAAACATGAATTTTCAACTAAAAAAATATCTAATTTTTCAAAACAATAATTGAATTTCCAACAAAATAGTTCATTTTTCCCTAAAATTTTAAATATTCGCCCAAAAATGAATTTTAAACCAAATATTTAAATTTTTAACCCAAAATATGAGTTTCTTTTACCAAAAAGGCGCACTTCATAAACATATGCTGCTACACAAATTGTTAACCAAAAAAGGAAAGAAACTTTCAACGAAGAAATGAAAATTTGAACCAAAAATATCAACCTTAAAATAGGTAACTTTTAAGTAAAAACTTTATTTCCATAAAAAAAATTTTTTTCGACCGAAGAAATTAATTTTTAACAAAGCAGTTGAATTTACAACCCATAAAATTAATTTTTTAATCAAAAAGAAAAAATTGTCAACAATATACAAGAAAAATAGATTCATTTTCAACCAAAGAAAAAAAATGGTAACCAATTATAAAACAGTCCAAACAGATAAATTTTCAACCAAGAAGATTGCATGTCTATAAAAAAAATAAAGTTGAAAAGAAAAGACACTTATTATTATCAGTTAAAGAAATAAAGTTTTAACGAAATAGTTGGATTTTTAACACAAAAGATTAATTTTCGACCCAAAATGTTTAGCCAAAGAAATTATTTTTAAAGCAAAAGAGATAATTTTTCTACTAAAAAAGACAGATTCATTGTCAACGAAGAAGATAAATTTTCAACCGAACATGGAATAGTTCAATTTTCAGTTAAAGATTTTTTTCAATAATAATTTTCAACAAAATGGTTGAATTTTAGACAAAAAAAAAAAAGAATTTTCAACCAAAATTATGAATAATCAACATTGTAACTAAAGAAGATGTTCATTTTAAACCAAAAATAATGGAATTTAACCAAGAAAAGACGAACTTTAAAAAAACGTTTTCTATTTTCAAAATCAAAAAATTACTTTTTAAAAAAATGGTTGAATTTTCAACAAAATAATAAAATTATCTTCAATTCCAGTTTATCGAAAACTCCCTGACTCAGTCACATTTTCCCTCGCTTATTCTGACTTTCCCTGATCATTCTGGAATGATTCAATTAAGAAATAAAATTGACTTATCGGTTTAAAGTGTAAATTTCTTCCAGCGCTAAAATATAAAGACTATATAGTAAATTATTTTTGGAATTAGAAAAAGTTGTTCTCAGCGATAAAATTTCTGAAGTTACATGTTGCAATTACAGACATAAAGAAATAAGATCTGTAAAAAGAGAACCGTCATTTATTTTGCCCCCCTCTTTTTTTCATGAATGAGATTTATGATATGTAGAAAACCGGTCAGAAGATCCGCTTGGAACTTATGCTTCTTGAAGGACAAATATGGCAAACAATTTGTTTGTTTTTTGGACCATGTAAGTTGCAAGATGTAAGTTCTTATTCGACGGAGGAGGTGTACGTGACACGCCTCATAAAGCGCAATCCCTGCTCGCTAATTTATCGATAGAATCTTCAGAATACGACTTTTTCACGTTTTTTAGAATTGCCGACCGAAGCTACGTGCTAGACTTCGGAAAGAGATGTTGCACTTGTTCGTGGGACTTTAAAGTACAGTTCAATTACAAAAAATGCGTGTGTAAACTTTTTTCAATTTAGTTTATTTACAGTTCAATGTCTGTTTTCGCGTTTAATCACAATTATTCATTATTAGGGATGTTAGCTTTTGTTAAAATTCTTAAAGGTTTAATTGAAATTGTTTACGAGCGAATAATATTTCAAATTAAGGGTTCCAGTTTGTAATATACAGGGATAAGTGTGGTTGAGCAATTCGATTCAGAGTGGCCGAAATACTTCACTTTCGAAATTTCCTGATATTTCCCTGACCATTTTTTCATGTTTTCTGGTCATAAAAGATGATTTTTCAATCTAAAATTACGGATTTTCATCAAAACAATTGCATTTTTCTATAGATGACTTTTTGATACAATAATTAAATTTTCATGAAAATAATTGAAGTTTTATTAAATTAATTAAATTTTTGACCAAATAGTAGAATTTTTTACCTACAAAGAAAAATTTTCAACCGAATTTCAAATTGGTAAACAAAAAAGATTGAAGCTCGAAGAAAAACATTTGTATTTTCCACAAAATAACTGTAGATGAACTTTTAACAAAATAGTTCAATACTAAACAGATTATTAAATTTTCTCAAAATAGATGACTTTTTAAAAAATAGTTAAATTTTCAACAAAATAATTGAATTTTCAAAAAATTAATTGAATTTTCAACCAAGAAGTTGAATTGCCAGCCTACAAAAAAGAATTTTCAACTAAAAATAGTTTCATTTTCAGTCGAATATATCAATTTAAAAAAAAATAGTTGCATTTTCAACAATATAATTAAATTGTTTAGAAGATTGTTAAATTTTCAATAGAACTTGTAATTCAATTTTTCACAGAATAATTCATTTTTCAGCAAAACAGTTGATTTTTTGACCAAATAGTTGAATTTTCAACCTAAAAAGAAGAAGTTTTAATGAAATTTCGAATTTTTAAACCTAAAAGATTAAGCCTCAAACAAAAATAGTCACATATTCAACCAAATATTTGAATTTTTTAGGAGACAGTTGAACTCTGAAAAAAATAAATAAATTTTTAATCCAAAAGGACGAATTTTTTTCTTCAAATTATTTTGTGGTAAATTCTTCTTTTTGGATAAGTTCAACTGTTTCTGATTTAAAATAAAAATATTTTTTGATTTACATATCAACTATTACTTTTTTGTTGAAAATTCATTTATTTTGTATGAAATTCCAACTTCTGGGTTAAAAGTTGAACTATTTTGTTAAAAATGTATCTCTTTAGTTGAAAATGTAACTATTTTGATAAAAAATTAGTTTTTTGTTTGTGTATTAAATATTAGTTGTTATTTTTACTAAAAATTTAATTATTCCAGTCGAAGGTTTATCATAAAAGTTGAAAAATTTAACAATTGTGGAAATATTAACTATTACAATTTTGATGAAAATTCAACTACTTGGCTAAAAGTTGAACGACTTTTTTAAAAGATTATCTTTTTAGTTATAATTGTGACTATTTTGTTTTGAAGATTCATTTTTTTTTGTTTTATAAATTACTTTCTTACTGAAAATTTAGTTATTCCACTTGAAAATATTTCTCTTTTTCTGGAAAATTGATCTACACGGTCAAAAGTTCATCTGTGTGATTAATAACTCAACAAACTGTTAAAAATTAAAATTTACCTTAAAAAATCATGTTTTTCTCGAAAAAATTCGACTTTTTGGTATAAAATTTGTATTTTTTTCTTGAAACTTACACAATTTGTTTGAAATCTTTGTTATTACACATAGTTGAAAATCAAATAGTTAAATTTTTTTAAATTACTGAATTTTCAACTACATATTATACTTTTTTATTTAATTTATTTGGAAGAACGACCGTATTGCTAGATTCTTTATATCAAATATTTTTCGAAAATTTAACAATTTTGAAAGAAAAATTCTTAAAAATAAATTTACAGTATGTTGCACTTTGTGGATTTTCTAAACAATAAGCACAGAAATATAAATAATCACGAGTATTCTCAAAAATACCATATGAAAAAGTTGCACTTTGAGGTATGAACCAGTCAACTATTTGGAAAATAATATTTGGTTAATTTAAAAACCTAGCGCTCTGAGTTGGAGCACAACGACCATAAAGTTTACAAAAATCTGTTTTTCTCATTTTTCATCTAAATTTAAATGCGTCGTGAAACCCGTTTTTGAGAAAAATTATATTAAAGAATTGACTGCATTTCGAGTTTCACGTGTTTTTGAAATATTATTTGGGTTAACAAAATTCAAGAAAATATAGAAGAATATAAAAAACTAATTTTTTAAAATGGTTTGCATAGATAATACTTAAAAAAAACGGTAAAACTCGGATCTATTTTTTTAATTGTCATTAAAATTTTTCTTCAAAACTATGGTTATACAAAAAAGTCAATCCACATAAAAGGTTTAGTTTTTCAAGATCTTCAACTTTAGTATACAGCTTTTTTGAATACCGTTTCAAATGTAAATAAAAAATTAGAAAAGATGGTGTTTTACGGTTATGACCGTTGCGCCTGGCTGTAATCTTAACAAAAAATAAAGAATAAAATAAATACACGTGTTTCACAACCCAAAAGGTCACTTTTCTATATATAATCATTTCGCTCATAGCTTTACAAGAATATACACATTGTATTGCACATTTTTACAGTTAAGAAAAAGGGAGAAAATAACAAAAATTCTCAAATGTAGAGGATATAGGGGCTTTTCAGAAAAATAGGAAAAACAGGAAAATGGAATCCATAACAATACACTTTAAAACTTTTAGTTATCAGAAAGCTTTCTCTGCGGGGTGCCAAAAATGTAAGACACACTCAATAACTCTTGACCTAAAATGGGTGCTTTACTTTTTCCAGAATTTCTCCACAAAAACAGGATTAATGTTTATCTACCGTAGTGCGAAATGAGAGTAAAAAGAACCTGAAGGAATCGTGTAAAATAAATCACTTTTATCTATATAATGCTTCATATTCGGTCGAAAAAATTATTCATCACAATTCATCTTTCGGGAAATAGGTCTAATGTTATAATAAACCAAGTCAAATCTCCAGTTATCTCAAGTTTTAAATTTTGAAAACAAATTTTTTTTTATATTTTCTTATACTTAAAATTCAGTGCATATTTAGGTCAAATTAATTTGGGTACTATTTTAAATACTATTTTAACTGATTCCATATTCCTAACTTTTCAACAACAAAAAACATAAGAGTTTAACTTTCAGCCAAGTGGTTTTATTTTTAATGAAAAATATAAATTTTTAAACAGAAATATTAATTTTGAAACAAGAATAGGTGTTTTCGACCAACAACATTAATTTTCTACCAAAAAAGACGATATTTCAATCAAATACATGAATTTTCAACCAAAATATACCAGTTTTCAACCAAACAATTGAATTTTTAATAAAAAAAAGATCGATTAACAACCAGAAAATGGAATAGTTAAATTTTTAGTTGAAAACATTAATTTCCCACCTCAAAAAATTGTAACTAAAGTGATGAATTTTCAACTGGACTAGATGAATTTTATACCAAAAATATTAGTTTTTACACAAGAAGAGGAATTTCCAAACAAGTAGAAGTTTCTACCACAAAAGATGAAATTTAAACAAAATACATGAATTTTCCACTAAAAAATACCAGTTTTCAACCAAATAGTCGATTTTTTAACAAAAAAGGTGAATTTACGAAAAAAAAGGGATTGGTTAAATTTTCAGTTAAAAAACTTATTTTTCAAGCAAACAGATGAATTTTCAACTAAAATGATGAATCTTGAAGTGAAAATGTTGAGTTTTAAATAAAAAAGAAGAATTTTCAACCAAAAATATTATTTTCTGCTAAAAAATAGGAATTCTCAATTAAAAAAGATAATTTATCAACCAAAAATTGAATAATTACATTTTTAGTTGAAAAAATCAATATTAAAAAAAAGAGATGAATTTTTAACGAAAAGATGAATCTTTAACTGAAAATATAGAATTTTCATCAAAGAAGATTCATTCTCTACGATAAAGAAGAATTTTAAACTAAAAAAGATATTTCTTCAACAAAAGATTGAATAGCAAAATCTTTAATTAAAAAGTTAATTTTCTATCATAACCTGTTACTAAAATGAGGAGTCTTCAATTGGAATATTTGAATTTCAGACCAAGAAGACAAATTTTCAAACAAGATTAATTTTTTACCAAGCAAGATGAGTTTTAAAGCAACTACATGAATTGTCAACGATATATTTGAAAAGTGAACTTAAAAAAAACCATTTTGAATCATATGGTTGAATTTTTGAATAAGATCAATTTGCAACCAAAAATGGAATATGTAAATTCTCAGTAAATAAAAAACTAGTTTTCAACTAGACTGATGAATTTTCAAATAAATGATGTATTTTCTGAACAAAAAATATAGATGTTGATACTTCCACCAAAAGAGATTTTAATTTTAAACCAAAAAAGACGAATTGTTGTTTAGTTGAATTTTTAACGGAGAAAGATTTGTCAAACAAGAGAGAAAAGAAGTAAAAACAAACTGTTATATTTTTTCCAACAATAATAAAGATTTTTTCTTAAAAAATTGGGACATGATAGCGAACATGCTAACGGACGTTCGCGGACTCTTTTTTTGTTGGTTAATTAAAAAAATGTAATTGGCTAAATTTTATTAATGTGCGTGATACTTAGGGAATTGTATCGATTTGAGTAGTGTTGGATTCCCTCGGCTTTTTTCCTATAATAATAAAGATTTTTTCTTTAAAATCTGGAATATGATAGCGAACATGCTAACGGACGCCCCCGGACTTTTTTGTGGGTTAATTAAAAAAATTTAATTTCTCTAAATTTGATGTGTGTACGTATTTTGAGGTTACAATTCTTTCCCATAATTATTCTTGACTGTTACACCGGCATCATCGGTACGACAGAGACCTACATGCATAACATTTTTATTTATCACAAACATTTTTTTAAGTCTCCCTAAAAAAAGAGTCCGAGGACGTCCGTTATAATATTTTATAGCATCTCCGAATTCAGTCCTTAAAAAGAGTCAAAAACATTAATGCCGATTAACGAGGTCAATAAAAGCTCTAAAGTTGGAATAATGGATGCCATAAAAATTGGAACTTTTACTGGATGAGAGTAGAAAGGGATTTCCATTTTTCGTAACAGGTGTGGATTATCGCGGGTCACGGTTTACGCATAAAATAAAAATGGAAGTCGTTAATTTGTTTTTCCTACGCACTTTTTTCAGTTCCATGTTTATGAGTAGCAATAAATGGAATAATTAAAATAATTCAGGCTCCACAATCCATTTATTAAGTTGCATATTTTTTATTGCGAAATTTGATTTTTTAAAGTGTAAGGGTGCAGACAAATTGACCGAAACCAGACGTATTCAAAATTCATTGATTTTTTTTTCATATTTTTCATAATTTGAGCTTTTTTCAACTTTTTTTGCAGAAATATTAAACATAGCACTTTGAAATCCGTTAATTTAGAGGAGACTTTTTCTCTTTTTATTTTAGGTCGTTTATTGCACTCTTTTAAAATTAACAAAAAATATTAAAATAATAAAAAATGGTAGTTATTTCGAGTTTTTATAAAAAGAAAAAAGTCTGAAAAGCTATACCTTAATTTCCTGAAAGATTTATCAATAACAGGCACCAATATAGTCTACTTATTATACAATTCTCATTTGGCATTTTTTTGTTTTTCGGGAACAAAATGTTATTTTTTATTTCTTTTTCAAAACTGCCCTATATGCAATTTTTGATATTTTAAGGTTCTTTGACCCAGTTTAAGCTTTTTTCTTCAGTTTTTCAAAACCGATAAGACCAGCGAATGAATTTAAAATGTTATATTCTAGTTTATAAATTATTAAAATTTCTATTTATTGATCGCAGACTTCACAGTTTTTTCTCTGTTTCCGTCTTTTTCTCTTTTTCCACGTAAAAGCTAATTCAAATAATACAGTTATACACAATACACAATACAGTTCGATTTTTTATTGAAAGTTCAGTCGTTACGGCTGAAAATTCGACTATTAAAATTTTAATTGAAAATATTATTATGCAGTTCAAAATTGAATTATTGCATTGATAGTTCAACAATGTTATTAAAGTTATATTGTTTGGTCCAAAATTCAACTGTTTTGTTGAAAATTCGTATTTTTGTTTTGAAAGTTCAACACATCGATTACAATTTTTTCACACTTGATTAACAATTTTTTATAAATTTAACAATTTTTGGAATAAATGAGGCATTTTTATTAAAAATGAATCTGTTTCCATTGGAAATTAAATTTTGTGTTCAAAATTTAACTCTTTTGAAGACAATTCTTATTTTCAACTCAAAATTCAATAATTTGGTAGAAAATTTAACTGTTTGGCAAAAATGTATGTATTATGTTTAAAAGTTGCCTTTTGTATCAGAATATTAATTTTTTAGGTAAAAATGCAACCGTTTAGTATTGCTAAATAAATACTAAAAAATTAAAAGCTTTTTTTGGTTGAGGATTCATAATCTCAATTGAAAATTCGTTTTTTTTTGTTGTTTTAAATTCACTATTTTGTTTGAAATTTATATTCTCGAATCGAACTTTCAAGTGTTTTATGGAAAATTCAAATTTTTGGCTTGCAAATTCAACAATTTGTTATAAAATTAAACTTTTCGGTAGCAAATTTTTCAATTTAAAAATTAAACTAATTAGTTAAAAAAATTTCGAAACGAACAAAATATGAAGTAAAAATTAATCTAATAAAACTTAGACAAAATACGAATCTGAAGTAAATATAACAAAATTTAAAAAGTTGGAAAAAATAAAAAAATGCGTCCCGTCGCTTTAAAATAGGTCCTAAGAGTTTTTTGGTCAGCTTATTACGAATAAGGAGTCAAAATTTTTTAAATTTACAAAACTAAAAAGGGTCGATACAGTATAGCAGAAAAAATGACAAGTCCCATGGTTTTAAAATAGGTTTTCGGTGCTTTTTGAGTTAAAGAATTTTTTTTGATGTTACAAATTAAAGAATAGCCGATACAATATAGCGAAAAAAATTACAAAGAAATCCCATGGCTTGAAAATACGTTTTCGAAGTTTTTTGAATCGCTAATTACGAAAATATCTTTTTTGGTTCACAATTCCACTATTTAGTCGAAAATTGAATTATCTCGGTAAATTCAGAAAAAAATTACCCCTCCCCCTCCTCCAACCAAAAACCATTTCACGTTATGGATATACTTCCGAATAGCACCCACCGACGATTTTCTTGAAAGTACGTATACTTACGTATTTTGATGCGCTGA
>JAWWLR010000004.1:18385193-18396679 GCA_035041075.1 Acraspis erinacei | reverse complement strand
TTATTTTTAATTAAAATCTCTTTTTTGTTTAAATATCAACTATTACATTTTTAGTTGAAAATTATTCTTTTTAAGTTCAAAATTCAAATCCTTTGTTCAAAGTTCAACGACGTTCTTTAAAGTTAATTTTTTTTATAATTACAGTTATTTATTTATAGCTGTTTATTTTTTTTTAACTGAGAATCTAACTATTTTGCCGAAAATTTAACTTACTAGTTGAAAATTAATTTCATTGTTAAAAAATCATATTCGCGGATTGAAAATTCAATTGTTTCATAGAAAACTCGTCTGTTCAATATGAACATTCCAGAATTTGGTAGAAAATTAAAAAATTTGCTGCAAAATGAAACTGTTAGGTAGAAAAATCGTTTTTTTATTGAAAATTAATTGTATTAAATGAAATTTTAACCACTATACTTTTTATATTGGTCCAAGAGCTGAAACTGAGTCAAATAAAATTCGGTACAAATTTCTATATTTTTGTTAAAACTTCAACTATTTGGTTAAAAACGTATACTGATGAGTTAAAAATTAACTTTTTTGCTATGAAATCATATTCAGATCCAACCCTTTTGTAGAAAAATCGTATTTTTAACTTGAGAATTATTTAATTTGGTAGAAAAGTCAACTATTTTATAACAACATTGAAGTGCTATGGAGAAAATATGTAATTACTCCATTTTTTATTATATATTGATCTTTTTTTAGTTTAGGAATACAACTATTTAGTTTAAAATTTTTAGAAACAGAAAAGTATAAATGAAAAATTCATCTTAAAAAATTTTGGTGAATATTGATGTATTTCGGTGAAATTTTATCTTTTCTGGTAAAAAATTATCTTTTTGGTTCAAAATTCAACTATTTGGTTAAAATTGGTCCAATTCAAGCGTTTTTTATTTAAAATTGAAAAAAAATTCTTGCTTATAATGTCAACTATTATGTTTATCAAAATCGAAAGTAGTTTAAAACTTCAGACAAAAACTTTCCGCAATTTAGCTAGGGTTTTGTAGAAAACTCGTATTTTTAGCTTAAAAGTTAAACAATTTGGTAGAAAATTAAACTGCTTTGTAGAAAATTCGTTTTTTGTTTAAATTGAAAATCAATTTTCTAAATTTAAGAAAAAAAAAACTTTACGTAATATACGTAACGTCACTAATTTTAGTAAATTAGAGAAGAGGCTCAAAAATATTTTTCGAGGAAAAGTGAAGAAACAGTGGCATTAGCGGACAATTGTGAGAAAAAAAGTGTATTTAGCGTCATTTTTTTTCAAAATAGAAGCAACATATGTCGCACAAAAAAAGTGTTTAATAGTGTCAATAGTGTCCGATGTCTGAAATTAGTATAAATTTTAACTGATTCAAATTTAGAAAGCTGATAATTTTTAGCTTCTGTTAAGAACTGAGCCCAGCAATGACCCGCGCATCGATCTAGTCGGTTAAAATAAGCCATTTCTAAATTATGTAAAATTAATGGAATTTAAAGAGAGAAACTTGAAATTCTGGCACGTTATCGCTTCTCATAAAGATTTAAATCCCACCGACGATTTGGCAAGGCTATCTAAAGAACTACTTGTGTACATATATCTACTTTCTGTTACGGCATATAAACGACGACCCAGTTAAATGAATCAATATGACTCGAGAAAAAAGAGCGATTCACTTCTCATAATTTGATTATTCGGTGGCCGATCATCAATGATAATCTGTTCAATAAAAAAAATGGAGAGTAATAATATTCTCGATAGAATTGTATCGATTCTGAACAAATTCTTCACAAGGGTTGATTAAATTCCGATACTTTCATTAAATTTTATTAAGGAGATACATATATAAAGTTTTGTTTTGCTTTTAATTATTTAACAATCCTTTTAAAGTTTGTTGGACCAAGACCCGTTTAAAACTCTTAAAAATTACGAAAAATAAAGGTAAATTACAATTTTCATTACATTTAGTTTGATTTCCTAAAACTTTAAACCGTTATTCTCGTATTTCGTTTTTTTAGACAGCAAAGAATCCTTCTAATTACTTTAAATGTACAGAGATTACATAAAAGAGTGTCTCTAAAACATTGAAAAGGTATTAGATTTTTAAGAACAATTTAGTTCTCATAAAAAAATAAAAACTTTCTTATCATATTTCACGGTGTCCAAAAAAAGTGTTATTCTTACCATTTTCAATTTTTTTGGGAGAGGTTTGGTTAGTGTGAAAGCTAAATTTCTGTGCTTGAAGTTATACACCATTTTTTGTTAAAAAAATTGTTGGATATATAAGAAAATAACAGAATTTTGAACTAAAAGGATCAATTAGCATCCAAAAATGGAATAGTGACACAGACAAATTTTTAACAAAATACATTAAGTTTCAACCAAATACATAAACTTTGATTTGAAAAATATTAATTTTGAACAAACAATGTAATAGTAAGGTTTTTAATTCAAAAGAATAATTTTTAACCAAAGAAGACGAATTTTAAACAAAATAATTACTTTTACAACCAAAGAGATGAATTTTTAACTAAAACGATGAATCTTCATCCAACAAAATTAATGTTTAAAGAAGTTATTCAACTTTCAATTGACAGATTAATTTCTAAAAAGTAGATAAATTTTAAAACAAATAATTAAATTTTCAACCTAAAAAGATCACATTTCAATCAAATGGTCAAATTCTCAAACAAACCTGTAGTCGAATTTTCAACTAAAGAAACTGATGATTTTTAGAAAACAGCTACACTTTCAACCAAGTATCATAAAATTTCGAACAAAAAGATAAACTTTCAATCAAGGATATTAATATTCAACTAACAAGATTAATTTTCTACCAAAAAAAAAACAAATATTAAAAAAAAGATGAATTTTTAAACAATTGATTGAATTTTAAACAAAAAATAACAATTTTCCACCAAAAATGGAATAGTAAAATTTAAATTCTCAATTTAAAAGATTAATTTTCACCAAGCGAGTTGAATTTTAAACCAGTAAGTTATTTTTCATCCTAAGAGCTGAATTTTTAACTAAAATGATGAATCTTTAGCCAATAAAATTAATTTCGAACAAAGCAGTTTTTTGTCTACAAAATAAAATGGACGAATATTCATCACAATAAATGAATTTTCTAGCAACTACTTGAATTTTTAAACAAAAAAAAAGCAATTTTCAAACGAAAATAGAATAGTAACATTTTTAATTAAACCTAAAAAATTGAAAATTGGACGAAACTGTTATACCTAATATTTCAAATAAAAAATATTTTAATTATTAATAAAAAAACAGATGAATTCAACAAAACACAGACAATTTTTGAAAAAATACATTAGTTTTGATCCAAATAGGTTAACTTTTTACTAGAAAGATCAATATTTAACCAAGAATGGACAAGTTCAATTTTCAGTCAAAAAACAAGTGCACAACAAAAAATGATTTTCATTATTGAACATTCAATTATAAGTTGAATTTTCAACAAAAAAGAGGAATTTTTAACGAAAAATATAATAGTTATATTTCATTAAAAAATAGGAATTTTGAACAAAATAGTTTAATTTTCAATAAAAAAGTTGATTTTCAACAACGAACGTAAAATTAAAGAAAATCCCATTTCAACCAATTAATTGAAGTTTCAATTTACTTGAGGTTCAGAACGTTCAAATGAACAATACATTTTTGCCGAGTTTTATTTGATCAAAAAATATTGGTCTAACTACAATTAAAATAATGCATTTGTAGTTTATATTGTATTCTCTTATTTGCAATATAAATTGAATCGATATTTCAGCGCTGTTTCTAGTTTACAGAGCCATCAGTAAAAAAATCTTTCATTTGAACGTTCAGAAGTTCAAGCACATGAATTTTCAAACAAAAATTATGAAACTTAAATCTGTCGCATTTTCAAGCAAATAGTTTAAATTTTAATCCTGAAGGAAAATCTTTTTATCCAAACAGACAAATGTACAACAAAACAGTTGAATTTTTTCCCCCAAAAAATTTTTGTCTAACAAAATAATAGATTGAACCAACAAGAATTAAGTTTCTACCAAAAATAGTATTTTCTTATTGGCAAAGCAGGCGAGAAATCCGTTAAAAAGAGAAAGAAGAGGGGAATAGACGAATGAATGTGAAGCCTGATTACTTTATTCGTACAAAAACGTTCCTTGGCCCCTTTCCTTAATTAGTTAATTTCCCCAAACTTTCAACTCGCAATCTTATTTCTTGTGGAATTAGTATGGTCCACAAAAATGTCGGTAAGGTAGAAATCGGATAAGTTTTACATGTCTTTAAGGCTTATGATAATGATTATATATTTTTTGAATTTTTTCCGATTTTTTTGTTTGAAACTCAAAGTTGCTGAAATTTATAATTAGGAAAAACAAAGCGACAAACAATGAAAATAATTGAGGAATTATAAAGCTTATTAGAAAAAGTGTAAATTGCAAATTAAAAACATTAAAATTTAAATAAATGTGAACATTTTCTTATTAAAAAAAACTTGATAGATTTTTAATTTTCAAACTGAATTGCAGGATGAAAGTGTAAAAAGATTTTCTCGAAAATGGCGTTCAAAAGCGATTGGACGTGAGAAGTACTTTCAATTTCAGGATAAAGTAATTTTACTGCTGGCTTAAGTTAAGTCTCACGTGGAATGTACGAAGGCGTTTCTACAATGGTTAACGAAGTGCAGGAAATTGCAAGGAGTTAAAACGATTAAATAAAATTGGATATACACCTTGGGAATTATCTTTCTCTGGAATGAAAGTTTCTGTCTCAAAATATTTTCAACAAATTTAAGAACACCTTTTTTTAAAAAATAAACATCAGTGGAATTTCAGAGATGATAATCAGTGACTCTTTTTTCCAGATTTCAACTACTGAAAATTTACAGAAAATTATGGAAAATTCACTGGAAAGAGAAAATCCAATTTCCAATGCAAATCCCCTGGGAATAAATACAAATCCATTCAGTATCAGCCAAATCACTGCTACTTCAGCCGCTTTTCACTGAATCAGAAATATAAAATCTATCTGGAATTCTGATGACTTTTTTTTACTCAGAAAAAAGATTCTTTGATTTCAAGAAAAATGTCTATTGGCTCTGTCACAGAAAATTGTATTGACTTTAAAGAAGTTTCTTAGGTTTAAAGAAATGGTCTCTTGTTTCTAACTTTCTATGATTTAAAAAAAAATTTTAATGATTTTCATCATCCCCAAGTTACTTCTGGTTCAATTAAAAAAATGTTTAGGGAGCAGTTTCTTTAATTCAAGCAAAATATTTTTCTGTGCATTCCCTTATTCTGAGTCGATTTTCTGTTTAAAATATTGAAAAATTAGTAATTTACTTTATTATAAGTAAAATTCTCTTGATTCAAATATCCTAAAAAAATCAAATTTAATTTAAAGAAGTTATAAAATTATTTGTATCGTATTTACCTCTAGAAAATCCACAGGGAATCAATAAAAATCCGTAGGAAATCAATAAAAATCAGTAAAAATTACAGATACTTCAGTTTTCTTTCACTGAGTCAGCAATAGAAAAAGATAGCTAGAATTTTAATGATTCACTCAGAATAAATATTTTCTGATTGAAATAAAATCTTTTTAAATCCAAGAATAATATTCATTCTCTCTCAGAGAAAAGTTTATTTTTTGTTTGTTTCAAGAAACAGTTTTTTGTTACAATGAAAATCTTTCATTGATTTGAAATGGATGTCATCATTTTGAAGTTATTTTTGGATAAATGAACAAATTTAGGTTGAGGAAACAGCTTCTTTAATTGAAGGCAACTACTTTTCTGAGAATTCACTTATTCACAATGGATTTTTGGATTAAAATATTGAAAAATGAATCATTGACTTTAATTTAATTGAAATTCTACTGATTATTTACAAAATACATAAATATTCTAGACAAAAATATTAGGTATAAAACATTTCCTATAAAAATAGATTTTACATAAATTATTTATCACGGTGATTATAAGAACAGACTTCACACTCTTTCCCCTAGCCACATATTTTCCCTCTTTTTAAAAGAATTTCTCTTTTCCATTAATTTCAAGCATATACAATTTTTTCTGTTTTTTTCCTCTTAAATACGAACATAATCAATCGACCCAAATTAGAAAATCTATTTTTTCTATTTATATTTGAAAATTAGCCTTTTTTAATTGAAAATTAAATATTAAATATTACAATGGGATTTCTTTTTTTTTTAATTCAAATTCATTTTTTTGAAAATTAATATTTTACTGGATATCTACACTTCCATTTTTTTGTAAATTGACAGTTTTTTGTTGAAAATCCAACTCAAAATCCAATCCAATTCAAAATTCATGTACTTTGTTAAAAAAAAAAAGATTGAAAATTGATGTATTTGTTAAACATTGGTCGAAAATTAGTAATCTAAATTGAAAATTCAATCTTTTGCTTGAAAATTCTTCTCTCTGGTTCAAAATGTAACTATTTCGTTGAAAATTGATTGATTTTAGTTAAAATTTCAATTGCTTAAAAATTTATCATTTTTAATTGCAAATTCTAGTATTAAATTTTTAATTTTTAATTCGTCTTTTTCGGTTCAAAAATCCTTTTTTCCAAATTAATTTTTTTACTGAATACTTAAATATTCCATTTTTAGTTGGAAACTGATTGTTTTTTGTTGAAAATTCCACTGTATTGTTCAAAATTCATGCATTTTGTTAAAAATTCATCGTTTTTGGTACACTGAAAAAATTGTTAGATGTGCCAACTATTTAGTTAGTAAGATATGCTACTGCTATTTTATTAGTTGATAATACTATTTTATTAGTTCGCACAACAATTCTATTAGATACACTGACCATTCAGTTAGTATCAGCAAATAAGTAAATGGTTGACTCAAATAACAAAATAGCAGTAACATATCTTACAAACTAAATAGTTGGCCCAACTAAACATTTTTTTCAGTGTAGAAAATTAATATTCGTGATTCCAAATTCAACTATTTGGTTGAAAATGTTATTCATCTGGTAGAAGATTTAACTATTTGGTTGAAAATGAACTTTTTGTTTGAAAATTCATCGGTTTTGTACACAATCCGTCTTTCTGGCTTATAAACTCAACTCTTTTATTGAAAATTTGTTTTTTCGGACTAAAAATTCTATTATTTTAGTAAAGAATGCAACTGTTTGGTTCAAACTGATCTTTTTGGATAAAAACTTAATTATTTTGTTGAAAATTGGTCTGTTATTCTTAAACTCAACTGTATTTGATTTAAAATTAAAAGCTTTTTGATTGTTTAAAATTGTATTTGTTTAAACATTCAACTAATTTGGTTGAAGATTCATCACTTTGGCTGAAAAAGACCTATAATGTTGAAAATTCGTTGTTTTATTAGTTGAAAATTAATGTTTTAAACTAAACATTTAATTATTCCATTTTTGGTGGAAAATTTTTTTTATTCGCTATTTTGCTTAAAAATCACCTAATTTCCCCTTTTCTGAGAATACCTTTAGTAGAAAGTAATTTATTTACTTTTTTAAATACTTTGTGTAGAATGTATTTTGGCTGGCAACAATATTATTGGACATCATATATTTGCTTAGAATGTTTTGAGATGATTTTAAGAATAAAATAATAATAATTTCTTTCTGTGTAGGTATTATTACCTAATAATAATTTAATAATATTAATAATATACACGCACAAAATATTCTGTGTAGAATGATTGCTACGCATTAGGAAATCTAAAAGTCTTTGTTAGTTCAGATTTAGATCAACCGATAATCATAATTGGAAGAGTAATGGAGCGGAAAGTTCGTCTTAAAACGGAAATCATATAGGGGACTATCTAGTTACGAGAATTTTGTTCACAAATAGATTCAATAAACTGTTGGTCGAACAATTGGGAATCCAATGGCCTCATAATTGCAACATGCAATATTTATGAATTTCATTCAAACTCTAAACGAATTCCAAAAAAATCAATACAAAATTTCATTTATAGAATTTTTTTGTGAAAAATGTCAATTTTGTGGATAACATGAAAATTTCTTTATTCAATTTAATCGATTTCAAATTTTTGTTAGCTTGTACAAATAGTACAATTCGCTACAAGTGCGGGAAGTAGGCAGTTCCACACGAGTGTGTGAAGATTGCAGTATGAGCCAGAGGCGAATCGAAGGCGAGTTGGAGGCGAGCAGAAGACAAGCCCATGGCGAGTACTGTAAACTTCACAAAAGTTACAAATGTATACTTTTAGCACTTGTTGCACACGACATTTCTTGACAATTCAGGAAATTTCTGATTGTATAAACAATTAGAAGAAATTTTCTGGAAATGTTTCGAAATTTATGGTAAAATTACCGAAAATTTGTGAATATCAAAAATTCCTAGCGAGATACGCCTACTCCGAAATGGAAAAAAACGAAATTTTTGAAAATTTGCGGTATATTTATAAATGACCGAAAATTTCCTTACATTTAAAATATCCAAAGCTTTTTGTACCAAATCCAAAAATTTCCGGAAAATTAATAAATTATACAAAAATTTCCAATTTTTTCGTTAATTTATCTGTAATTTATGGTTATGTATCAGTAATTTATAGTAACTTCATTATGAGTTGACGCTTGGCAGCCTGATTGTGAGTAGTGAATAGTGATTGAACAAACTCGAAGTGATAAGTTACCATAAAGGACAATTACATTACTACAAATTATCGTTAATTTACCATAAATTACTATAAATTTCCAAAAATTTCGTAAATTGTTGGATTCCTGAATTTTCTGGTAATTTATACATATACCGTAAATTTCCGAAAATTTTGGAAATATTTTGATTTGGTCTAAAAAGCTTTAGATGCCTTAAATTTCCCGAAATTTTCAGTAATTAATAAATTTAACGAAAATTACCAAAAATTTCGGAATTTCCGCTTCCAAAAATTTCTGGAAAAATTCAGTAATTTTTGGTAATCTTAAAATAAATTTGGTAAAATTTCCGGAAAATTTGTTTCTACTGTTTCTCAAATCCAAAAATTCTTGAATTTTTAATAAAAAATATCGTGTGCAACAGGAGCTGAAAGTTGGCAGTTGTAACTCTTGTGAAGTTCACACTTGTGGGGAACTGCCTATTTTCTGCACTTGTAGCAGAATATAATATTTCTTTCAAGAACCTATTTCAAAAATAGTAAGACTTACTTTTCGGTGCTTTATAGAAATTCGAAGACAAGTTTTAGGAAACCGCATCAGGAAAACTTACCTGTAACAAAAAATTATAATACACATTAGTAAATTAAATACTTGTATTCATTTAACTGTAAATAGTTCAGAAAAATAAATTTCTGTCTTAAAAAAATCTTTAAAAAAATGTTTAACGCTTAAAGTTATGCATTTTCTAGACTTTTTTAAATCACAATTTCCAAATGAGATTTTTTAATTCTCTAAATTTATTTCTATGACAGAAAATTTAAATGGTAAATAATTATTTAACAACAAAGACAATCGTTATTTTATTATAGATTTTTTTGGACTATCAATTTAGTAAATGCAAAACTTCCAAAGAAGTAACTTTATTTCATGATTCAATTTATAGGGCGATAGAAAAATCCAACAACAACAAAATCTCAATTCGAAACAGAAAATTCAGGAAATTATCAAATTGCTGACAATTAAAAGTTCTTGAATGGAAAAATGATAGATTCATTCCCGAAACAAAATTGCAAACAATCTAAAATAGCCGACCCTATAAAATTGCCGGCACATAAAAATGTAAGAATGATCGTATTTCAGAATTTTTAGTTTAAGTTTCCGAATTGCAATTTTATTTCGAGAATTTCCATTTATATTTAATTAATTAATTTATTTCAAATTTTTTTTACTTGAGAATTTTTCAGTGTCCGGAATTTTATTTTTCGAGATTTTTCAGTCACCCCAAATTTATTTCTGTTTGTATCTAAAAAATTTTGATAAAAAAATGCTTCTGAATTGTAAATGATTTTTCAATAATGAAAAATAATTCTGGCCTTCAAAAGATTTGGAAAATGGTCTAAAACGAGTCTAAATCATTTTAAGAAAAGTTTTTTTTTCAAATTTTCCCTGAATAATTTAAATCTTTTCTGAGGATTTAAATAAAACTTGGTAGATTTTTGAAGATTTTGAAAAAAAACCTCAAAGAATTTTGAAAGGTTTTTTAGAGAAATTTCAGAAGAATTTCATTTTGAAAAATGAATTTTTAAAGAAAATCTACAAAAAAAAATCAAACGTCTTTAAAAAGTTTCTAAAAATGTCGAAAAAATCTGAAAAATTTTAAGACAATTTAAGCAATTTTTATGGTTTTTCAAAATAGTAGTGTAGTACATAAAAGTATTAAAAAATGCAATGTTTGTAAGGTATCTCGCGGTTAAAAAAATTTTTTAATACATATTTTTCGTTTATCCAGATTTAAGGAAGATTTTATGATACATTATACATGCCCCAAGTTTACTCAAGACAAATTAGCTGCACCTATCAATACCCAACCGTGTAAGGTACTCTGATGTATTAGTCACCCGAGGCTAAAGTTTTATAAGACCTGTCACTGGCATGAATGATCAAGTTTGGCATCAACTTCTTAGCAGGTGAACATCATCTCCCTTCAAAATAATGAATAGGGAAAATTTAACGATCCATCAAAAACTTCAGTAATTCACAAAACATGATTCACACGTTATTTCTATTTTCCAATTTAAGAAACGCACATATATAATATATTTTTAAATTAAAAGAGTAAAGAGTATATAGATCTTACTGCGGATTTATTAGTAAGTTTGCATCTTTTTGTGTGATCTATGGCTGATGACTTTGTAAAGCTCTTCACCTGGGGTGATTGCTGGAAAGCTTTTTCCTACACTTCCCTTTCTGACTTTTCTCATATTCAATTGTAGGGAAGATAAGGACATTTTTCTTAGAAAAAACAGAAACTTGTTTTACTTTTAAAAATACCAAAGTCAATAAAAAAAATTAAATACAACACACATTACCAGTGAATAACCTTAGTTTGACCTAAAATTGTTGATACATTTTTTATCATTTTTAAAATCTTATATGCTTGAAGTTCTGAAAGTTCAATTTTCTTCTTCTTTTAGGGGAAATTATCCAAAAGTTGGCCTCTTTTTTTCTCTGGAACGCAGTTTATTAAATCTATTAATAGTTTCTTTATTAGCAACCCCAAATATTTTATAGAAAACAAAGGAGAAGCATTAGATAGGCATTTTACATGATAGAAAGAGAGGTTCGATCGTCTTCAGGTATCGAGTCCCACTGAAGTGTTTAATAACTTTAAACTTTCAATTGTTGACGTGAGAATATTGAAAAGGTTGATTAAACATTGATTAAAGTAAGTGATTTTATGTTAAATAACTTATTCGTACGTCTGGTTCTAAAACTGCGTCGCATGCGCTATATGCGATTAGGCAGAAATGCGTGCTTCCCGACTTGAAGTGTTGACATGCGGTGTTTTGGTGAAAATAGTCATGTCTTTTTTGGATA
>JAWWLR010000004.1:18367675-18384555 GCA_035041075.1 Acraspis erinacei | reverse complement strand
AGTTAACCCCCTCAAAAATAAAAATTTCGTAAACTTCTTCCGACGGAATATCAATTTTTGTCCTCCAAAATGATTTGGGTAAAACGAAGTTCGGAAAAACATCTTTAATTTAGTTAATATGAACTTTTTTGTAACGTCAAGCACATGAAAATACACCACTAAAATTCTTTAATTTGCTCTTGACAAAGGCTTCGTAATTGTATAATAATAATATACTTCATTTATACTAAATTTACATAAAGTTCGGGGTACCCAAATTTTTTGACTCAGGACTGTTACTTCAATTACCAAGCCAAATGTGAGGGGGGAAAGACATGATTAGAGATAAAACAAAAAACCTATAGATATTGTTTAATTTAATTCAATCCCAATTTAGGTATTATTAAAACAGAATATTTTCCTGCTTTTACTTTTTATTTTGAATGTTTCTAAGTCGAGTTATTAAGCACCATGCCGTTTCTCGCAATTCCAAAAACTTTCACCAATACCTCATAATTTTTAATATAAACTCGTAGTACTTATATTAATTTTCCAAAGTAAATTTTTCATAGCTCATTGATAAATACTATACTACTTTTTAATATTCATACCCAATTTCCCTAAATCGTAAAAGATTATACTAAGATGTAATATCGATTTTAGAGTATTATGGAACTAAATTTCTATGGGTACATTTTTTAAAAACAAGATTGCAACTTTAAAAGAAAATTTAAAATGGACTATATAAACTTAACAAACTAATTATAGTCTTTTATTGCCAATTAAGAAACTCAACTGCTTTACATAATATTTTGAATGAAAATGGGAAATGTCGTAACAAGTTTAGTTGATATGAAGTTATAAACTGCAATCATGCAGATATAAATGGCCTTTAATAAGTACCGGTAGTTATTAGAGTAATTAGTTTCCGGCTATTGCGCTTCTCGCACGTGCACACACAGATAAAGTGTATACCGTAAAGTTTAAGGCTGGATTCACACATAGCAAAATGTGCATTTTCAGAAGGTGTTCGTGGGAGTTATTTCATGGGCATTTGAATGTTGATATTTCCATGATGGAATTTTCGAGCTTTCAAAGTTACTTTTGACGTACCCTATTCACACAATAAAACCGAGATACAGATAGATACGAACTGATGCTTCTGCTCGAAACGCAATCATCAATTGCAGACTTGCTCATTCGTTATTTCATTGAGATTAATTACCAAATGAAAGAAAAGTATGAAAACGTTTCCAATCAATCAAATCGTGAATCCTGATCAAGCGATGAAACATTTATTGGTGCAATCAATAAAGTGTGATTAAGGTTTGAAAAGTAAGTTGTAGAGACAAAAAAAACTTAGAAAAATTTTCTGATGATAAGTTTTGAAAAAAATAATCTATGAATTTTCCATTTTTCAATTTGGAACATTTTAAATTTCGAGGACTTGAAATTTCAAAATAAGAAATCTAGAATGTTTTCAGTTTTTAAAGGTGTTTAAAAAAGTAAATTTTGTTATTAGAATGCTGTCAAGGCTAAATCTAACATTTTGTAAGTTTGAAATGGGGAATATTTCCAATTTGGGTCCTTCGACTTACGAAGAATTTTGAACTTGAAATTGCTAAACTTTGAACAGCTGGCAGTTTATTTGAAAGTTGCACGTCTTATGAATATTAAAGAATTGAAATATTTCTAACTGCTCAATTTGATATGTTCTGGATTAATTTTAACCATGTTTTTTTTTTAATTGAAGTTTTTCTGACCATCGCTTCTGACCAATTTTTGAAAAATTATTGCATTTTAATAAATGACGGCTTACTTTTTCCAGGAAAGCATTCGCTACAACTCTACTGTTTCCAATTTCGAAAGTAAATTTTTCTATTTCTTCTGAGACTCTAAATCGATAGAGATTTATTTTTAAAGAAAACAAGTGTTTAAAATGAAATAAAATAATTTTTCAAAAATTGGTAAGAATACGACCAGGAAAAATTCAATTGCAAAAAACATGGTTAAACTTAATTTTTTTGTGAATTTGAATATTTTTTAATTAAAATAGCATCAGTTATAATCTTTTGATTCTTAAAATCATAGAAAAATTATTTTTTCGGATATCTGACTTTAGGCCCGACAACTACCTTAAAATAAATGGTTCAAAATGTAGATTTTTCAAGATTTTGAACAAATAAACTATGTATTAATAATTGTCAAATGTTTCCAGTATAAATATTTTTTAAAAATTCCTCGGAAACTTCAAATGATTTCTTATTTTGAAAAATGATTTCGAAGAAAAACTTAAATAAGACTTCAAAAGATTTCCGAAAATGTCGAAAAAAAATTCGAAAATTTTAAAGCGAAATTTTTCAATGTTACAAAATTTTATCAAAAACTTGAGTAAATTTGAGAAATATTTATAAGTTTTAAAATCACATAAAAATAATTTTTCCCTGAAAAAGATTTTTAAAAACTTTTTGAAAACGTAGATTTTTGAAGATTTCAAACAAATAATTTATAAGCTTTTTAATAATTTGAAAATAAAAAATTTCAACATTTTAAAATAATTAAAATTTATTTTTAAGAAAAAATCGGAAGTTTTTAACGCACTTTTTAGATTTTTTTAAAAGATTTTCAAAATTATAGGACTAGAGGAATTTTAAGAAATTCCTATTTTTGGATAAAATAAATTTTTTTTATTTTAAATAAAAATGTCAGTTTTTTGCTTCAAGATTCATCAATTGAGTTTATAATTCATGTCTTTGGTTGAAAATATATATAGTTTGTTGAAAATTCGCCTCGTTTGGAAGAGAATGGATCTTCTGACTGAAAATTTAAGTTTTTGGTTGAAGAATAAACTGTTTTTTAGTTGTTTTTTTATCTTTGAAATTCAACAAATTTGATTAGAATTTTCTTTCTTGGTAACTAAAAAAATTCCACAATTTGCTGAAAAATTTTACTTTTTTTAGTTGAAAATGGAAAAATTTACACAAGAATGCCTGTATACGAGCGATTGATTTAATGATTCCCAGAACTGCTGGCCCACACAGTTACACAGTTACACAGTTACACAGCCATGCGTTCTTGTGTAGTTCGAAAATATTTTTTTCGCCCTCCGTCCGGAAAGCGCAACAAAATAGTATACACACCTCGGCCAGTAAAAAAGAAAGCTTCAGATCACATGTTTATCTACCTCGGCTTCACCTCGGCCGACAATTACATATGATCTGAGATATTTCGTATTTTACTGGCCTAGGTATGTAATATACTATTTTGTAGAAAAGCGAACTATTAAATTTTTTTTTGAAAACGAAAGTTGAAAATCAATCTAGTTTCTGAAAAGATAATTATTTTGGTGGAAAATTGATAATTTTAGTTGAAAATTCGTTCTTTTTTTGTTGTTAAAAATAAAATCTTTAAACTCGAAACGTAATTAAATTATTTATTAAAACATTAACTGTTGGGCGGAAAATGTATTTCTTTCTATTTGTCTATTTAGATTTAAAAGTAAACAACTTGGTAGAAAAATTAAACTGTTATGCAAAAAATTCTTTTTTCATTGAAAACTCATTTTCTAAATGATTTATTTTCTGTTTCAAAACTGATCTTTGTTAGTTTAAAAATCCAAATATTTAGTTACAAAATTTCAGATTGAAAATTCGAGTATTTGGTTGAAAGTGTATGTATATTGTTGAAAAGTTGTCTTTTCTGGTAGAAAATGAATCGTTTTGGTTGAAAACTCATCTTTTTTGGTAGAAAATTATTATCATGTGTTAAAATTTCATCTTTCTGGTTAAAAAATTTAAATATTTGGTTTAAAATTCAACGTTCGAGGCCTGGGAGAGGTATTTTTTGTCGAGAGTATTGAAGCAATAAAAACTATTTGATGTGATCTTTTGAGGTGATAAATTTTAGAGCAGGGTGGTCACCGAAATGTAAAATGTGTGGCAAGTTTTGTCGCCTTTTCGCAAGACTTCAAAGAGAACTACGTTACGAATGTGCTGAATTAAAAATTAACCTCTCTGACCACCTAGTCGGATTTTACGACCAGTTTCGTTCAACGGAAATCCAGAGATTTGTGAAGACGGTTCGAAGTATACGGAAGG
Source organism: Acraspis erinacei (assembly GCA_035041075.1). Lineage (NCBI taxonomy): Eukaryota > Metazoa > Arthropoda > Insecta > Hymenoptera > Cynipidae > Acraspis > Acraspis erinacei. The sequence continues at coordinate 18,380,479 of JAWWLR010000004.1, read as the reverse complement.
CTCCCTGGAGAGATTTGCGAGAAAAGATCTAAAAAGGACTTACGAATTTTAGAGGGAATGTTCTTCTCAAAAATCATCAATCGCATTCGCTAAATTTCTTTTCCTTGTTATCTTCAAAAAGTTGCTAAGTTTACATTAATTTTCTACCATTTGTAACGATTAGAAAAACAATAAAAAACTAAAATAATGGTAATCATAGTTAAAAAACTTAATTCAGGATAAATCGAAATTAAAACTCCTCTTTAACCTCTAATATTCAAATCCAACTACGAAATTCTAGGAAATTAAAAAGAAAAAACGAATCATAACGATAAAATTTAGACAACACAATCTCAAAATCCCCCATCTTCTTTTGTTTCTTTCGTATTTTTAATTTTAATGAATAATATAAATCGCAACCTTGTTAAATTCCCAAAAAAGAAAATATTAAATTTTAATATTCGCAAATAACAAAATTTTAAAATAGTTAAGGAAGAAAAAATCCCCAAAAATAAAATTCCAGTTTCTGTAGAATTCCTAAAAAAGAAAATTCATGAAATTATAAAATTATCGCAATATGAAAGTCACGATTTGAAAAATTCTCAAATAATAAAAATGAGTCATTCCATTTTTTATCGACAATTGTAAACTTTTAGAATATCTGATACTGCGAAATTCCTGACACTAAAGGATTAACGAATTCAACAATTTAAAAAATTGGTTTTTAATCAATCATGTTTATTCATTAAAAATACAACGATGAAATATTTGAATACAAGAAAAAAAATTTTGTAGATGTTCAATGTATTGTTTAAAATACATGGAAAAAGAAACCAGAAGAGGCAATTAATATCCGTTAAGATATGCCAGAAGAGAAAATTAAAATCCGGTAAAATATGCCGGAAGAGAATACACAACGTATTTTTAATTTGGAGAACACGTTTTACAGTGGAAAATAGTTTTAGAAAAAAGATGAGAATGTTTTAATAGTTATCTTCATGTCCTTTTTTAGTACTTGAAAGGGTAGAAAATGTGGTTTTTAGTGTCGGGATTTTCCAACAATTAAACATGCAGCGCATTTTTTAGAGGATCCTTAAGTACAGCCATAATGGGAGAAAAGGTAATTAAAAGTTCTCTAATTAAACATTCCAGTGGGTATATATTTCAATTTTTAAAAAGAAAGTAGAATAGGTTATACTTGCATAAGATTAACAATTTTTTTTCAAAATTAATAAATTTACCGATTTAAAATACTTGAATTAAAAATTAAATAACTCTTAAGAGGGTACATAGGTAAAATTTTCCACTTTTTTGCATTTTATTATTCAACAATTCTTTAAGACTTTCTTGAGCCATGTCCCATTCAAAATTTGTTTAAATTACGGTAAATAAAGGTAAAGTGGAATTTAATCAACTATATGCAAAAAATCAAGTCTATGAAAAAATGTCTAAGATTTTCAGGATTGAAATTGTATTATCAAGCATGTCTTATTAAAGACAAAAATTCTTTCTAATTAAAAAAGTTTAAAACTTACGAAAAATAAGTATTTTAACAATAGTTTTTTCAAATGAATTTTTCTTACTGTCGCTTCTTAAAAATTAATTTAAATTTTAACATTTTAATTAATCATGGCTTATTTTTTGAAAGAAAACATTCCTTACCACTACTGCTTTCAATTTCTAAAATACGTGAATAAAGTGAAAAGATAGTTATTACAAAAAAGGTTTTCTTTAAAAAAAGTTCTTTAACGATTATAGTTATAAATAAGAAAATTATTTTAAAAATCTTAAACATTAGAGTTATAGAGAATTTCTTCCTGGAACAAATAGTTGAATTCTCAACATAAAAAGAGTAATTTTCAAACCAAAAACACGAATTTTTAACAAAAGTGTTCTATTTTCTACTAAGAAATATTATTCGTTTAAGAAAAAAACATTTCAACTAAAAAGTTGAATTTGTAACTAAAATGGATAAGCTTTTAGCCAAGATTGAAATATTTAAGTTTTTAGTTCAAATAATTAATTTAAGACAATAAAAAAAGTTGCATTTTTAACCAAATAGTTGAATCTTCAAGTGAAAAAAAACGAATTATTTAGAAGACAGTTGAATTTTAAACCAAGAAACATAAATTTAAAAACCAGAACTCGTCTGCTAAAAAGGATGGATTTTTATATAAAAATGAAGAATCTTCTGTACAAAAAGGCAAATTTTCAAGAAAATAATAAAAATTTCCACGAATCAGTGAATTTTCAGAGTTCAAATATTAATTTTCTAACAAAAAGACGCATTTTTAACAAAAGAGTTACATTTTCTACTAAACAAGATTTTTCGTTTAAGAAAAAAAAATCAACTAAAAAGACCAATTTTTTAGACGACAGTTGAATTTTAAGCCAGGAAACATAAATTTAAAAACAAGAACTAGTCTACTAAATAAGATGAATTTTCAGTTCAAAATGAACAATAGTTGAATAGTTGAATAGTTGAATCTTCAACTTACATATGACGAATTTCCTATGCAAAAAGGCGTAATATTATAATATTAATATTAAAACCAAAAAAACGAATTTTTAATAAAAGGGTTATATTTTCTAATAAGAGGAATTTCTCGTTTTATAAAAAAAATTTCGACCCGTAAGTTGCGTTTTTAACTAAAAAGGATGAGTTTCAGCCAAGATTGGAATTGTTAAATTTTGAATTCAAATAATTAATTTTTAACTAAAGAAAGTTGCGTTTTTAACCAAATAGTTGAATCTTCATATCAAAAAGACTAAATTTTTATAAGACAGGCAAATTTTAAACAAAGAAATATAAATTAAAAAACAAGAATTATTCTATCAAAGAGGATGAATTTTCTATCCATAAAGACGAATTCTAAAGTAAATAATTACATTTTTAACCAAATAGTTGACTTTGTTAAGACAAACCTTGAAATTTCAATCTAGAAAGATAAATTATGAGCTACAAATACGATTTTTAACAAGAGTTAAATTTTCTATTGAGATAGACTTAGATAGATAGATAGAGATAGATTGAGATAGATAGATAGTCAAAACAACAAATATTCAACCAAATAATTGAATTTTGAACTAAAAACGATGTATACTTTCTATCTTTTCAAAAACTTGATTTTCATCTGGATATTAAATATTAAATGTTACAGAAACAGGTTTAAGAGTATGAACATATAAGGAACTATTCTTTTATTGTGATGCAAGAACATCATCATCATCATCAAAGGTCGTCCAGTTTTCACAGAGAAATCACGACTTGCAGTTTATCCAGGTGGTAAAATGTTTCACGTTAATTTCACAGGTCCAGTCTGCGACCCTGAATTTGGTATAAATAGGTCAATTCACTAAATTAAAATACAAATATTTCTGGTATTATTTTTAATAAATAAAAATGTAATTCATACAAAAATAAAATAGAACGAAAGTGAAGATTCAGAAAGTTAACAAAAAATCCTTTATTATGAGCTTATGTCTGGATACTTTCACTTTTCAATAAAAAAAGTATAAAATTTGTGTAGGCACCTCAATGGAAATTTGACTGCACTAGCTAAAGGTAGGTACTAAATAATGATATTCTGTAACTAGACAGATGAAAAATAACGTCTTCGAATAGATGCGTTAATGATTAGAAAATATGTAATTATGTGAAAGAAAACTAGGATGTCTTCATTAAATATTTTTGGTATTCTAATTGGTCAATAATTTTTAGACGTCAATTTTTAATGTCTTTGGTATTAGCTATTAATTCGTGATTAATTATTTAAGAGAAATTAAAAAAAAAGTATTTTTAATCTATTTTTATGACAGATTAATTCGAGGAATAATGGTAATTACATGTGTTTATAATACAGTTCATGTAAAATTCACTTGGTATCGAAATCTTAAAAATTCTGAATTTTGCTTAAAATTTCAGGAAGAAAACTTTTTTATTCTCTTAGTTCAAGAGAATAAAAATGAAAGGGTTCCTTTCAAGATTCTTAAAAAGCTCCTAAATTTTGTTTCGAAATATTAAAAAATCCACATTTTGTTTGAAATTTCCTGAAATATTTTCAAATTTTATATTAATTTTGAAATTGGTGAATTTTCGAAAATATAGTTGAATCTTCAACCGAAAAAAATTATTTTTCAACTAGTTGGCAGTAATTTTCGATCTTTTGAAAACTCCTAAATATCTTTTAAAATGATGATACTTTTGCTAAAATTGTTAAAAATATATGCATAATTACAAAAAATTCTTCAAATCTTCCGGAATGTTTTGAAATATTCTCTGCTCTCTAAATGTGAATCAGTAAATGATTGATAGCTATTTAAATCAGTGAAATTGCATTGTGAATCAATAGAAATTCTTAATGATTTGAACCAGTGACTCATTTCTCACTGATTAAAATTTAGAGAGTGAAAATAATTTTATTTAAAAAAAAAAAATAATTTTTTTCCATAAATTTTAAGAAAAGTTCTTTAATCTCTTAAAATCTTTTGAAATTCACATCGGCTCGAATTTGTATTTAAAGTTAATGTTCAGCAAAAAACATTAATGTTCTACCCAAAAAGATTAATTTCTAACAAAATACATGAGTTTTTCGCTAAAAATGATTCACTTTCAACAATAAATAGAATAGTTACATCTTCAGTTAAAAATATTAACTTATAAAACAACAGAAAAGAATTCTCAACAAAATCGTCTGATTTTCAACAACAAGAAATGTGTTTTCTTTTCTTGAAACTTTTCAAAATTCTTAAGAAGCTTAGCAAAATTTTTTTTGAAATCTTCAAAATCTAACATTTTGGAAGATTAATTCTCCAAAAAAAATGTGATAGTCGGTATATAAACTAAAAATATTTTGATTTTTATCCAAACATTTAATTTAAAAAAAGAAACAAAAGAATTTTTTATAAAGAACATAAATTTTCTACAAAAAAAACAACTAATTTTTTAACAAAATACATATATTTTTAACTGAAAAGGAACCGCTTTCAAACAAAAACAATTTGAAGAGTTAAATTTTAAGTTAAAAAAAATGAATTTTGAAAAAATCTTTGGATAAAATAGTCCAATTCTCAACCAAAAAATTTAATTTTTAACATCTTACAGTTGAATTCAACCAGGAAAGACTAATGAAAAAAAATGGAATCCTCAAACAGACAAAAAATTTCATTTTTAACAAAAAGGTGACATTTCTCCTCAAACAAGTCTTTTTTGAAATGGTTTTTATGACCTTGGAAAGGAAAAAAATTACAAAAACAATTTTTCCACAGGTTCCACCTTCAACATTGACCTCAAGGTCAAAGTTGATTGTACAGTCCAATGTCCCCCTCGGTCCTGGTCAATCTTTGTCGGAACCATTTCTTCGTAGATAAAGTATTTTAGAAGATATTTGGGATTACAGATTAAAATAGGTCACTGTGTGTGTGTGTGTGTGTCTTGTGTGTATATATTCTTTCTTGAAACTTATCAAAATTCTTATAAAGCTTCGAAAGGATTTTTAAAATATTTTCATAGAATTATATTTTGTTTTAAATTTGTTGAAGTATTTTCAAAGTTTTAATTATTTTTCAATATTTAAAAAACGTTTAGGTCTTCCAAATACCTTTTAAAATTAATTTTCCAAAATAAAAAATACAAAAAATTTTTTCCAGAAATTAAAAAAAAATTGTGTACTCTATCGAAAACTTTTAAAACTTGCATTTTTCAAAACTCAATTCTCAGCTTTCCTATTTTCCTGGTTAGGAGACACACTGATAATTATAAGTCAAATCTCATTTTTATAGATCAAAATTAGACTGCCAACGAAAATTTTAAAATTAAAATAATAAAAACGGAAACGGAATTAAACATCGAACATTCCAATTTCAATTGCTTTTGATCGACAGTATTATCTCTTAACAAAATTTTCGCACTATACTTTACTCCATTACAGTGTAAAATTCAGTTTAGAAAAGTTTTTTTTAAATTTATTAAAATTCTCTGAATATCTTTGAGAGAAATAAAAGTGAAAGGATCTAGACATATGCCCTTATCTATATTTTACTCTTTAGTCTGGTATCTGGATTTGCATAACAATCGGGAAATAATTTTGCATTCTGAAATTCGCTGACATTTATTCGCTCACAGTTTATTTTTTCATCTAAATTCTTTGCGTTTTCGTTATTAATGGCTTTTCACAAAGAAAACTGACTGACGCGTCATTTCGTAAATAAACTGCTTGTAGAACAGTTTATTTACTTAAGTGGAAAAAAGTTGCTATATGAATCAATTTTCGAAGTATCATGAGAATATTTTAAAAGTGAAATTCGAAGCAAAAAAAGTTGAAATTCAAAACTCTTCTTTCCAGAAAGACATGTGCAGTATTATTTTAATCTGCAACGTCTACTAAAATTTTAGCCATCACTGAAACTTAATATCTAATTATTTTCAACATTTTAAATAAATTTAAATATTAAAATAAAGTGTCCAGGAATTTCTTGGTTAAATTCTCAAGTTTTCTAGTGGTTTATAAAGAGAGAATTATACATACATAATTACACTCAGATAAGCTCATACTTGTCGCGCATTTTTAATGATAAGGAAACATTTGTTCGCAAAAAGAAACCTGTATAGAATTGTACTAAAAGCAAAATATGAATAAAATATTCCAGTATTAAAATGTGCATTTGTTAATTTTTTTATTCTATACTTTTTTCAAAGGAAGATCTAATTTTTTAGAGAATCAAGTAATTTTATTAAATAAACAAATTATTTTACAGCGTGGAGAAGTTGAGAATAGTTGTGAATTCGAAGGGCGGAGGACTAAAAAATGTGCCTTCATCATCACACTTTCCTAATGAACTTCGTGATTGGTTACGTGATTGCAAATTGGATTTTTCCTTTTACAATTTATGTCAATTTGCCTCTTCTCGAGTAAACGAGGTGATCGATTCACGCTTTTCTGTGGATATTTTACCCGCTTGTTACAGTTAAAAGAAAAAAAATTGAATTTCCAACACTTTTAAATCTTATGCATTTTACATAAAGTTTTTTTATATCATAAATTTGGAAATTTAAAATTAAATTTGAAAATAATCAATTTTAATAAGAAAAATCATGTTTTACGTTAGGGCTTTCGTAGGAAATTAGTGTTTTTTTAAAAAGAATTTTAAGGATGTACACTACGTACAATCAATCTCAAAAGTCGCCAATCTTAAAAATGATTTATAAAATAAAAAATCTATTATTGATGTCCGGAAACCTTGACGAAAGCTTCTAAGTGTACTTTAGAAAAAATAATTCAGGTCAAAATTGTTTATTTAACAGTAGTTATTTAGAGTTTAAAATTTTGCTTTCTCTTTAGGGAAAGGTTACAATCCTTATTTATTTATTCCTAATGACCAAGGCTTCATTTTGTTCTTTGACGGATTATCTACAATTCTATTTGGGTGTTGTTAATTGGAATTTAAACTATGATTGTTTATTGCATTAATAAATGTATGATTTCTTAATTAATTTTTTTAAATAAAATAAACCCAAATAGAAATTGAGAGAATCCTTCGAAGAATAAAGTGAAGCCTTGCTCATTAGGATTAAACAAAAATGGTAACTTTTCCCTAAGGAGAAAGAAAAAACTAAACCTTTAAATAACTACTGTTAAACAAACAATTTTAACCTGAATTTTTTTCTGAAGTGTGCTTAGAAGCCTCCATCAATATTTACAGAAATAATAGATATTTTTTTGTCAGTTTTATAAATATTTTTAAAGATAGACAACTTTTGAGATGGATTGTACGTAGTGTACACCCTTAATATAATATCACTAAGTTCAGAAGAAGACTTCAAATTTCTACAAGTTTAGGTTGCTTCAGCTTCTTCCCGTACAGAAATCGCCGATTTCAAGCGTAATACCGATCTGGCCCCGATCGGGTTTCCCGATCTGGCTCTGATCGGTAGCACTATTTACGAAGAGCGGACGCGAATTCGATGGCGCTTCCCCGTGCCAAGAGTGGGGGAAACTGCGTTACACGAAAAATACTCCCCTACCAGCCCATGTCCGGCATTATTTAGAAATAATAGTAATAATAATAATAGTTTGAACAAGATTTATAATTTTTCCTATGTTACAATTTTGGAACGAAACTCGCCAGACTTTAAAGAAGATTTTCAATTATAAACAATTTTCTGTTATTTCATTTTAGCGTCTTTTGGCGGCAATGATTAGTTTTTAAATAAAGAATTATCAGATTTTCAAGAATATTTAAAAACTTTCAACAAACTTAGGTTGCTGATGTGTTTCACTTCAAATTTATATTTTTAAACAAAAATCATTACATTCATTAGATTTTGAAGATTAAAAGTTCTGAACAATTTTATGTTATTTTATTTTCGTAGGTATAGTTGAAGATTTACATCGAAAAATGGCATTTTCAAATCAAAATTATTATAATTCGAACAAGCTTACCTTTCTGCCGGTATTTTATATAAAAACAATGGGTACTATTAATAACAAAAAACTGAGATTTCAAAAAAGAAAAACATTTTTTTAACAATTTAAGGTTAAGATTTTTACTGGAAATCGATGATTTTAAACAAAATCGGTTAAAATTTAAGTGCTTAAATTAATCAAAATGACTCCTTTAAATAGTGAATGCAAGTTGTAAAAAATACATCTTCTCGGTTCAAAATTCATCTTTTTGGTTGAAGATTCATCATTTTAGTAAAAAATTCGTCTTTTTATGAAAATTTAGATATTTTGTCCACAGTTAGTATTTTCCTTCTGAAAATTCATTTGGTTAAGGATTCAACTATTATACTAAGAAATTCGTATTTTTTGGTTAGATTACTACTATTGTCAATTATTGCTATAACTATGGGAAATTCGCCTTTATTCGTAGAAAATATCAATCTTCTTAGCTTAAAATTATTTTTTGTGGCTAAAAATGGGCTATTTTCTTGAAAATTCGTTTTTCTTTTTGGTGAAATTTATTTTTATCATCTTCAGCGAAACTTCATCCTTCTAGTTGTAAATATGAATATTTTTTAGTTCAAAATTAATCTTCTTGGTTGAAAATTTAACTACTTCGCTAATTCGTTTCTTAAAACATCGATTTTTTGGTTCTAGATTTATCATTTTAGGAAAAAATTTATCTCTTCAGATGAAAATTCGACTTTCTTGTCGTTAAAAATGAATAATTTTTTAAATTAAAAAATCAATGTTTTTAAATCAAAATTCTTGTATTTTGTTTAAAATTTATTAGCTTTTGGTTGAAAATTAATCTTTTTTAATAAAAAATTCATCTTTTTGTCAAAAAATTGAACAACTTAGTTGAAAAAACATCTATTTTGGTTGAAAATTCCACTACTTGACAGAAAGTTGAACTATAGCTTGATAAACAAAATGCTTTTTTTCATTGAAGATTCATCATTTTAGTTGACAATTTATCTGCTTAGTTACAAATTCTTTTTCTTTATGTTGGCGGAAAATTTATCTTTTTTTTAGTAAAAATTCTAGGATTTTATTATTATTTTGTTTCTTAAAATTTCATAATTTTAGTTAAACTTTTATCTCACATATTGAAAATTGAAATATTTGTATAAAAATTCCGTTTCTTTTCTGGAAAATTAATTTCGTTAATTGAAAATTTATCGACTCCCTTTGTGTGACTGATGTCATGAGTGAATCAAATTGACTTATTTGAAAAGTATAATCGTATAACTAATTTTAAAAAGTTTCTTAAATCTTTTATTGTATCAAAATCATTTCCGATTTCTAATTTACAGTTACGGAAATCTTGTTCCGGAGTGAAAAATTTTTTTTATTGATATGTGAAAACTTCCGAGATATCCCCTGGTTTGCATAATGCATAGCAATAAATATTACGTGACCCTTCCGTTTACGATGAGATGACTTTTAATTTTCACTAGAAATAAATAAATATATTCACGGGATATTCAACGAATGCCATAGGAACATTTTATTTTTATATATTTCAGTTTGTGTGTATAGGCATATAATATTGTACATAGGCACTTTCGTATGAAAGTACAGACAACGAAACTGGAAACTTTCGAGGTTTACCACATCCTTCCCACCATAACTTATTCAGAGTTATTTGATGACACGATAAAGCATGTGTTACTGAACCACAGAGGTGGGAAAATATTTTATTCGCCATTTTTTAGGGAATATAATTATTATTCAAAATATTCCAAGAATTGAAAGTAGTAAAAAGAATTCCAACAGCTGAAAGAATTAAAATAAATTCAAAAGAATCCTATCAACCTCAGAGGAATTTAAAGGATTCAAAGTTTTACCGAAACAAATTAAAAGAACGTAAAAAAGTTAAATAAGTTTCCAAGTTAATTAAAAGGGTTCAAGATAATTGTAAAGAACTAGATGTTTAGTTATAAAAAAACTTTTTAAAGTTTTTCATCTTTAAATTCAATCAATAAGTTTCTAATTTATTTGAACTTATTTTATTTATTTAAACATGTAAAATGTACAAAATAAATATTATTAACATAAAAGATTTTTTCAAAATAGTTATGCAAATGCAAAAATTCACAAATATGACTGAAATAATAACTTTATTTGTTTAGAAATACAGAGTACATAATTTTCCGTGTTTTTCAAATATTTTTTTGACCCAGCGATAATCAAAATAAACTTTAAAGTTAAAAAAATTGTTTAAAAATAGTGAGTCATAGGGAATAAATTCTTTCAGATAAAATAATTATAGTTATAATATTAAATTCCATGTAAAAACGATTTTTAATTTATAAGATTTCAATAAGAAATATATTGCATTTTCAACCAAACGACACTATTTTTTAAGCCCAAGGCGAACTTTGAACAAAAGAGTTGTAAATGAGAGTAAAAAATAGTTGCATTTTTTAATCCCAGAAAGCAAAGAGAATTTAAATTTTCAAGAAAAAAATCAGTTCTCACTAAAAAATACAAATGTTAAATAAAAAATGGAAAAATTATTTTTTTAGTTTAAAAAAATAATTTTAAAAAAATGAACAAAATAGTTACATTTTCAACCCAGTTTCCCAAAAACAATTGAAATTTCAACAACAAAATTAATTCGAAACAAAGAAGTTTAAACAAAATAAAATTATTTTTCCACCAAAAATGACGTTCGAACAAAATTAATTAATTTTCAAACAAATGAACGAATTTTAAAATAAACGAGATCAAAACTCAACCAAAAACAGTTGCATTTTTAAACAACTAGTTCAATTATAAAACAAAAGATACAATTTTTAACAAAATAGATGACTATTCTACCAGAACAAAACGAATTTTATGAAAATGAAAATTTTTTATACCAAGAGGCGAATGTTCAATAAAGCAGTAAAATTTCCGACCAAAAAAGAAGACTTTTTAATCAAATAGTTGAATTTTCAACCAAATAATTAAATTTTAAACTAAAAAGTAGAATTTCGATACAAAAAGAATTATCTTTCAACCAAAATAGTAAAATTTTCTTATTGGGTTCAATTCATTCAGTTCACATAAAAAAGAAAAAAAGGGAAAAGGGGAAGTTCCTTGAAAACAGGGAAGAATCAGAATTCTCTCAAAAAGATTGAAAAGAGGAAATAGGAAAAGTGTAATGAAAATTGAAATTAGGTTATTAATCCTATTTTAATTTTATAAAAACTAAAAACAGTCGCATTTAAAAAAGTCGAAATCCTGCATTAAAAAAATTTAAAGATTGAAAAATTTAAAAAAAATCAAAATCTTCAAAGAATTGAAAAGAGTAAAAAGAATTCAAAGACTTTAATGAATGTAAACAAATTCAAAAGAATTCTATAGAGTTCAGAGGAATTTAAAGAATCCAAAGTTTTCCAAATAATGCAAAAGAATATAAAGTAATTCAATAATCTTCCAGGAAAATCAAAAGAATTCAAACAAATTTAGAAGGAATAGATTGTTGGTTATAAAACTATTTGTTTGAAAGTTTTTCTTCTTTAAATTTAACAATGAATTTTTAATTTATTTTTACAAATAAATATTTCTTAGAAGTAAGAATTTTTTTAACTTTTTATACAAATGTTATACAACAATTTTTTGTACTAATTGTATACGTCCATCAAATTAACGAGTATATAATTTTCTTTTCAATTTAATAGCACTGGCTATTTCGAATTGAGTTCATTTGATTCCTATCTAAGAAAAGAAAAGTGGCGTAACGATATGTCTCGAAAATCTAGCAATCATTTATGTTGACAACCTGGTTCAGCTTTTCATTACTTGCAGCTGTTTTATATCATTGAAATTTTTTTTAACTGAATCTGGATGTAATCCTTTTTTCATAAGATACATCGCATAAAAAAACCTTATGCGAAATATAAATAAATTGCAAAATTTTATTAAGTAATCATCAGTCTTCAAAAAGACTCAAATTTTTTTACAATTTTAGATTACATAGTCGTTTGACATAGAAAATTGGTATTTGTAAACAAACATAAATTTTAATTTGAACTAGATTTACAATTTTTCAACAATTTTGGATTATATTATTGCCCTTCGTCAAAAAATTGTATTTTTAATTGAAATTACAAAAAACAAATATTTACAACATTTGAATGGTAATATATTATTTAATGGTGTTTTTTTCTAGTGGAAACATTTGGAAATGATAATATATTGCAATTTTAAAAATAGTTTGGCCCTCGATCTAAATTGTTTATACACCAGAATAGTGACATTCTATCGACATTACCAAACAATGTCGACTATTTATATAAATATCTGGTGGGTATTGATTCGTTGAGTTACAACTCGAGCTGAATTCCCACTGGAAATTTCATCAAATGCTAGCGTACAGTTCCAATATTTT
>JAWWLR010000004.1:18329673-18345018 GCA_035041075.1 Acraspis erinacei | reverse complement strand
CTCCCGTGCGGCGGCAAGTAAACAATGCGCGTCGAGGATGCGCGAGGGGCAAACTGACTGACTTTAAGCCACCTGCAGTTGGGATCGCAACGAATGGGCGATGGCAAGCACACCTCTGCGGCCGGCACCGAAAATTGAGGAGAGGGGCAGAGACAGCGAAAGAGGTGCTATCAGCATGGTGGCGCGCGCTGGACTGGCCATCGACCGCAGCGCCACGCGGACGCGGATGCCGGCCACTATCACCGCGCCGGTAGTTTCTGGTGGGCGGGTTGCGGGATTCTTATACATGATATAACGAAGGGGTTAAAAAAGCAGGGTTGCCAACTTTCACGAAAATCGAAGTCAGGCGTATCAACCTTTTCCTTATTCAGTAAATAGTGTCGCAAATTAAAAACAATAGTGTCATCAAATTTTTCTAGTATTAAACTTATGTCTAGTCCGAATTGAAATGGATGCAACGAAAATTTTATTTTTGAACAAAATTTCTAATATAATACTTTATTAGTATTAAATTAAGTTCATGTTTTATGTAAAACTTTATTAGTTGGTTTACAAATTATTAAAATTCCTATTTATTTATGGTATTTTGCCTAGCCCTCTCGGTTTGTCGCTTTTTCACATAAATGCTAAAGGAATCGATAAGAAGCTAATAACAAAATTTAACTATTGTTGAATGAAATTAATTGGTTGAAAATTCAAAAATATGTAAAAAATTTAATCTTTCTTGCAAATTGAAAAATTCTATTAAAAATTCGTCTTTCACAATTGAGAATTAAACAGTTCGAATGAAATTTACTTGCCTTCTTGATTACCAAATTTTTTGTTTAGAAAATTCAATCATTTTATTGAAAATTCATCTTTTTGGTTTAAAAATTCATTTCCTTCTGAAGACACTTAATCTTTTTTTTGGTTAAAAATGCAACTGTCTGGTAAAGAATTAATCTGTTTCTGTTGAAAATAACCTGTTTTGTTTAAAATTGAACTGTTTTGTAGAACATTTATATTTTGGGTTTGCAAATACAAGAATTCAGCAGAAAATTTAATTATTTGTCTAAATTTTGATGTATTTTGTTGCAAATTCTATTTTGTTTATTTAAGTTCAACTGTATTTTTATTTTAAATTAAATTCTTTTTGTTGAAATATTAAGAATTACATTTTTGTTGAAAATTGATATTTTTGAATAAAAAATTCCACACCACTGTTAAAAGTTAAGCACTTTCTTGAAAGTTAATTTTTTTGTTTGAAGATTTACAATTTTAGCTAAAAATTTCCTTTTTTGTTGTTAAAAATTCCCTTTTTTATTGTTAAAAATTCATTTTTTTACTGAAAATTTAACTCTTTTATGGGAAATTCAAATAATTAGTAACAAATTCACTTTTCCATTGAAAATTTACAATCTCAGGTTGAAAATACCACTGTTCTATAGAAAATCCATATTATCGACTCGAAAATTCCAGAGCATGATACAAATTTTAAGTTTTTGGAAGAAAATTAATATATTTTGTTGAAAATTTGCCATTGAGGTAGAAAAAAACTTGTGTCAGTTAAAAATGCAACTCTTTGTTTAAAAATTAATCTATTACATTTGAGTATTCAATTATTTTGTAAAAAATTCGTTTTTGTTCTATAAATACAACAGTTCTTTTATTAATTTTTTTTAAATATCAACTATTACATTTTTCGAATTAAAATTCATCTTTAATTATTGAAAATTCAACTACTTTGTTGAAATTTTATATACTTTTTCAGAATTTAATTTTCTTCGTTCAAGGTTCATAATTTTAGTTATACATTCGTATTTTCTGAAAAAAAATTAAATTAAAAAAAATGAAAATTAAACATTTTTGTTGGAAATTCTACTGATTGGCTGAAAATTACCTTTTTTGTTAAAAATTCATAATCTCAGATTGACAATTCACCTGTTTTACAATTCACCTGGTTAGAAATTTGTCTTTGTTACATATTTATTTTTTAGGTTTATTTGGCTTTAGGTTTCTATTTTAAACCAAGAAGATGATTTTCAGACAAATAGATTAATTTTCGAACAAGAAGATTAATTTTCACCAAAGAAGAAAAATTTTCAAACGAAATAGTTTGTCAACGAAAAACATGAATTTTAACTAAAATCATGCATTTCCAATATAAAAAAAGTGATTTTCAATAAAGTAGTTCAAATTTTATTAAGATGTTGAATTTTCAGCAAACCAAAATGAAATCTTACCGAAAAATGGAATATTAGCTATTTTAATTTAAAAAGATTTTAATTTTGAATGAAGAAAAGTGGAATTCATTCAAAAAGATCATTTTTTCTCAAAATAGTTGAATCCTCAGTCTTTCCTAAAGTTCATCGAAAATTTCATAAAGTTTATTTATTTTGCGTTATCTAAAATTTGTAAGTTTCTTTAAAAATTAAAAAAAATGCCTTAAAATCTTCCGTCTTATTTCGACACTTTCAGAAAAATGTTCTGCAGTCTTTAAATTTTCTTGAAAATTTAATTTTTCAAAGTAAATAATAATTTTATATTTTTTCATAATTGTTAAGAATTTTTTTATATTTCCTTGAAAACTTTCAAAATGCTGAAAAAGCTTCTAAATTTTTTATTTGCAATAAAATTTAAAGTTTAAAATAAATTTGATCAGCACTTAGAATTAATTTTAATATATCCCTGAAACCTTTGAGAGAAAAACTTGCATTGCTTTGATTTAGAAAGCTACTACGTTTTTTTAATCTTCTAAAATTAAAAATTAAATTTAAAATCATAATTTCCTGCTCTTGTGTTATAAAACACTAAAAATAAATTTTAATAACCAGGTAAACGATTACTATAATTATTTTTAATTTTAAATCCACACTTAACACAATTTTAAATCATTAAATTTGGCTTGACCTTCAGGTCTGACAATAAAAATCTAAATCTCTTTGAGTTCTCTTAATTTTTCACGGAAGTCGAATAAAAAATAAATAAGCAAAAACAAAAACATGATTCGGTTGGTTGCAAATATTTTACTCATGTACCAGCAATCAATTAGTCTCAAAACCACGTTCGATAAACGAAGGTATATGTATGTATACAATTTATAATTTGTGATTCATATTGAAGATTATAACGCTCTCTTTGTATAGAATCTGCAAAATTATCAACAATTTTTTCCATTCGTGAAATTCAGTTTATACAAACTAAAAAATTAAATGACAGAAAAAAGAACAGAAATGTCAAAATTTTCGGAAAAAAGTGCAATGAAAAATTTTAATTATTTTTGAATACCAATTTCCACTTTTCTAACCAATTATTTCCCCGAAAGTTTGGCCAGGGAAGAGAAAAACTGCAGAAAACCACCTCAAGAGTTCAACCGGTTTTTTTAACTGTGGAGTTTGAAGGCAGATATTTTCTTTCTTTCCTGACAAAGAAATGTTCTTTTGATTGAAAATTCAACTAATTTGTTCATCGCGCATAATATTTAACCATTTGGTTGAAAATTCATGTATTTTGTAGAAAAAAATTATCTTTTTGGTAAAAAAATAATCATCTGTATTGAAAATTCATCGTTCTAGGTTAATTTATTATTTTCTGTTCTTAAAAGTATGATATTTTTGTGTTAAAAATTCTCGGGATCAAAATTCAACTATTTAGTAGAAAATTTGCAATTTTTGGTTTAAATATTTGCTATTACATTCTGACTTTAAAAAAAATTTTTTAGGCGAAATTTAACTACTTGGTTGAAAATTTAACAAATTTATGAAAAGTGAATTATTTTATTTTGGTTGTACATTCATAAGCTTAGCTGAAATTTTATTTTTTCTTAAAAATTACATTCTTGAATGGAAAATTTAATTATTTTGTTGGAGATTCAACTGCTTGATTGAAAATGGCCTTTTTCTTTAAAATTCATATTATTGCGTTAAAAATTCTACGGTTTGATGGAAAATTCATCTTTTTCCGCTTTAAATTTAATAATTCGGTACAAAATTGAACTTTTATGCAGAAAATTCTTTTTTTTTATTAAAACTTAACAATCTTAAAATAAAATTTACCTAATTAATATTTGGTTAAAAATCGATATTTTTAAGCATAAAAATTTAACTTTTTAGTTAAAAATTATTATGAACTAAAAATTAATCAAATAAAACTTGTACTAGCATCACATCCATTGTCCAAAAATATTTAGCTGAACATTTATGTAATTTGTTGAAAATTCAACTATTTAGTTTAAAATTTATGTATTTTGTTGAGATTTATCTATATTCGTAGAAAATTAATTTTCTGTGTTGAAAATTCAATTATTTAGTTTAAAAAATTTAGAAACGAAATGAATATAAACCAAAAATTAATCAAATAAATTTTTGACTCAAGATTATTATACTTCTTTATCACATTCGAGAACCGTAAATCATTAATATAAGAATTTCTATAAACCAGAAAAAATATTCAGATGAAAATAATGTTAGTATCGCTCGTTAAAAATTTTCGCATGAAAGGTGACACAGAAATGTGTTCAGCCTTCTGTATCATTTTGGTTGAATATTTAAGAAGAAGTGTGTAAGGATGAATAAATTCTGTTTCCTGTTCTTATTTTTAACTCGAGATGATCTATTCTATTTTCCTCTAGAAAATTTCTATGATCTTTATTTGCATTCTTTTAGAACTTTAACTCTTTTAAATAAAAAATTTTGTTTTCTTCAAATTTTCAATCGATCGAGCGGAATTTTTTTCAAATGTTTTTCAAATTTCCTATAATCTGCCGTTTCTCTTCAAACGCTATAAATTTCGTGAGATTTCAAGTCGAAATATACTGTATTTTCAACAATAGAGTTGAATTTTTAACAAAAAAAGATGTTCACAGACTTGAGTTTTCAAGCTAAAAAGTCGAATGTTTTTAAACCGTTGAATTTAAAACCCGAAAAGATGAATTTTCAACACCAAATTAATTTTTGATCAAACAGTTTTTCAACGAAATGGTCGAGTTGTCGAAGAGAAAATATCCAACTTCTACCAAAACCCAAATAGTCGAATTTTCAAGGTGAAAAGGAGAATTTTTTAAAAAGAAAGTGGAATTTTCAGCTAAAACGTTTATTTTTAACTAAGAAAGATGAATTTCTATTACAAAAAAAATAATTCTCAACGAAGAATATAATATGTAGTTCATATTGCAACCACAAAAATAATTTTATTTTAATTAAAAAAACAGTTATTAAATTCTACCAAAAACTACAAATTGTCATTAAAATAGTTCAATTTTCAAGAATAATTGATTTTCTACCAAAAGTCTTCAACAAATGAGTTGAATACTCAAGTTAAAAAGCCGAATATTTTAGAAACCCGTTGAAAAACCTATATTTTAATTCACAAGTCAAAAAACGAATTCGTTAGAAGACAATTACATTTCCAAACATTTATTTGAAAATACGAATGTTACAAAAAATAGTTGATTTTTCACGAAAAAGAATTAAATTTTAACACATAAGTTAAAATTTAACGTCAACATATGAAATTTGAACCAAATGGTCGAATTTTCAAACAAAAAGATATAGAAGAAAAAATAACTTTGACAAAAAAAGAATAGTTGAATTTTCAATACAAAAAGTACTAATTTTCTGCCAAAAAAAGAGTTAAATTTTATATAAAAATAGACGAATTTTCAACAAAATAAATAAATTTTCACCCAAATAGAATTTTAACGAAAAGAGATGAATTCTGAACCAAAAATTAAATGGTGGCCTTTTCATAAAAAAAGAACTTTGAACGAAAAATCGTTGGATTTTGTTGATTGGCCGTATAAATTTAGTTCGCATTTATGCAAAGAAACGCGAAAAAGTGAAAGGATTTGAAAACAGGAAAAAAGTGTAATCCTTTGAAAAGGGGAAAATATGGGAATAGGGGAAAGAGTGCTAAGTCTCTTATCAAGAATCAACAGAGATTTTTACTAAAGTAAATTGGTTTGTCTCACTGTGGACTATATAAAATTCGTTTTCACAGTTATTTCTTTTTTGATCAACTGATAATTAAAAATTCTGATCCTGACTCCTCTTTCGAAAGAATTATTTCCTTGCAAAAGATTGGTTAATTTGACCTGGGTAAATGCCTGGAGGCCATACATCAGGTTAATCCGACCCTGGCCGAGATTATTATGGTTCATATACGGAACACTATGGACAAGCTGGAACAAAGGATCATTACAATATCTCTAGTCGTTTGCTAATATTTGAAGGTCGGGTATGATGCGCTCGCGTGGGTGTAGTACAGAGATTCTCATCCATCCTGCCAATGATTTAGAGCATTTCAAAAGATAATTAGACTTTTGCAATTAAAAATAGATCAGAGAGCAGACATTACTGTACAAAAAGAGCTAAGAAAATTAGTGAAAACATCCTCATATTCTCTCCTCTTTTTGAATGCACATCCATTCCTTTTCCTTATCTACTCAACCTCATTTCTCATTAGTTTCCTTACTTCTCTTTACTTCCACTCACGTCCACTACTAACCCCTACTTTCATTTCCTATAATTTCTCCTAGTTCCCCTCCTCCTACTTCCCTATCTTACTACTACACTTACACTATCTTCTCATATTACCCCTACACTAATTTACCATCATAACCCCTCCACTCTATTCCCCAACTTCAGCCACAATTCAGTCTCTGCAAGCTCCTTTTCTCTAGTTCGCCCTCTTCTCGATTCCACAGCCATCACCATCCCTTTAACACTCATCCTCATTTTTAATTATTTTCCTTACTTCACACTAACACTCACTTTCCTAACTACCACTAAACTAATATCATATAATTTTCTCAGTTTCAGCCTCGCTTCACTCTCAGAGAGCTACCTTTTTTAACTTCTGCATCCTCTACCTACCCCTCTCCTAGATTCCACACTTTTCCTAACACCCCTAGCCTCCTTTCCCATAATTCCCCTCCCTTCATTCGCCCTTCATTAACCTACTCCTTATTACTTTTTCTACTCACCCCTCATTTTTCCTAACTCTTCTTCCCACTTTCACCTTCTTCGCCTAAACCCGTCCCGCATTTTCCCTCACAACTGCTACTTCAACTCTCATAATTTACCCTCACTACCCATACTTATACTTCATTACCCATGCACTAATTTCCCCTAACTTCTACTAATTCCTCTGATCTATTTCGCCTACTTCAACTACTTCCCCTGCCCTATTTTCACACCAGTCGCTGCATTTCCCCTACTACCTCGCTACATTTCCTCTCACGCCACCTTCGTTTATCTCCCCAAATTTCCACTCATTAGAAAAAAGTACTACGGGCGGATGGGCGGACGAATAGACACCCGAATGGCTACGAAACCCTAAAAATGGGAACTAGGGTCATTTTTTCACAGAAAAAGGGAAAATAGAGGAAAAATTAAACATTTATTTTAACATGTAGAAAAAAAGAAACAATTTTTTATAAGAAATTGTATAGTTATTAATAACTAAATGTTTTACAATAATAAAAATAAACGATTTAAAAATGCATAGGGAACAAATTTTTAAATATTAAGAGTTCTTGAAATTTGTAAAACGTAATATTTTGAAATTCATTGGTATCTTGTAAAATCTTTTAAATCCGTTGAGATTGGTTGAATGCCTTTACATTTCTTTAAACCTTAAACTTATCTTAAAAAAACACCCGTGTAAACAAATTGCAAGCGTGCTACGCGCGCGTTCGCATCCCTAAATTTTTATTTTCTTATATTAAAAACAGAAAATATTTTAAAATCCATTAAAATAAGTTTTTTAATATTAAGGGTTATACATTTTGTTAAACAAAATCTCTTGAAATTCTTCTGAATCTCTTAAAATAATTAAAAGTCTTTAAAATCTTCTGCAATTTTTTGAATTCCCACGAAACTTATAGAATTCGTGGAAAGCCCTTAAAATCACTTAAAATCACAAAGATTTATTAAAATAAGTATAAGTAATTAAAAAATCCTTAGATATAAATTAGATTTTATTTTTAATTTAAATTATTCAATATTGAATACATCTAAAAGAAAGATTCAATAAAATACACGCACGCGCAACGTGCGCCATCACTTCTCTGGATTTTTATTTTCTAATATTAAAAATATAAAGTGTTTAAAAATTCATAACAACAAATTTTTTAGTATTACGAGTGTTGCAAAATTTTTCTAATGAAATCTCTTGAAATTTTTTGATATCTTTAAAATAACTTAAAATCAATCAAATTCTTTGAAATTTTGTATATTCTCCACACATATCCCTTGAAAGTGTTGACATCACAAATCCCTTTAAATAAAATTTATTTTATTTCCTAAAGTTCTCGAAAAAATTTGTCACGACCCCTTGAAATACTTTAAAATACCTTTGAAAAATTTTTAAATTCATTAAAGTGTTCAAATAAGAATTCTTTAAATAAAATGCACCCGCCAAAACACGTGTCTTCACGTCCCTGGATTTTTATTCAATGATACTAAAAAAATTAAGTATTGAAAAATCGATAATATCAATTTTTTAATATGATGAATTCTAAAAATGTTTCAAACGAGTTAAATAATTTAATAACTCATTTAATCTAGTTAAAAAAATATGTATTTTTTAAATCTTACTTTCGTACTCTGCAAATAGTGCAACGAGAACGTATATAACGAGGTATATAATCGGTTTTTCAAAAAGGTAACAAAGATCAATGTTCTTTACAGAAATTGGTTTTGGGTCCGCTATTTTGAATTTTAATTTTTAGTTTAGAACCGGATTTCATGACCTCAAAAACCATCAATAACTTTATACCAGCCACATTTTCTATAAATAGGACTTTTGACCCCGTTTTGACGATTCTGCTCCACAATAATTTTTTTCAAACACTTTTTTTTATCATTTCTCGTTCTAGAATGCTCGCATTTTAAAATCAATTTAAAGCCATAGACACGCACACACAGAGACTCATTCTTTGTTTAACATTTTTATACAAGTCCTGCGAATAAAATTTGAAATTAATTTTTCTGTGTTGGCAATGTTTCAGCAAATAATAAATTTTTAAGGAAATAATTAAATTGATAACATAACACTTGAATTTTTAAGAAAATAGTTGAATTTCAAACCCAAAAATATTGAAACCCAACCAAAAATGTAATAGTTGATATTCCAACCATTTATATGAAATGTCTACGAAGAGAGATGAACTTTAAAATAAAAAAGGCAAATTTTCAACAAAATACCTAAATAATCCAACATATAGTTGAATTTTTAACTAAGATAAATTTTCACCAAAAAATAGATAATTAAAGTTTCCGATAAAAAAGTTAAATTAAAAAGAAAAACAATTTTTCAACAGAAAATTCATATTTTTAAACAAAAAAAGATTAATTGTCAACTGAAATGATCACTTTTCCCACCTAAAAGAGAAATTTTGAACAAATAAGGTATTTTCAGACATGAGAGGCAAAAAGTTCATCCAAATTTTTTAACCTTCAAACCAATAAAAATGATTTTTTTTTAAACAGTTGAATTTGGAACCCTAAAATATGAATTAAAAACTTTAAAGTCTCAACCAAACCGTTGGTTTTTTAACAACAAAAAAAGATTTAATTTCAAACCAAATTGATTACTTTTCAACCATAAAAGATGAATTTTAAACCAAAACAGATCAAAAAAAATATTTTTCGCAAAATAGTGAATTTTGCAGCTAAAGAAGTAAATTTTCGACTAAAATTATGAATCTTAAAAAAATATATAATTTTTGAAGAAAAACGGTTCAACCTGCTACCCAGTAGTTTAATTTTTAACAAAAGAAGGAGCATCAACCAAAATAAATTGCTCTTCATCCAAAAAGTTGAATTTTTATCAAAAAATTACGAAATTTCTACTAAATAAGATAAACTTTGAAGCTAGAAAGACGAATTTTTAACAAAATAATGGAATTTTTAACCAAAATAGTTCAATTTTCAACACAGAAAGACGAATTTTCAACTAAAAAGGTTGTGAATTTTTTAAAATTAATCGCTTTAAAAGTAAAAACTGCAGTGTGTTTTTGTTCTTCGATAAACTTCGCTGGAAAAATATGTTTTTCACAAAGGTGAAGTAACCCTTCTGGCGTTTAGAGTTTAGAGTAACTGTATACCTCATAATTTTCGCTCAGACTGGAACGTTTCGTAAGTGTGCACTACAGCAATAAAGCGTGCATTCATGCGTCCATCTCGAAACATTGTCCGATAAATGATTTGGTCTGTTATAGTAAACAATGCAGGAAATTTAATTTTTAATTTTAATTATTTGATCCATTTGACGTTTAATTATTGTTAAAATTCAACTTGATCTATTCGATATAGTAGAATCTTCAATTTAAACTTATAAAACTAAAATAATTCAACTTGGAAGCTTTAGTAACTTAATAAATTTTTTATTTCGAAATTATATCATTATTAATATTAAATTTTCATTATTTGAAATTCGGTTTATTTTGAAACCCTCTTTATTTTCAAACAAATATTTTTATCACTATTTATTTTCACTTACTAAATATTCATGATGCTCAATGGACCGTATCTCAAATCAGAATTTTATCACAATATTCTAGAATATTGAGTCAAACACGTTCGATACTTTCCCATTAACTGATACAATCAGTGACAACTGGAAGGAATAGCAAAACAAAAATGTCAATAACTAGATTTGTGTACCACAGTTTCATGTTCCTCTCGCGTTATCTTTATCAATAATCTCTTTTTAGCGAAAGAAAAAAAGTCGATAAAAAAACTTAATCAAATTCAAAATTAAATTCTCAATGCAACTTTCAGCAGGAATGGCTTTTGTAAAAAAATTATATTCTGAAGGAAAGAGTGAATCAAAAGGATTTCGCAGATACCTTTGATGGTTTAGAGATAAAACAAAACTATGCTTTTGAGAATTCAACTTTTTTTATAAGTTCTTTAGAATTTTTCTGGTTCTTCGGCCATGAAGAATTCTAGTACTGGATATCGAATCCACTAGTCCGTATCGGTTTTATTCTCTTGAGCGATTCTTTTTTTAACTGCATGCTAGTTCTGCCTTATCTCAAATGCTTGCAGTTTCCGTGCTGGACCGCTAATGGGAAAATTGGCTCCCGAGGCGAAAACAAACAAGCAGAGGAACAAAACTCTATTACACAGTTAAAAAAAAATTGTTTACGGTAAATTATGACAGATAATTACTTTAAAAATCGACTCAAAGGATATTTTAAATTATAATGATGAATTTTATTTAAAAATAAATATTTATTAAAGATAGCCGCAAAACTGATAACTTTCAAAAACCATTGAATTTTTTGAATTTTCCATGGATAATTCTTCATTTTCCCAAACTGTTAATATTTAAAGACCAAATTTAAATATTGCAAGACTTTTAATATAGAATATTTCATAAAAGGCATAAAATAATTGTAAGATTAAATTTACAATTTTTATTTATGTGATTAATGTGCATTAATAATGCGTGTAACGTTCTTTTGAATTAAAAAAAAATCAGATACATACGTTAGAGATAAATGAGTAGAATTCGATGATATTCGTAAAAATTTATAGTGACTTAAAAAATAATTAAGTTAATGGAAATTAATCCACGAACCTGAAAAATTATTTACATTCAGTTATTTCACAATTAGTTGAGAAAAAAGGACATAAATTCAAAAGATTTTTTATGAAATAACTAATAAATCAAGGTGAGTTTAAGAGACTTCAAGATAAATATAACAAAAATTTAAAAAATGCACGTCATTGAGTAGAATTGATTGAATCTATTAGAATTCTAGAGAATTATACAAATTCAAGAATATTAAAAAAATTCAAGAAAATTCCAGGAAATTCTAAATAATAATACCGCATAAATTAATAAACTCAGGATGAATTCCATATGAATTGCAAAGAATATTTGAAAATCTCTTTTAATCTTTGAAACACCCCGAAATCCCTCAATTCTTGTGAATAATTTATTTGCAATACATTAATATATCATAAAATCCCGTGAAATTCTATGAAACCTGATGATACTTCCAGGAATGCCAGAAAATTTATTAAAATGCCTTGAGAGATTTTTAAATCCTATAAAATGATTTAAATACTTGGAAATCTTATAAAATAGCTTAAAATTTTATGGGCTCTGCAAATTGATCTGAAGTTTCGAAATTCTATACAATTCTTCAAAAATGCATATCAAATTTTTTTAAATCCCATACGATTATTAAAATCCTTGTAAATCCTTTTAAATTTTCCTAATCTTTTGAAAATGGCTTGAAATAATTTAAAATTCATGGTATCCATCCAAATGACTGAAATCAATAATAAACTCCTTGGAATCTTTTAAAATACCCTAAAATATTTCAAATCATTTTGTATATTTTAAAATGTCTTGAAACTATTTAAAGCTCTTGAAAATTCCTGGTCCTTAAAAAAAATATCCTAAATCATTTTTGCTCCTTTTGTGCAACTATGCTACACAAAATGACTTTCTTGAGTATATATATTTTTAAACTAATTTTTTTGACACATACATTTGATACATCATAAGAATTTGTTTAGATTATGCTTATGTCCTGTAAAAATCGTTCCGTATGTTCCAAAATTCTAGAAAATTCTTTACAGCCGCAAATTTTTTTTCGAATCCTATACAATCCTAAGAAATACCTCTTTTTTAATCTCCTGAAAAGGCCTTGAAATCTTCTAAATACCCTGAATTATTCCAATTCCTTTAAATATTTTGAAATAGTTGGAAATTTTTTTAAATATCCTAAAATATATCAAATCCCTTAAGATCCCTTGAAACCTTTAAGAACTCGTAACCTTTAAGAACTCGTAAATCAATTGAAAATGGCTTGTGAATAAATTCTTTGAAATCCATTTAAATAAGAGAAAATCCCGCAAAATGAAATGTCAGAAAATATATTAAAATACCTTGAGAACTTTTGGAATGTTTTAAAATCATTGAAATCCTGGGATTTCTTATCAAATTCCTTGGAATCTTTTCAAATGTTTTAAGAGCCTATAGGTGCAATAAACTTTGAAAATTCCATGGAAATTTTGAAATCTCTTGACAATATACCTTGGAATATTTTATTTTAAAATACCCTAAGATATTAAAAATCCGTTGAAATCTTTTAAAATCTCTCAAATATATCTAAAAAGCTCTTGAAAATTCCTTGAAAGTTTTAAAACTAACCTAAAATTTTGTAAATCGTTGGAATGCCTTCAAATTATTGAAATCAATTTAAAATTTCCTGAAACTTTCAAAAAACCCTAAAATATTTCTAGGGCTTTGGAATATTTTAAATCCTTGCATACTTTTAAAACAGCATAAAATGTTTTTAATTCTTTGATATCTTTCGAAATCATTTGAATTTTTTTTTACTCTGGAAAATTGCTTGGAATTTTTTTAAATAACCTGAAATCTTAAAATCCTTTGGAATCACTTCTAAGAATTGATTTTTGTTAGAAATGTATTGGAATCTTTTAAAATACCCTAAAATGTATCTAAACCTTCGAAATCTTTCGAAAACCGTTCAAATTTTTTTAAACATTTGAAAACACCTTGGAAACCTTTAAAACACACTAAAATGTTTCTAGTCCTTAGCAATTTTTTGAAATCCCTCGAAGCTTTTTTAAACTCTTGCGAATTAATTAAAAGTTTTAAAAGTAGACTTAAATCTTTCAAATGCTTTGGAATCATTTTAAACGAAATTATATCTGTCAAAAATGTATTGCAATCTTTTAAAATGCACTAAAATATTCGAAATCCTTTTACATCTTTTGAAATTCCTTGAAATTATTTAAAGCTTTTGAATGTTGCTTGCAATTTTTAATATAAGCTAAAATGTTTTAAATACCTTCAAATTATTAAAAATCTATTACAAATTTCTTGAAAACTTTAAAAAAATCTAAAAAATATGAAAAAATAAATTTAATTTAGAAACAGGTATAGAATTGAATTTAATAGCGGTTAACCCATGGATTAACTTATTGAAAGAAAATCGAATATAGTCATCTTTTCATTTTAATAGAGACTACAGTGACTTTATCTGAGAAAAGTGACTAATAAGTCACTTCAGAAAAAAATTGACTGCGTGATATCCCTGATTATTATTGACAGTTACGGAAGCTCAAAATTCCGGACTTTCCCTAGCCAAAAAAATTCCCCATTTTTCCCTGATTTCTAGGGTTTCCCTAAACTGCGTCATAATATTGATATAGGAATTCAAAAGTTAGAAAGATTTTTTGTCAAACGTTCTTTATTCATTAATTCAACACTTCATCTTTACAAATACGAAAAAAAAGCTTTTGACAAACGATAAAAAAAATTCCTGAAGAAATTGGATGCGAAATCCTCTTAAAGTAATCTGTGAATAGAAAATGTGAATACCCTTAAAATAGACTTCTTCGACCAAAAATTATTTACTAACTTTATTGCAAGGATACGCGGGAAAGTATCGGATATCGCGGATAGGAGAACATATTTTATAATTTCTATCGCAAGAACCTGAGAATGATTTTTCTCGGCATTCTTTATCTACTGGAAAAAAGCTGTGGGTAGAATTCTCTTGAATTTTAAGTGCCCTTAAGCAGTCCTTTGAGCAAGTTGCCGATAAGGGTTTTCTTTCATGTGCATTTCTCCTTTGTAAAGGACATGCAAGTGAAATTAGAATGGGAATCCTCGACGGCATTTTTGAAACCCAGAATACAATCTCGAAACTGTCGATTGGAATTCTCGAATCGAGTTGATGATCGACGATATGTTCCCGAAAGAAAGTTGCGGGTGTGAAAGTAGGAAATGCGATTTATCTAGATTTCCTCGAGCATGCGGGTGCGGGCGTTTCACAGATCTATCGATAAATATGTTTGATACGATTTTTCTGAGAACGAATAAATCCCACTATTCATTAGGGAGAGTGCACATATTAGGTGACGCTATTTGGAGTGATTTTTGACTCACCCGCCCTCCTGTGGCAATTTGTGTCGTTTCGATGAAGCCCTCCTGAAAATATCTTATGGTATTGAAGCTGACCTCATACTATTTTTATTAGGTCTACAAATTAATTCGGTGCCTTTACTTTGATGTCTTATAACTCTTGATGAAACTAGACTTTAATTCCGCTCTGAGGTCGTTTCAAAGGGCGAACTTTAAGCTTTGAAATTAAATATAATAGGTAGCGGCCTTGAGGAGTTAAGCTCAAAAATCATTAGTCAATAAAATTGCGTCCGACCAGAAACATTTGAGATACTTTTTTTACATTCAAATTGAAAAAATACAGCCGAAAAGATTGAAATTATTTGCTCAGCATTATAGACCGTGGGCTCACAACGTAATTGGCAACGTGATACCGATACGGAATTTGTTCACCTGAGATTGTTCGTT
>JAWWLR010000004.1:18237857-18252292 GCA_035041075.1 Acraspis erinacei | reverse complement strand
GCTCCATTAAGTCTAAAAAGATGTTCAGAATTTCTGTGAATCTCTGATGACAATACAGATTCCTTGAAAAATTTGATTACGTAACACCTGCCAACATAATGCTTGTCTATCAGGAAAAGGATTCTTCTTTCGATCTCTCTAGTAGCTTAGGGGAAAAGAACCCGACCGGCAATCGCAAGTTCTGCGGTTTGATTCCCAGCGGAGCGGAAGAGAAGATCTTTCTTCGGAAAAAAGTCTACGTAGAACTGCATACGAACAGAACGCGAGTTGCAGCTGTATACGGACTAAATCAGGATTGGATCTCTCTGCAGTGAAGCCGTCGATACGTGGACGCTCCTATATAATTTTCTTTTACACAACCTATCACGAATATAAAAATAGATACTAAAAAAATGTTGAACCCAGCAAATTATTACGCTATCCTCAAAGTATTCTCTTCATACTTTCAAACCCTTTTTATCGTGGTAGGAAAACAAGTGAAAAGTGCATGCACTTGAAGAGCAACAACCCGTGTTTGGAGTGAAGGATGACAGAAGACTGCTCCCTGGAGGGTGCATGGCTAATGCACTCTTTTACGAGAAAAAAAAACAATAGTAAAGGGAAGCTTTTTTGAAAAATTCACAAGAGCAGTCTTTCAATTATCCTGAAAAGGTGCTGAGCTACGGAGCAACCTTATAGGAACACCCTTCGATTTCATTCACCAGTCCCCAACTTCAGAAATGCTTGAGCAAAGATCTTTTGAAATACGCGTATTCTCTTTGGCCAACTGGTTATCAAGAAGCGAAAAAGTTAATCGAGAATTGAAATTTTGAGTGGAGAATTTCATCCAGAATGAAATATATTTTCTAGTTGGAAAATATTTATCGTATAAATTCCATAGATGTTTATTTCCTAACAAAAGTTTAACACAATAATTAATAATAAGAGAGAAACACCTCCAAAAAATGCGGTCTAACAGAGGTCGATTACTCCGATTACCCTGGATTACCTCTATGTACAAAATTGTTCAATTTTCAACTATATAGTTGAATTTTCAACAAAACTCATGACTTGCTAATCGATTAGATTAATTTTCTACCGAAAATGACAAGTTTTCAACAAAATGCATAATTTTTCCACTAGAAAAGATACATATAAACAAAATAGTTGAATTTTTAACAGAAAATGATCTATTTTCCACTAAAAATTGAGTAGTTAAATTTTTAGTTAAAAATTAATTCACATCGAAAATAGAACGAAAATTCAAAAAACAGTTAAATTTACGACCAAATAGATTAATTTTAATCTAAAATGATGAATCTTCACTTGGAATAGTTAATTAAATACTTTTCAGTAAAAAGATCAATTTTCGACCAAAAAATATTATTTTTTAACACAATAGTTAAATTTGCAATCAAAGAGATAAATGTTGAACTAAAATGATGAACCTGAAACTAAAAAATAACTTTGTAACCAAACTGTAGAATTTTCCACAGAGAAATTAATTTTTCAACAATACATATATTCTCAACAAAAATGTAATAGTTGATATTTCGACCGCATAAGATTTTAATTTAAAATAAAAAAAAAGTCTTGAATTCAACGAAAAACAACGAATTATAAACTAAATAGTTTAATCCTCAAACGAAAATAACAATATATTTCACACAAACCGTTAGACTTTATATAAAAAAGAGTTAAATTATCAACCAAGAAGATTAACTTTCTACAAAAAAGACGAATTTTCGGTATAATATATCAATTTTTAATTAAACAGTTGAATTTAAAAAAAAACATAAATTATTAATTGAAAAGTGAATAGATAAATATTCAGTATAAAAAAATAACTCTTAAAACAAAACAAAACTTTTCAAAAATATACTTAAATTTTCTACAAAGTAGATTAATGATTCAACAACTAGTAGAATTTCCAAAGAAAAACTTGAATTTTTTACCGAGAATATTAATTTTCTACTGCGAAAGGCGAATTTTCAAACAAGCTACTACAAATTTTCAACCAAATTGTTGAGTTTTTATACAAAAAAGATCAATTTTCAACCGAAAGTGGAAGAATTATATTGTTAATTGAATAAAATTAAGTTTTTACAGAAAAAACACAGATTTTCAATAAAATAGTTAAATTAAATCCAAAAAGATGAATTTTCAATCTAAACGAATAATTTTCTAGAAAAAATAAACAAATTTTCAACAGAATACGTGAATTTTCACTATACTAGTTTAATTCTCAACCAAAAATATAAGTTCTCAAGCAACGGGGTTTACTTTTTATCCGAAAAGGCGAATTTTTAACAAAATCCATGTATACCCTAAAATGTAAAACCAAGTAAGTGCCATACTTTAAACAGCAGAATCTTGAAATATTCAATAGTGACATTATCTTGAAATTCTCAATATTTGAAACTAAAAACTACAAAATTCTAAAATTGGAAATTATGTCTCCGAAAATGAAGACATTTTGAACAAAATATTTGCGAATTTAAGGCATTAAAACAAACAAAACTTTAGTTATAAGGCTTCAGAGATTAAACTGTTTTAAAATTACGCCTTCATAAAATATAAAATTTAAAAAGATTTTCAATATTTCAAGGTATTTTTAAAAAAGAAATTCAAAGATATTTTAACAGATTCCACAGAATTTTAGTGAATTAAAAAATGCCTTTAAATATTTTAGGGTATTTTAAAAAATTTCAAAGGATTGAAAATATTATGGGATACTTTAAATGATTCTAAGGAATTTTCATCTTGGCGTCATATAAAGAACAGTAATGCATTGAGCACGCGCGTGAGCGCATAAAGGAGCTTGCATAGTGGTGCAGTAGTGGGGAGATTACATAGTAATAGTGGGGATATCCAAGAGGAGTCTTCAGAGCAGTTGCGAATCTTCGCACAGGAGAGAGACACGATTAAAGAGAGAAGGTATCAAAAGTACACTTGCCAGAGAGAGATAGAGATAGAGATAGAGAGAGAGAGAGACTTCCATTCGTACTATCGTTTGTGTTTTTCATTTCAATCCCCTAATCCCTTAATATTTTAATCAGTTTCCAGGAATTTATTTACCAAAATTACGGGATTTTAAAGGATTCAAAAGATTTCAAGAGATTTTCAAATACTTTAAGATATTTCCGAAGATTTGGAAGAATTAAAAAGATTTTAGGACATTTACAAGATATTTATATAAAAACCGAGTTTTTCATAATTTTTGAAATTACTACTACGTCCAAATTCATTGAACACTATTTTAAATATAATATTCATTGAAATTCATTAAAATTCATTAAAATTTTTGGTGATTTATGAAATCTTTTGAAATCCCGGGAAAGTCGTTAAAAAGAAAGACATATAAAGTGATTGGATATATTTTTTACTAAAAAATGTGATTTTTGTCAGCAAAAAAGTACCTATAGTATCATTTAAAATGTTCCAGAAGGCTTCTTTTACTTCACTCATTTGGCCATCAACTGGGGCGTAGCACGCTATGATAAATAAACTTCTGATTCTCACTTTCATTCTAAACCACAATAATCTAGGAGATACAAATCCATGCCTCTTGACATGCTGTCTCGCTCATTCATTTATAATCAGACTGACTCCTTGATTACCAAGCAGTTCCTCCTGACTACTGAAAATAGTTCGCGTCCATTCTTTAATTCCCTATTTTTGTCACTTTAATGTCGCATCTATTTTTATTTTTTTCAGGCATACCTAAAATATCCAGCTTCCTTACACGCAATTCTCTTTCCATAAGATCATTCACCCCTCTAGCCTTCCAACCACCCAGTCTTCATTCAGAGCCTGAAACTTTAACTTTATATACGCCGGATGCATGCCCTTTGTCAACTAAAGTTTCAATCCATTATGAGGATACTATACTGTTTTTATTATTCATTATAAAGTGTACGCTCAACTACCAGCTTGATGCGAGAAATGTATTCTGCAAGTCAAATCATGTCCAAAATAATTAGCTAGTCGTCGAAAGGTGGAGAGTCTGGTGTCAACATCAGTTCCACAAAACTTCATTCAATGGAGGGGTATTGTAGCGACAGAACTATAACTACTATATACTGAGAAAGGCACCAACCTTCTGCAATCTTTAAAATTATTTAATTCTAAAAACATCAAAAACTATATGTTTTCTAGCTGAAACTTTCAAAACTTTTGAATCCAAATTTCAAGGGTTAAAAATTAAATAATTCCAAGCTTTATTTAAACATTAAAGGATGTTTTTATGATCTTATAGCTAAGTTTTCTTGAATCTTCTATTTTCTATCTTCTATCTTCTAGAATCTAGTGTTCCAGTTTATTCAGTACTTCTTTCAAAGCTTCAAAAAGTAAACTCCATTTTTTCTTAGTGTGAAAAAGCAAGTTTTCCTTTTCGGATCGTTAAAGGTAAATACAATTTGCAAATCTAGAACTCGCCAGAATTGTATTTTCGGTTCTCCATCTAATCGGAAATCGTCAACTGTAGCGAGTAGAAACTCATCTGGAATCCTTCAGTTGCATTAGTTGCAATCAGCCTGGTTACTCAGTACCTGAACTTGTTTCACCCCAGGCGACTTTAGTTTAACTACTAAAATATGTATAGGAACTAAATTTAATTCCCCTCAGGAAATGAATCATTTAAATAAATTAATAACGAAAATATCCTACTTCATGTTAGGTATTGAACAAATAATTAATACTAAATAAGTTCTCATTTAAGTTAGATAGAAAATTAAACTAAAATAATAATACAAAGGAAATTAATTAAAAGTAGTTTCTTGCCAGAAGGTAAAAGACATTCGAAATTTTTCAGTTCTGATGTTTGAAGCACTGGGCGAAAATGGAAAAGTTTACAATATTATGCCCTTTGAATACTATTATCAGTTTGTGTTTCGAAGAAGAATTTTTTAAATTACAGATTTTTGTTGAGCGTTTTTTCCCACAGTATCATATTTCCCAGTTATTTTAATTTACTCTGAACTGCAGAATTACAAAATAAAGCTTTTATCTTGATTCCAATTACAGCTTCAGAGTTATAGCCACTTTTTAAATATCCCCGATTTTTACGTCATCTGTTAACAAACCGGTTTTTAATTAATTTTAGCACTTAAGAAATTAATTTTTACATTTAAGTGAGTTAATATTATTATAAGAACCATGTTTTCTCTAACTTTAAATCAGTGAAGTTACCCATTTATAGCTACGTGAGTCAGTCAGATTGAATTGTGAACAAATGAACATTCTTACTGAT
Source organism: Acraspis erinacei (assembly GCA_035041075.1). NCBI lineage: Eukaryota > Metazoa > Arthropoda > Insecta > Hymenoptera > Cynipidae > Acraspis > Acraspis erinacei. The sequence continues at coordinate 18,247,062 of JAWWLR010000004.1, read as the reverse complement.
TTGATTTAGTGAACCATTTCTCACTGCTTCATATTTAGAGAGTAGAAAAAAATGTATGCAGAAAATATTAATAAAATAATTTACTCTTTATATATCAAACACTCGATTGTTAGGTTAAGAATATTAAATACTGCCAAACATACTTTAAAATAATAAATATTTTTTATTTAACCTTCTCATCCGGTAATGCAATGAATAATAATTTAAAATAAAAGGAAAGGTCTATAGATAGAATATCTATAGAACTAATTATTATCTCTAGACAAATTTTTTTTTACTTATTTAAATTAAATATTTGTCACTAGATTTTGAAAGATTGCAATTTTAAATAAGGGCCTACTTCTTCATCTCGCTTATTATTATTTTTAGACTTATTTTAATAAACCTGAATGAAAAGATAGGTTTTATGTTCTTCTGAAATGTTTCTAAAAGATAAATTTTGATTGAATAAAATTAATGTTTTTATTTCACTTATATATTTGGTAAGAGAATATCACAAAAAAGAGAGAAAAATACTTCAGAGGTTCTGGAAGAACAAGATTATTTTTAAATTCTGTAAAAATCCTGTAAAAATTCCTGGAATACTTGCCAGTCTTTTTAAATCTCTTAAAATCCGTATAAATGATTAGACATCTTATAATTTTTATTGAAATCCTATAAATCCCTTAAATATGGTGAAATATTTGAAACCCTTAGAAATCCTGATAAAAGTTTCATATTTATTTCCTAAAATTCTATCAAAATCCCTTAGAATCCCTTGGATTCTTTTGAACATCTTTGACATGCTGGATTATACCTTTCAAAAATGTGCTTGAAGTTCTGACAGTTTAAATGAACGACATTTTTTACTGATGATTTTGTAAACCAAAAAAGGGCTATAATTTTTGTTTCTTTATATTGGGAAAAATTTATTATTGGAACAGAGTCATAATGCAGATTTTAAATTGCAGTTGGAACAATATTTATGGGCCAAATAGAAACGGGGACAAAAGTTTCGTTCATTTGAAAGCTCGAAACTTCAGGTACATCTTTTACAATCCTTTCAAAATTGTGTGATATCATACGAAATTCATTGAAAACGCTTAAGAATTTTCAAATAATTAACTGCTTAATTTAATTTATCTTGAAATTCTAAAAATCCCTCAAATATAGTAAAATGTGTGGAGAATTTTAAATACACTACTATATGTTGTAAAATACTTTGAAAGCTTTAAAAAGCCTTAATCATTTAAAATTAAATTAAATGAAAATCCTTTAAAAAAGTTTTAATCTTTAAAATCCTTTGATACGCCATACAATTACCTGACATGTGTAGAAATCTCATCAAATTTCCTGGCCTTTAAATTACTTCCTAAAGCTTTTCTTTTGCAATCCTTTGCAATTTTCCGTAAATTATCTAAAAATCTATCTATCTATCTAAAAATCTCGCTAAAAATCTAATCTATAAAATGATAAAAAAGGAAGGAGTACCAAAATCTTTAAAAAGGGTTGAGAAGGGACAAGATGGTCCAATATAGCAAGATTTAGATTGGAAGTCGAGGTAAGGGAAGGAATTTAATGGGTAAAGAAAGAGAACAGAAAGTGATAAAGGAAGCTGGGGAAATAATGTGGTAAAGATTCTATGGGAGTCTGGATTGTTTACTCCTTCGAATGAATTTTTGTGGCACCTTCTGGAATTTAATTTGCACATTTAATAACACTTTGTTGTCGCTATATAAGATACTAGTCCGAGACAGAAAGAGGAGAGAAAGCAGACGCGAAAAGTTTCAACTTTTAACTTTCATCCACGGGTTAAACTTATGAAACTTAACGGGAGGAAGACCCTTGCGTAGACACTTTCAAGCACTTTGGAGTTTTATTTTCAGCAGCGAATTGGTGCAGCAAACTTGGAAAGACCTTCAGGAGCATAAAATGAAAGAATTTTCAACAACACAGAAAAATGTGCAAATTTATAAAAACGAAAACCAAACGATTGTGAAATTCTAATTTAAAAAGTATACACTCTTCTTTAAAGTAGTATAAATTCTTTTTTTTTAAGTTTTAAGAATAACTAGTTTTTACTTTAGAAAATTGAATCTTATTTTACTTTATTTTTTCTGATTGATTCTGAACGAATCTATTTAAAATAAGATCTTTTCTAAATACAGGGTAGCCAAAAAATTAATTTTTAAAATTCCATGAGACGTCCATGATATCCCCTTGACCAACTTTTCATTTTCCCTGAACACTAATATTCAAAGGCCAGCAAGAAAATCTCGTAAACTTTTTAACATAGAGTCTTTTATAAACGGAATTCAGGATAAAATTTAAAAAATTCAAGTTTATTTATTTAATTATTTCAAACAAAAAGGTATAAGCTTTAACCAAAAACAGATGCGTTTTGAACTAAATAATGTAATTTTTATAAGAAATGTGAATCTTTAACAAAAAAGATGAATTTTTACTCCAAAAGGATTAATGTTATGTCCCAATTGAAGAATGTTCAACAAAATAGTTGAATTTTCAACAAAATACCTTAATTTTCACATAATAATGAAATATTCAACCAAGGAGATCAATTTCTGAGCCAAAAAAATTCAACCAATGAATATTTTTCGGTCAATTTTGTTAATAATTCTGTTTTTTTTGGCTGATGATTAATTCTCTTAAAAAGATGAACTTTCTACCAAAAACTATAATTTTTCAACAAAATTAATGAATTTTTAACGAGCTACTTGAATTTTCAATTAAAGAATACAAATATTTAATTAAATAATTGAATTGTGCACCATAAAACAAAGAAGTTGCAATAGAAAATGAAATAGTTACATTTTTAGTTTTAAAAAATTAAATTTCAGCCCAACTGATAAATGTTCAATTCAAATGATCATTCTTAAGCTGAATAGTTGCATTTTGAATAAAAAAATGAGTTCTTCTGAACGAATCAATCTTCAACTAAATTTTTACAAAAAACCATAATTTATCAACCAGAACTGAAATAATTAAATTTTAAGTTGAAAAGATCAATGTTGAACCAACAAAAAAAACGCATTTTTAACTAAGAAAGATACATTTTTAACTAAACTTATGGGATATTCAACTGAAATAATGGTTACATTTTGAGTTCAACAAAAAATAATAATTTTCAACCAAAAAAGACAAATTTTCAAAAAATAGTTAAATTGACGTCAAAAAATTCCTTTTCATCAAAAGAAAAAATAAGTTTTTAATTAAATAGCTATTGTTCCACCAAAAAAATAAAATTTTAATTAAAATGATAAATCTTCTACCAAAAAAATTAATAGAAAAAGTATAGGAATTTTCTAAAAGATAGTTGAATTTCCAATTAAAAAAGACAAATTATATGAACCGAATTGTTGAATTTAGAACTAGAAAAGATGAATTTTCAACCTAAAATGTTATAGTTAAATTTTCAATTGAAGAAATTAATTTTCAAACAAACTGATGAATTTCTACCAAAATGATGAATCTTCAACTGTAATAAGTGAATTTTATACCTAACAAAAAGATGAATTTTTAATCATAAATATTAATTTTCTACAATAAATACGAATTTTCCACAAAGTACATACCTTTTAAAACGAATAGTTTATCATCATTTTTAAATAAAAAATATCAATTTTCAACCAAATAGTTGAATTTTTATACAAAAAGTTGAATGTTCAACCAAAAATAGAATAGGTGAATTTTCCGTTGCAAATCTAATTCTTAATAAAAAACGCATTTTCTGCAAAGTAATTAAATTTGCAACTTGAATAGTTAAATTTTTAGTTAAAAAATGATTTGCGACCAAGTAGTAACATTTTAAAAAAGAGATGCATTTTTAATTAAACTGATCAATCTTGAAACAAAAAATTAATTTTTAACAAAGAATTTAACGTTTGACCGGAAGTAGTTGAATTTTTAAATAAAAAAGGTACATTCGCAATGGACAATGTAGCAACATTTCTTATTATAATTCAGAAAAAATCTAAAAACTACTTGAAGTAATTTTTTTTTTAATTTGGAAGAGAGAACTTTTAAATTGTGACGAATTCTGACTTGGATCAGGGATTTTTTAAACTCCTACCTTTTAAATCCGAATGATAATTCTTTTAAAAAACTCCACGAATTTAGATAAAGAAAAATCACTTTTCTAAATTGTCTAAAAGGATCAAAATAATGAAAACTTGAATTTTACAGCGACAGGCATAAATTCCTTGTTTTTATATGAGATTCACTGTCAATTTCTGTTTTTTTATCGGTCATTTTCCGGCCTTTCACGGCTTTCCGGACAAGTCACCACCCTGCTTTTCTTGGGATTTAGAAATTTTATAAATGTGTGCATACAATAATTTACAAGAAAGTAGATTTAATTTCAAAAGAACTTATTTTACTTTTGTATTCCTCTTCTTCATCTCAGGAGCTGAATACTACCGATTTCAATGGGACTTGGAACTAGTTTCAAATTTGAAACAATTTGTTAAGATGCAAGTTTCAAATTAGTTCATGAATTTTGAAATATCTGGATCATCACAAAGACAGAGTTCCGCGTGATAGCGGAAAATAGAGGTTTGTATTAGGAGAATAGGAAACGGTAACAATTGCTTACACTAATAAGATTTGCAGCACTAGAGATTCTATAATATCGTCAACAAAGATATCATACTATATGTCCAGATAATGCTCTACATCACTCGGTGATTGGATCCAGCTACGAGGTCAAATTTATTAGATTGATTCAATAATAATTACTCTCGATAAACTATTACAGCCTGTCAATTGACATCATCCATTAAAACAACAAAAATCATACATTTTTTACCTATCGTTAAAGGTAAATTTAATGCCTTTAGTTGTAAAATGAATCACACAAAATATGTTAGTTCTGATAGAATTCATAATAAAAAATTAAAAGCTTAAATTTAAATATCTAACAGTTTTAAGGAATATCGGTTAAAATAATAAATTTATTAATTGTGAATGCATACATTTTTTAAAATAATTTTATGTTACCTTTAACACAGCCTCAAATGTTTCAAAAACAGGAGACATAGGGCGGATTTTTCACGAAAATATGGGAAAAGGTTATTACAAAACAAAAATATTGCTTTAAATGCAATTGGGATGTAACATGAAATTAATCCTTTACACTTCAAATATTTTAAGTCGAAATATCCCTAATAAGTAACAAAATATATACTTGCATTTCTAAACAAAACGGATTAAGTTTTAACAAAAAAAGGTGAATTTTCAATACACCAGTTCAAGATTTCAAGTAAGAAAGTCGGATATTTTAAAAAACAGTTAACGTTTTAGACCGAAAGGATAAATTTTCAAACGGAAAAAATTAATTTTTCACACAAAAAAGTACCAAGCTATCAACAAATTAGTTGAATTTTTAATCAATTAGTTAAATTTTCAACGTGCAAAGATGAATATTCCACCAATCGGACAAGTTTCGAAATAAGAAAAATTAAAATTCAATCAAAAATAGATGAGCTTTTAAAACTAAGTGTTATTTTCAAAACAAAAACAAGACAAATTATTCAGAAAACCCTTGCATTTTCTACAAATTAATTAAATTGTCAACAAAATAGTTAAACTTTTAAGCAAATAATTAAATTTTTAATCGAATAATAAAATTTTCAAACAAAGATGAAATAAATTCTACCAAATTGTTGAATTTTCCATCCGCCATGTTGAATTTTCAACCACGAAAGATAATAAATTCTAACAGATTGTTGAATTTTCGAAATAAAAAGAAAAATTAGCTACGAAACATTCAAATTTTCATTAACCCAATATGAATTTTCGATGAAGAAATTAATTCTGAAAAAATTAGTGACCAAATAAATGAATCTTCACTAAAACTATGATTCTTCAACCAAAAATTAATTTTCAAGAAAGTCGTTTACCTTTCGACACAAATAGTTCAATTTAATAGTTAAATTTTCTACCATAACGATGAGTTTTCAATTAAATTAAAGTCTTCAAGCAAAAAAATAAATTTTTAAGAAAGTAGTTAAATACTTTTGACCAAATGGTTGAATTTTCTAACAAATAAAAATTTTTCAAGCCATCAAGACGAATTTTTAACAAACAAGTTTAATTTTCTACCAAAAACGATTAGTTTGTAACAAATGAGTTGAATTTTCAACTAAATAGTAGAATTTGTAACCGAAAAAGATGAATTATGACCTACAAATATAGTAGTAGCATTTTCAATAAAAGAAATATAAGCTTTTAAACGAAGTAAATGAATTTCTTTAGAATAAATTTATTAAATTTTTTATTAAAAAAAATAACTAAAATTTGTTAGTATGGCCAGTTTTTTATTTCACTTTATTGAAAAAAATTAGAAAAAATTAGCTTGCCTAAAAAAGTTTAAAAAAGTGGAACTTTTAAGCGTAAATTAAATGATAAATTTAAAGTTTAGGAATTTGAAAATACATTTAATACCAACGAATTATCCTAATAGCAGGCTACGAATTCATTTAGTATATTAAAAATAGTGTCAATGGTATAGCATTAATTGGAAAAAATAGTACCAGAATAGTGTTATGCAATTGTATAAATTATAAATCGAGGGTTTAAATATTTTCTAAATCCGTCGCAATAGTTTAAAAGCCTTGAAATGTATCGAGATCCTCTAAAAATTCCTGGAAAACTATTCAATCTTTTTAAATTCCTTCGAAATCTCATAAATTCTTTCCAAATCCTATCAATTCCTTAAGCCATGAAATCCCTTTGAAATCTCTGAAATCCGTAAAAATACTTAGAAATCCCTACAACTCCCTTGGATTTACATTTTATTTCGTCTATTTCCTAAAAACTCACAAGAATTGTTATTCATGAATTAAAAATTCGGATTCTAATATACATTTTTTTCTATTTAACCAAGAATAACTTCAAAGTAAAAAGAAGCATTTTAAATTTAAAAAAACTTTACATTGGGTCAAAAGAAGTTGGATCAAGAAAAAAATTTAAAAAACCCTTAACAAATTTGAAGACTCTTTAAATTCCTTCGAATGTATTAAAATACCCTTAACTCTCTGAAATTCTGTTAAATCTCTTGAATCTTGTGAAATCCCTAGTAATCCCAAAAAAATCGAGAAAAATCTCGAAAAACATCTTAAGATCAATTTCTTTTAAGTCCTTTAAAAATAATCAAATCTTTTGAGTCCTTTGACATTCACTGAAATCTATTAAACACTTTTGAATTCTATTGAAATACTCTGAAATCCCTGGAAAACTCTCCAATTTTGTTCAATCTCTTCAAATCTGTAGAAATTCTTTACAATTATATAGGACCATTTTTTATAATCCTATGAATCGCACAAATAATTTAATATTCCTCCAAATATTTTGAGTCTACTGAAATATTATCAAATGATTTGAAATTCCTTGGAAAATCCTTGGATTGAAATCTTGAAATTTTTTTGAATCCTTTAAGATTTTAAAAATATATTCTAAAAGATTAAACAACAAAGTGAAAAATAGTTGCATCAGCGAGAAATTTGAGAAAATAGTAGGGTTAGTGTCATACTTTTCAAAATAGTAGCAAAATAGTGGCAACGTCCTATAAAGTGTTTAAAAGTGTTAAAAGTGTTAAAAGTGGCGTCATTCCGAAGCCTTTAACAGTTTGAATTCTCATTTTTCTAATGAGAAAAAAATCTAGCAATTCAGATATAATATAAGTAATTAGGTCGTTCCGCTCCACTACAAGAGACAAGATTTTTGGCATAAATATGATAAGATAAGGAACAAGGGTGCCTAGAGTGAAGAGGTGCATACAATATATAAAAGGAGGTCAAAACGCTTCCTTGCTTCTGCACAGTGGAGACTGTTTTTTTTTTCTCCCACTTTTGACAAAAACCTTATTCAAATTTGGAATTGAATTTGAAATTAGACTTCAATAAATCAATTGAAATAAAACGCTGATTATTCCAATTCATTTTACTAATAAAGCAGGGTACACGCACTTCCTACACGTTTCTTATTTTGATTACCTAATTATCAAATAAAAATATATATTCCAATGTAAAGTACTATAAATGATAATTAATAACCAGAAATTTAAGCAAACATAAAAATAGCTACATCGGTCTAAATAAAACTTTAATTGAATTTTAATTTTAATCGGCTTTGAGTAATCTGAAACTTCACTTTACACATAAGACTTTAAGTCATCAGTAGTGAAATGAAAGAAAATAATAAGTTCATGTTTTAATTTTCCATATTTATAATTAAAAATCTTAAAATATTAAAAATATTTCTGTAATAGATCTATCTTGAAGATATATCAATTTTTATTATGTATAATTAAAAACGAGGTAGTTTTGAATTTTTTAAATCTAGTTGTGAAACTTGAAATGCGTATGTTTTGTGATTGCAAATTAAAAAAAAATTTATTTCTTCAACTCTAAAGATTCAAATTTTAAAGTTCTACGACTTTGAAAAGTCGCAATTGAAGAGGTTTCAACTTTAAAGATGTATGAATAAATTTGGATGATTCTGAAGATCAAAATTAAAGTTTTTAAATGTAAATCTACCAAATGATAGAAATTTCGAATGTAAAAAGTCTAATTACGGTATTTCTAATTGTTTGACCTTAAATTTGCATACTTTTTTATTTTAAACTGTCAAAATAACAAATTCTTCAATTTTAAAGATTTATAGTTTATATTTCTGCAATTTTAATAACTTGAAATTTACAATTGAAAATTCTTAAATTTTGCAAATATAAAATTACAAATTATTCAGTTTTCAAGATATACATTTAACCGATCATCAATTAAAAACTCTTTAGCATCAAAGATGCATAAATAAAAAATTTTAAAGATGTAAACGAATTATAAAATTTCCAATAATAAAGATTTCTGACTCAAAGTTCTACAATTTTGAAAAGTTAGAATTGAAAAATCATGAATTTTAAAAATGTATACATAAAAATGATTAAATTTGGATAATTGTGGAGGTGAAAAGTCAAGTTTTCAATTTTATATCTTCCAAATTGGAAAAACTGCGAATGTAGATCACAAAATTGCAGAATTTTTCATGATGAAACTTATTATTATTATTATATTAAACATGTTGTGACAGGCTTGGATTTTCATATATTTGGAATAGTTTTGCACGGGGCTGTCCCGGAGGTCCATCAAGCTAGCACCTCCACAAACCTCCAAAAACGAAATTTCCAAATTTCTTTATATCAGAATTTTGG
>JAWWLR010000004.1:18226525-18237757 GCA_035041075.1 Acraspis erinacei | reverse complement strand
ATGTTCAAAGTTCTCCTGTACGCTTCTTTCTTTGCTTTTTGGGCAGCCTCAATTTCATCATTCCACCATGCATCACCGGACATTCTTCCTACAACCGCGGTACCACACAGTTCGATCGCACATCTAACAATTATATCCCGGAACATAGTCCATGCGCCTTCTATACCTTTATTTCGTATAAGCGCCTCCCAAGTTGCCTTACCTAGGCTTTCGATTATCTTATTTTGGAAATCCGGTTTCTGTAGGTTCTCAATTTTGATTCGCGTTTGTTCTGTTCTCTTGGTTCTCTTTTCTTCCATCCCCGAACTAAGTTAATTTTGGAGATCAGAAGGTAATGCTCACTATTGCATTCAGAACCACTCTTGACCCTTGTATCTTTGGCCAGCTCTCTTAGTCTTTCATCCGCAACAACAAAGTCAATTTGGCTATTTCCCTTAGAACACGTGTACATGTGAATCATTTTATGCCAAAACCAAGTGTTTGTAATAAACAGACCCCTTTCTAAACATAAGCTAACTAATTTATCTCCCTTATAGTTTGTCCTTGGATCCCCGAAATTACCTAGTAGTCTTTCTGTATCCTGATATTGGATGCCCACCCAACCATTTATGTCTCCTAGCAGAATTATTCTTTCCCCATGATCGCAAATATTTCTTGTGTCATTTAAAGTGTCCGAAGAGGCGTGTTTTACTTTTATGGTATCACTATCAGCTGGCGCGCAGCACGCTAGGATAAATAATCTTCTCATTCCTACTTTCATTCTAGCCCACAGTAGTCTGGGAGATACGAAATCATGATCTCCGAGATGCTGCTTCGCTCTTTCATTCAAAATCAGAGCTACTCCTTGTCCCATGTGTTTCACTAAATACGCCTGAACATATTTCAAAATCGCCTTTCAACACCCCCTTTCTCTAAGTCCCTGCTTTCGCCTTTCATTTTCTTTGCTTCAGGATAATTCTTTATGGCGAATTAAAAAAATTCTCTTTAGTTTCTCTGTACATTCATAATTTCAAGTTCTACAATTTTGGAGAGTTATAATTGAAAATTTATAAATTTCAAACACAAGAGTTTTCAATTATGAATCTCCTAAATTGATAAAATTTCTAATGTAAACCATAAAAATAAAGAATTTTTATATGTAAAACTTAATACTTGCATAATATGTAATAGTAAATGTTAAAAATCAAAAACTCGTTTTTTTTAAAGATTGCCAATTTAAATTTCTATAATTTTGAGGATTCACAAAGGAAAATTTTGAAATTTTAACCAGCTGTACTTTAAAATTCCTTTATTTCAAAGATGTGTAAATAAAAAATGTTAAATTTGGATGATATTAAAGTTCCAAAGTCAAGAGTTATCAATTCTAAATCTACCGAAGTGAAGAAATTTCAAATGTATAGCGTCAAAATTTACGAATTTTTCATTTTAAGACTTGAAACTGGTATAATTTTTCATTGTAAATTTTCAAAACTAAAAATTCTTAGGTTTTAAAATACGACAATTGAAATTTCTACCATTTCGAAGATTTAAAATTTAAAACACTCTAATTTTAACGATTTGGAGTTTAAAATTCCTACATTTTGAAGATTTGTAAATAAAAATTCTCAAATTGTTAGATTTTTAATGAATTTGAAATTCGAAAGTCAAGGTTTTTCAATTCTTAATATGCCAAATTGATAAAACTTCGAATGTAGATCATAAAAGATTATAGAATTTTTCAACGTAAAACATCAAACTTACATACTTATCAATTTAAAATTTTTTAAAAGTTATTACATTTGAATATCCCTAAATTTCGAAAATACAGTATTGCAAGTTATTCAATTTAAAGGATTTATATTTCAACGATATTTAATTTGGAGCAGTGTTTTGGAATACTTTAAATTTGAAGATGTACAATTGAAAATTCTTCAATTTTAACGATTTGCAATTTAAAATTCTTCAATTTTAAATCTTTGCATTTCAAGACTTTTCAACATTAAATGTATATAATCGCAAATGGTGCAATTTTTAATGCTCTTTTGGAATAGTTGAACTAAATTTGCGATTTAATTTTTAGGTTAATTTCATGTAGAATATTATCTATCTACACAAATAGTTCAATTCTAATCAAAAAATATTCCAGGTATATTCTTATATTACATCATTTTATTTATAATAATTCAAAATTGAACATTTTTAAAAAATAAAAATAAATAAAAATAAGGAGTCAAAAGACTTTTAAAAGAAAAAGAAAATAATTAAAAAGGGTTAAATGTGAAGACTTTAAATAAAGCATTCTTTGAGAACGTTTCAACTGAAATGTTCGAAAATTGCCAAAATTGTAAATTTGTTAATTAGTTTTAAGAATTGTAAGACGCTAAATTACAAGCACAAGAGTTTAAACTTGTTCTATTTTAAAGTTCTCTTTATACTTTTCCAAGTGAAAACAATTAAATTAAACAAATCTATAAAAAAAAATATTTTCGAATTAATTTTTTGTAATGAAACTGAACAGTATGAACGATTTTAAATTATGAGGATAAAGTCTAATTCAAATAAAAGTGTTCTTTTTTAATTGTATTCTTACCTTGTAAATAGGTGGTTTCATCCACACTTCTTGAATTCGTATTTTGAAGTCCATAACTTCATTGGATCCAGAATAAAAACACACGAAATGAAACAAAAAGTCTCAAAACACTTCTTCACAGTTCCAATTTAAGTTTTTTTTATAAAAGACTTTCAGAATCCAGTTAAGGATCCACGGACTCTTCATTTTAAAAACTGAGCAAAATTTGTAAATATATTCTTTTTCACACCTCACCATCCCATTGTCTTCATGAGTATAATAAAAAATTTAATTCCATTAAAATAAGCCTTTCAATAATAAATGTGTCGTTTTTTTAAATTACGGTCTTGTAACTAAGTTTTGGAAGTTTTGTTATCACATAATATAATTCCTCTGCCTCGTTCAGCTCACTGGAAGCTATAAGTCTGCTGCTTTTAGCGACGTAAAGTATTAAGGAAAAATAGAAAAAAATGAAAGAAAACCATAGAATTTCCGGATAAGACGGATAGCTTTATAGAAATTCTTCTGCGACTCGACATTTTCCTTTTTTAAAGACGACATGCGATTTTTCAATTCTGCGAGAATTTTCTCAGCTGGACGCTTGAGGGAATTTTAGCTTATTCTTAGAAAAACAGAGAAAAGAGAATTTCAACATCAATAGGATAAAAATACTTCAAAGCACCTTAATTTCCAATAATCCTTCAATCTTATTAAAAGCATGATAAACTAATTAATATTTCAAGATAAATATACAATTTAATTAAGGTATATTCTTTAGAGTTTTGAATTACATTAATATACATTTTGAAGTTATATAAGCGTTATTAAAAATTGATAAGCAATCAGAGCAGGCAATAATGTGTGTTAAATTATTGCAATAATCAAGCTCATAAATTCGTTCAATGTATGATTATAAACTTTGCGCCTCGAGGGAACCTCGGGAACAATTGAGCGTTAGATTTTCAATCGCTTCACAGAATAACAAATATTTAACAAACCTGATGAAAGAGATAAATATAACAAAATTGAGTGAATTTCAGATTGATAGACAGTTGACAAACAGCTTAATTTTGAATATTTCAATTATAAACAATTATATATATGAAATATTTAGTCTTTGATAATAATTTTCGTAGAGAATGCGGATGCGATTATCATTTTCATAATAATGTCCAGATTATTGAAGAATGATATTATAAAAATATCAATAAAATTAATCAAACTTTAAAAAAAGAGAATATAAATTAAAAAATTAAAAATGTTCAATTAATGAAACATTAAGACTTCTTAGATTTGAAATTGGAAACTTTTTGTATTAATTTAATTCATATTTAAAATATAGTGAATTCACAAACAATTTAAACGGAAAGGGGTGGCGAAAGTTGCCAAGGAGCCTAAGATTCTAATTTCAGTTTATTATGTTGAAAATTTTCTTAATTTCTATGTTTTAAACTTTAAATTACTCAAAACTCTGCCCTCGACTTAACCATTCCAAAACCAAAGTTTTTAACAGCTCCAAACTTATAAATGATTTATATTTTATGTCATTTGGTATCTATTTAATTAGACGATGTGTCTCGTCCCGAAATTCGTTACTAGTCCAATATTTTTCATAAACTTGGCTAGACGTTCTGAATTTTCGGGAAGACTAGTCCATACCCTTTTCCAACTCACCCAATTTTTCGGGACTAGACGCAGCCTGCATTAAAGTTTTTATCTCTAATTTTACTAAAATTTTCAGTTTTTGTCCTTGAGAATTAACAAATTTTTAAAAATCTTGTTTTTTTTACATTTTTAATCCTTCAAACTTATTAGTCGTCTCAAAGTGAATGTTTTCTTATTATCTATAAAAATCATAATGTTTTCAATTTGACGATATTTGCACTCTACAAATAGAAAAAAATGCATTCTGTTATAAATAGGATAATAAATGATGAAAATCACTCATTCAGGAAAAACATTTGGACCCGGGTGCCCATCACGGTACATTTTTGCACGTAAGTGGATTACAAATTAAAATTTCGTTTGGGGCGTTCGACAAAGAATACCCGCGTATCCATCATACAAATATTCAACTTTGAGTGGGTTTCGGTGGTTATTTAATATTAAAATGAGTTTGGAAATTGGTGGTTTCTGAAGGTAACTTTTGTGATTACTTCAGATTGTTAACATTTGTTAGTCTTCTGCGGGGAGGCACTTGCGATTTGTGCAGGTAAAAGTGATAGGGATGATTTTCGATTAAAAAAAAATATTATTAATGGGTAAAAAATGTAACACAAGGTTTTCTAAACGTGACCTAGGGATCGTCTAAAAACTACGTTACCACTTTATGGGGGGGTGGGGGAGTTCTCAGAAAACCTAAGGTTGGTAAAGTACGTATGGTAAATTTTTTTAGACGTTTCCAGACAATAAATGTTTTTAGTTGGAGATTCAACTTTTTGGATAAGAATTCTAGAATTTTATTAAAAATTCTTCTTTTTTGGTAGTAAATTAATCTTTTTGTTTACAAACTTACGTTTTTAGTTGAAAATTAAACTTTTTGGTTGAGAATTCTTGAATTTTATTGAAAATTCGTCTTTGTTGGCAGTAATTTAATCTTTTTGCTTAAAATTCATCTTTTTAAATGAGAATTCAAATTTCTGATGAAGAATTCTTCAACTTTGTTTAAAATTTCGTTTTTTTTTGATAAAAATTAATGTTTTTGCTTAAAAATTGATCTATTTTGTTACAAATTTAACCATTTAGAAAAAATTTTCTTGAAACAAAAGCATCGTCCCTCTTGACTATTTTTTTTTGAAGTACGCTAATATATCTTTTACACAAACAGAAATATTTGGCTGTGAGAAAAGGTGAAGTTACTTACATAAGGACAATTTTTGCTGCAAAAGGATTCCTGTGAAGTCAAATGAAAATCCTCTAAACCTTAAATTTAAGAAGAAATTCCATTAACCTCAAGAAAGATCCTTTTTGTCACAAGAGGACATTTCTCCGAGTGACAAGTAGGATTTAAATTTGAGCTTTCTGAAAAATTAAAAAAACTTGCGCTTCCCTTCTTAAAAACTCAACTTTTTGCTTGAGAATTCTTGAATTTTATTGAAAATTCATGTTTTTTGGTAGTGAATTAACCTTTTCGTTTAAAAATTCATCTTTTTCAGTTGAAACTTCAACTTTATGGTTGAGAATTCTGGTATTTTAATAAAAACGTATTTCTTGGTAGTAAACTAATCTTTTTCATTAAAAATTCATCTTTTTAGATGAAAATTCAACTTTTTGTCTGAAAATTTAACAACTAAATTTTAAACTAGAACTAGTATCTTAAAAATGAATTTTTTGGTTGACGATTCAAACTTTTAGTTAAAAAATCATCTCTTTGGCTGGAAACTTCAATCATTTCATTTAAAAAATTGACGATTTGGTAGAAAATTCGTTTTTTTATCATGTAAAATCACTTTTTTAAATTAGAAGTTCAACTATTCCATTTTTTATAAAAAAATTTACCTTTCTTAGTTTAAAAAAGAAATAATAACCGGATTAAATGTCACATAAAAACAATTAGGCACATTTCAACACTTACTCTGAAAATCCCTTTTTTTTATTATAATTGTTGACTTATTACCGAAGTTTATAATTCACCACACATTCACGTAAACAATATAGGAATATTGGCAACCTGACTCGTTATAAACAAAAAAATCAGTATAAACGTAAAATCGCAGTTTATGGATGGTTCTTTACGTGATTATTTAATTTTTTTTAGTTTTTGAGTTTTAGACGAAAGACACTTTTTGGTGTTTTTTAGGTAAAAAATGTAGGGGCGGATTTTTAGGGGTTGCCAAAATTTACGCTGAGTGTGATTATCCCAAATATGAATTTTTTTGCTTGTTTCACGTGGAGCAACTTGGGACTTATTCAGCAAAAAGTGGTAGCAGTTGTTTTCGGGTTTTTAAAAAAATATTATTATGGTATTGAAAATGTAACTTAGGGTTTTTTAAAGTTGACTTAGGTGATTATTTCAAATTTTTTAACTTGTTGAGTTTTTTGCCGAGACTCACTTGGTTTTTATTTAGGTAAAAGTGGTAGGGATGGATTTTTGCGTGTTATTGAAATTTACTATAAGACCGAAAATATAATTTGGAGTGTTCTGCAGGTGATTTATAGGATTATTTGAAATTTGAAAATTTGAGTGTTTTGCGTGAAGACACTCGGTATTTGTTCACGTCAAAGTAGTAGGGGTGGTTTTTGGGGGCTGCTGAATATTAATATGACGTTAGAAATGTCACTTGGGCTTTTTTGAAGGTGACTTATGTGATTATCTTAAAATACATTTTTTTATTGTACTATGTAGAGGTTCTTCGGATTTGTTGAAGTAAAAGTCATAGGGATGGTCTTAAGGGATTTTTTTATTATTATGTGACAGAAAATATAGCTTGGAGTGTTTTTATTGTTTTAATGTATGCTTTGAACTTGGTTCTACTCTTCCGAATTACATTTTTTTTAATTGAGTTGGGCACCCGGGAACACTGGGGGTGTAACAACGTGGAAAAAGTTGACAGGAAAGAAGCGGAAAATTGGATTAAAGTATAGCCGCGATATTTACACTCTTCAACGAAAACCAAATTACGTCTATAAAAATGGGATAATTATTAGCATCAGTTATTTCAGATTAAGAATATGACTTTTTTATATTTTGAATGCATATTCATATGTTTTAAAAAGGAAGCGGAATTATTCCTCTAAAAAATGGGGTAAATAATTATTAGCATCAATCATTCGGGAATAAAACTTTGACTATTATTTTATTTTGAAAGCATATTTATACGTTTTAAATGTCGTAAAAGTGAAAAGCCTATATTATTTTTCTTGAACTTACGAACGATAGGCACGTCCAACAGTTTTGTTACCTGAGCAGTTTCTTAAATAATAAAATAATCCCGAAATTGGAATGGTCGAATCGAGATCCCTCTATGGCACTGTTTAATGTTTATCCCTATAACGTGACTGGCGCGCCAACTCGAGACAGAGGGCAGCGACCTTTTTCCGCAGATTCACACACTCGCGATTTTACTTCCATCTTGAATTTTTATTTGATTTTTTAAAAATAAATTATCCATTAACTAATAAACTAAACTGAAAATAAATTTGAGAGAAAATTGCAGGACTGAATCAATATTTGGGGTTTATCACAAGGTTAAATATTAGGTGTGGCAAATCACAGGTCTCGTGTAAACACACTCGAGATCTTACTTGACACAGATTTTGAAATTTGACGCTTTTCTCAAGGTAAGGGCATTTATTGAAAAAACGATTTACAGCAAGAAAATTCTGCAAATTGAGGAAAGTTCTAGCTCTCATGGGAACAATACTTCTATCAGGTCTAAAATCTATCAGGTTTAAAAATCTGACAAATAATTCCGTACTTTCTCCTCAAAGCCAAGCAATTTTTTGCAAAAAAAATGTAATCTCATCAGCAGAACAAGAGAAACTATTAGCATGATTATTCATATCCGGGTAGAGAATATATTCATACTGGTATCGAGAATATTCATCTTCATTTTCGGGCTAATACAATTGCAGAAAAACTGTTTGCTTATGAAGAACAACCATCAGGGGTAATTAATCAATAATAATTAATTATTATTATCATCTCCCGAGAAGGTAGAAACCCCATATCTAAGAGTTAAAATCATCTCAGAAAAGAGAAGAAAAGTGAAGATATTAAGAGGGCCAGAGCTTACAAGTCTTCCCCTAACAACATAAATGTGCGTGACGGAATAAAATTTAGGGGAGATCCTGATTATATGAACATTGGAATAACAGATTCTTCTTGAGATATTAGGGGTCGTTAAGACCCTAAGCTTTTGGAATTCATAAAACTGACACCTAATAAAATTTGACCTATAAGACAAATGAAATATTCAAAATAAGAGAAAAGGAAGGAATTTTCATTACTTTACAGAATTTTATTTTGGGGGTACTTTCAATATGATCAGGAATATTTTATTTGGAGAAGTGGAATCCCTTAAGGGGTTTAAGGAATAAAAATGTAGGAAGACTAAATCAAAGAAATTTTAAAGTCTCGAATTCCGAATTATTGTTTTCAGAGTTTTGAGAAATTGTACTTAGGAGGTTGTTGGATTTGTTTAATCTGTTAGAAATAATGAAAGAAGATATAATAGAAGAAATTTTAATGACCCTTACTT
This sequence comes from Acraspis erinacei, assembly GCA_035041075.1. Taxonomy (NCBI): domain Eukaryota; kingdom Metazoa; phylum Arthropoda; class Insecta; order Hymenoptera; family Cynipidae; genus Acraspis; species Acraspis erinacei. The sequence continues at coordinate 18,229,009 of JAWWLR010000004.1, read as the reverse complement.
CTAGATCAAGGATGCAATTTCCTGATAATGTTTATCTAGATAATAATCCAAAGACTCTGAGAAAATATTTTAATTCGCCTTTTCCAATAACCCCCAAAAAATATATTTTAAGGAAAAATCAACTCTCTATTTCCAAACCCAAAAGCTTCGAGGATATTTCAAAACGACCACCAATTCGCTTTGTTCATTCTTAAAAGTTAGAACGTATTCTTTTTTTGTAAAAAATTATATTTAAGGGTTAATGAATTTTCTTAAACGCGTTTTTATAGATGAAAGAAAATAATATAAGAAATTTTAATGACCTTCACTTCTTGTACATTCGGGATCACTTTCCAACGTTTCGAAAACCAAAATATTTCTAAGGCATAATCATTCTACTTTTCCCACCCTTAAAAAGACAATATTTTAAGACCTCCAAAAATTCCCCTTGTCCAATGTCCAACACGTAGAAAATATGATTAAAGTCCTTAAAAATTCCTCTTGATAAGAAATGTACTTTAACGACAGAATTGAGTGTTTCTGCAACTTTATTTAGGATTTTCAGAATAATGGATATGAATATTTATTAAGTCCGAATTTTCTTTTTAAGGGCTTTGAGGACTTTTATTCAGGGGGATATTTGATTGTTTAAACTGGTTTTCGCAAGATGAAAGAAGACTTAATAGAAACAGTTGTAATGGTCCTCACTGGCAGATAAGGGGTACACTTTCCTGATGATTTGAATCTATATAATAATCCAAAATGCCAAAGAGAATATTTTGATTTGCCGTTCTCGAAGGCAAACAGGGTATACAGAATAATTTTGAAAGCATTTCAATTCCTCAATTCAAATCCTAAAAAAGAAAAAAATTTGAAATCAGAATTAATTTTCCTTTTCTAGTGCCCAAAACCCCAACATATTTTCAGGCACAATCAATTCACCTTTGCAAGCTCTAAAAATTTCAAGATAATTTTTAAGCCAGCAACAATTCCTCTTTTTCAATCACGAAAACGTGAAAAAATATGTTTAAACCCCGTAAATTTACCTTTTATCAATATTTTCGAAGAAGAATCAATTATTCTTTTTCAACTCTGAAAACTTTGATATTATTTCAAAACCCCAAAAATTTTCCTTTTTAAATCTTGAAAACGTAGACAACATTTTTTAAACCTATTCGATTCTTCTTTTCCAACGCCCATAAGCCTAAAATATTTTCAATGCACAATCAATTCCCCTTCTCCAACACTAAAAAATTCTAGGATATTTTCAAACCACCAGCGATGCCCGTTTTTCCAATACAAAAAATATTTACAACTTTTTTTAAACCGCCGCTAATTCCCCCTTTCCAACACCAAAAAACATAAGAAATATATTTCAGACACTTTATAAATTACCCTTTTTAATCCAAAAAATCTAAAATTAAATCATCCTCACTTGCAGATAAGGGTTGCACTTCAAAAACAGAGTTAAGTGTTTATGGAATCTTATTTTGGGTTTTGGGGATAATTTAAGCGTCTTGAAAAATCTTTTATGGGTTTAGACTTTTTTACGGGGTTGAATTTAAGAAACCGGAAGTGCAGGTACCGTTAGGGGTGGCCGGCGTGTCACGAGAAGGTAGGATAGGAGCCTAATGTGACAGGGCATACGCCGCGCGCTGACGCCGTGTGACGTTTGTACGCGACGGTACCGCGTGTCTTTTGGGGTGCCGGTCCAACTCTAGACTGCGCGGTTGGGCACACTCTCTCGCGCTTCTCGCCGCCTGCTCGTATCGATTTTTCCGCGCAGCCTCCGCGGCCGGTATACCATGTAATAGTCTCTCCTAGTCTCTCTCAGTCACTCTGTGAATCTCACTTGCTCTCTTTCATTCTCTTGTCTCACACAGTCTCGTCCTTTCGTCCTGTCATCCTTTCAATCCCTTTCTTAAGACACAGAACACATGGCTGATAGCTTTTAGTCCCTCCCAATCTTTATCTTCCTTTGCCGGTCTGCAGGAGCTGCAACGCTGCAAGTGCAGATTCAAGACCTTTCTCCGCTTTGTTGATGAGGAAAAAGAGCGGGTGTGGTTGATCTTTTCCAATTTCTCTATTCCTTCATCGGAAAATGAATCAATGTTATGTTCATTTTATCAATTTAAATTCGCGGGCTTGTACTCACTTCAGAGATGATAAATTAGTCAAATAGGTGCTCTGCTCGTCTAGAAAAAAGTGTTTTTTTTTAACTTACTGGAACTTTTATCAAGAAATTCTCACCTCACCATCTCGCATCTACCATATCCTACTCCCCCTCTTATCCTACATTTATAAAATTAGGTCTTTCTTTCAATTAGTCTTTCTATGCCCCCTCCCACACTTTTCCTATTCTAATCTCCCTAAATTCCGCTACTTACACTCCCTTGAGTACACCCATTCCCTTGCTATAACTCCCCTTCCCATATTTTCCTTTCCATGTTCGGGTTTTCCCTCGACAAATCACCATCATTTCTCATGATTTTCCATAATACTCCT
>JAWWLR010000004.1:18209873-18223356 GCA_035041075.1 Acraspis erinacei | reverse complement strand
CTCACTTCCCCACCACTCATCTAACCCTACTTCTTCAATTTTCCTTCACCTCCTTATTTTAATTCGCTTAATTCTCCTCCCCTCACTTCACCAACCACTTGATCACTCTTCCACAACTATACTTCATCCTCGACTTCCTCCTTTGCACACTTTTACAGTTAACATTGCTCTCCTTGTACTTTCCATCCACAGCCGTTAGCCCCCTCCCCCCTACTCACTAACAATACCCTACTACCCTTCCCCTCACCCTCCCCTAATTTCGTCTCACTTGCAAAAATTCCCTTCAACTCAATTCCCATCAATTCCCTAACTTTCAATCCGCACATTACCATATCAATTGCCCCAAGTCTTCCTACTTCCTCTTCCCTGATTTCCCCTCACTACACCTAATATCCCTCCTAGCATTTCAGGGACGCAAACCTGTCCGAAACTATAAGGGTTTTCTGCCCAGGGCTACGAAACTATAAAAATTAGTCTAAATAGGTGCCGCGCGCCTACATAAAAGGGTTTTGCAACCTACTAGGACGTTAATTACGAAGTTTTCAGCTCTCCATACCGTACTCTCCCTATTCTAATCTCCCTCTTCCACTCTTCATCAATCATTCTCATCTTTAGACTTTCCCTCCCCTACTGCCCCTTCCCCTAATATCTCAGCCTTTCTTATTTAGGGAAAACTTGCCAAGGGCTTCCCAGATTTTTCGAAGAATTCCCTAGTTTCTAAATTTGTAATAAATGTACAGAATCAAGACTAGTCTCTAATGAAAATGTACTTTTAGGGCTATTTAATAAAAATATACAACTTGAAAAATAAACAATAAAAAAATAACTTGAAATTCAACTTGAAATAAGGTTTTGTTGAACATTTTTCTGCTTGGCTTGAAAATTTCAATTCTTTCTGTAAAAATTACAACTTTGCTTGTTTAAAATGCAACTGTCTGTTCAAAAATTAATCTTTTTCAATTTCAAATTAAGCTTTATGTTGAAAACTGTAATGTTTCATAGAAAGTTGGTATTTCTGTTTGGAAATTCAATAATTTGGTAAGAAATTGAACTCTTTGATTAAAAATTTATTTATTTGGTTGAAAACTAATGTATTCTGGTAAAAATTCCGTTATTTTGGTAGACTATCAATTTTGTTGGTTCAAAATTAAGCTGTTTGGTTCCAAATTAATCTGATTGAAAAATAAACTATAAAATTTTTTGTTTAAAAAATCTCAAGCAAGATGTAAAATAGTTCTAATAGTGGCGTGAATTCAAGCTCTGATTTTCATAATTGTTTTGTAAGAACCTTTGATTAGATTTAAATTGCAGACCAACATCATACCATTTTTAGGGATACAGACCATTCAAGCAAAAATTGTATTCTTAAAAGCATACTTAGAGTTAGGGAAACTGGTTTTATAGCAGGTTTATTTAAATTTTAAAGCCTGAAGGAACTTTCTACACTTAATCTCATCCTTTTGACAATGAAAATACGATCGAGGCTGGGGTGGCATCAAAATTTCTTAACTTGCACCTATTTTTTTCCTATATTATTTTTCATTTTTCCTGTCCATTAATATTGAATAATCAGCATTTCAATTTTGTAACTTTTTTAAGCCACGAGGAGAAATCTTTTATGAACGGAATAACACTTTCTCAAATGGTCGAATTTTCCATCTAAAAGTTGAATTGAAAATAATTTCGCTTTTATTGAGTAGTTGAATTTTCGGGTCCATATCATGTCACATGAGGTATATCTCTCCGCGGAACGTCACACCTGCGGCAAGTCACACCTGTGGCATGTCACACCTGCAGCGTATCACATCTGCTGCATGTCACATCGGCGGCATATAACATCTGCGGTATGTCCCACTGCCGGCATGCCACAACTGCGACATCTCTACCCAGCGGCTTCTCTCACCAGTGGAAAGGGATTCGACCAATATTATTTCTGTGGCCAGACATAGGGGTGCCTTCCCGCCCCCACGAGACGTTGGGACAGGGGGAGGGGTGTGACATTAGAGTATTTATGTGATCAGTCACATAGGTGCTTTCCCGCCCCCACGCGAGGTTGGAAAAGGGGCAGGGGAGTAACCTTACATTATTTCTGTGACCAGTCACAAGGGTGCACGTGCGGTGAGAGATGCCGCAAAAATTTAAATTCCACTGTGAGAAATGCCGCACGGGAGAGAAGGCGCTAGGTAGAGATGCCGCAGTTGTGACATGCCGTAGGTGTGACATGCCGCAGAGAGACGTGCCGCATGTGACCTGACATGTCCCCGAATTTTCAAGCTAAAAAGTAGATTTGGATAAAGTTCGGAATAGCTGAATTCTTCGATTTTCTTCAAACTTTGTATAATTATGTATTATGATGCACTGATTATGAATATGACAGTTCAAATTGGCGACAAGGCCATTTTCATGGTAAAGCCATGCAAAAACCAACAAAATTATGGTTTTTTGCGTTCATCTAAGCCAATATGCAACATTTTGCAAAATTTTCCAGACAAAAGTTATAGACCTCATCAAAATAAATACTTTTTGTAACATACATTTTTTTTAAGAGTGATAATTCTTGCAAAAAATAGTGATAATCGATTTTCATTTTTAAAAAACCAATATTCTGTGACCAGTCACAGGGGTGCCTTCCCGTCCCCACAGGACCAGGAAAAGGGGTAGGGGTTTAATTGACATTATTTGTGTGATCAGTCACAGGGGTGCCTTCCCCCCCACGGGACCGGGAAAATGCGTAGGGGTTTAAACAACATTATTTCTGTGAACAGTAACAGGGGTGCCTTCCCGCCCCCACGGGATCTGGAAAAGGGGTAGGGGTTTGAACAACATTATTTCTGTGACCAGTCACAGGTTGCCTTGCTGCCCCTACGAGACCTGGAAAAGGTGTAGGAGTTTGCCAAAATTATTTCTGTGGCCAGTCACAGGGTTGCCTTCCCACCCCCCACGGGACTATGGAAAGAGGTAGGGGGTTTGACCAGAATTATTACAGGCGTGCCTTTCCGATCGACACGAGAAGCTGGAAATGCATAGGGGGAAATTGGCAAGGGGAAATGGTAGGGATTTGACTAGCATTATTTCTGTAATTAGTCACAGAAGAAACTATCACTCGTGGAAATAATTCTTTAAAAAGAAAATTTGTATCTCAATGAGATCTACAACTACTAATTGTTTCGGAAACTATCACTCGTGGAAAAAATGCTTTAAAAAGAAAATTTGCATCTCAATGAGATCTACAACTTTTATCCGAAAAATTTTGCAGAATTTTGCATATCGGTTGAGATAAACTCAAAAATCAATGATGTTTATGGGTTTTTTTACATGAAAATCGATATATCATTCATTTTCTTGGGAACTATCACTCGCAGAAAAAAATATTCGAAAAAAAATATGTACCTCAATGGGAGCTACAACTTTTGTAAAGAAGATTTTTCGAAATATAGCATATTGGCTCGATAAACGCTACTTCGACTTTGATGGTTTCACTTTCATGGTTTCACCAAGAAGATGGCCTATTAGCCAATGTTCTCTATCAAATTCGTAATCAGCGCATCAAAGTACATAAGTATGCGGAGTTTAAATAAAATCGGAGAATTCAGCTATTCGGAACTGCACTCGTCGATTTTTCACGAAAAGAATTGATTTTTTAACTCAAAGAGATGATTTTTCCACAAAAAAGTTAATTTTCGACCAAAAAAGTTTAATTTTCAACAACAAAAATTAGCTTTTAACTAAATGGTTGAATCTTGAATAAAAAGATATTAAACTTCAACTTACATTGGTTGCATCTTTAACCAAATGGTTACATTTTCAAGCCAAAAGCGATTGGAGTTTTAACCCGAAAATCTGAATTTTCAACAACAAAATTAAGTCTGGTGAAAAAATTTACCTACTACATAGAAAAAATATAAAAATTTCTAGGATAAAAGACGAGGTTTTAAAGGCAATAGACTAATTTTCAATGAATAAGATTAATTTTCTACTAAAAAAAACAATTAAATGTTAGACATATAGTTGTATTTTCAATATAAAAAGATAAAATCTCAACAAAAAATATAATAGTTGATATTTCAACTAAAAATATGAAACTTCTACTAAAAGAAATAAATTTTAAAACCAAAGACGTATTTTCAAACAAAATTAATTTTAAACCCGAAAATATTATTTCTTAACCAAAAAGTTCATTTTTAAACAAATAGTGGAATTTTCAAACAAGAAAGATTGCAGTTGAATTTTGAACACCAAAATAGGAATTTTTAACAAAAAGTTACTTTTCTACAAGAATAGTTGAATACTGAATCCACAAAGTTGAATTTTCAACCAAGAAGGACGTGAATTTAAGGATTGTATTTTAAAATGCAGTACATTTAAAGAGAAAAGGGCAAGTTTTTAGAGAATAGGAAGAAAGGGGATTTTGTAAAAAAGGGGAACGCAGGAGAATAGGGGAAATACGGTGACCCTTATAGATGTAACGTCTAAGTACATTTTTTTCGAGACCTAACGAAATTTTGCCTTACCTGTCTGATGCAACTAATGATATTAAATATGTATATATAAAAAATTATTTAAATAAAAATGAACCAAATCTTAAAAAAATACATTTTTGCTAATTTCCAAGAAATTCTAACATAAACAAAAGTTATATTTCTTAATTTTTAATTTGCATTTAATAGCACGAAGCACAGATAGAAAACATAGCCATACATTTTTGAACTCACAGGGAAAGTTATTTTCGTTCATATATTTTTTTAAGTTGATTAAAAATGATTTGCCATTGATTATAAACCAATATATTTAGATTATTATATTTTCTAAATAGGAAAAGAAATAATACAAAAAATCATATATTTCCAACATTTTCATATTTATAAACAACCGGGATTTTGTTAGGATCTCTATACTTATGAATAATAGAATCTAATACTATAAAAATCATATTTTATAGTCAGAATAAAGAAATAATTTAATCAATCAGCTAATCTCGCTTCTCTGGAATTAAATAATATTTATAATAATACCTTAAATTTAAAAAATTTCAATATGTATTAAAATAAGACTTTCTTAATTTGAGACTGTGAGTGCAATTTTTACCAATATTTTTTGTGTATTTCGAAAATGTAAGTTATCGCAATGTAGTAATTAGCATTGTGAATATTGTGGGGGAAATATTAAAATCTATTGTGTGCAGATATACGCGGGAAGTTAAACTTTTACTGTTTTTAATGTTTATTTCTATATATTGTTTTGTTGAAAATTTTGGATTTCACCGAAATTAATATTTTACACAATTTCATCGAAATTAATATTAATAGAAATTGCCAAAATGTAATCGATGTAATTGTAGGGCCGGTTAAAAAAATTACGTAGGTTTGTTTAATTAACAAAAAACTGAGATCAGCAAATTGGATGAATTGCTTCTTTATTTTCGCTATTAAAAAGAATCTTTATAGGTTAATCAATTTTCATCAATAAATGGAAAATTAGACGAATTTATATTAGCAAAAGTGTCTATGATTCATATAATTAGTTTTACTATATATAATTCCTGATGAGGTCTAAACAGGCTTCAAAACATATTAGTCCTAGTAGCATCAAAAAGACAGAGAATGAATATAAAGAAGAGTGAAAGGTTGGTTTTGGTTGACTCTTTATTTTTTCTCTCCTTTTTTTCTTTGTATTTTTTTATCAAATGAGCCGAAAAGGCAGTAGTTTGGAATTTGAATTTGTTATGTGAATTTATATCATGCTCTGATTTAAGTACATAAGATTATTCATGATAAAGCAGATTTTATGTCGATCTTAAATGAAAATTGTTTGTTCTAAAGCGATAAACCTACTTTCATTTATTTGGGATATATAGAACAGTCCTTGAACAATAAACGGCCAAGAGTCAGGTATTCCCTGATCTAATATTGTTTTATTTTTTACTCAATTTCCTTCTGACTTCACAATAAAGTTCACAACGTGTGCCCTGGAAAAATAAGTTCGCTTGACATTGATCTAGTTTCCAACTTCACTGCATCAGTATTACATGCATCTAGTGACGTAATATATACTTATGAGAAAATGCGAAGAAGATTGGGTAGAAAAGATGATTTATAATAAAAGAGAAAAGGCATAATAATGCATGGGTCATATATCGTCTGTAAAGAAAATTCAGGCAATTGAAGGTCCATTGTAGATCAAACTTCGAACATTACTAAAGCAACCAGTAAAAGGAATTCGCAACTGGAAATGAGGGCACAAAAAGAAATTGTAGTGGTTCACATTTCAAGGTAACTCATTTTAAAAAACTTAAACTGCAAATAAAATTGAATCGAAGATCATTTATTCGATTTAAATAAATAATCTCACTGAATAGACGTACAATCATGTATTTCTGCAATCCAAAGAAATGGTTTTATCTAAACCAAAAATATCAAATTATTGAAGCAAATTAATAAATATTTCTGTAAGTAAAACTATAATTAAGCGGAAGAACGTTGTTATCAGTCCAAAGAAATAAGAATTTTAAAAACTATAGGCAGTTGATTTAATCAAATGTGACTAAATCAAGGAAATCCCGTCAAACGAGGCAATTTCGTACATCTGAGGTAAATTCGGACACGCTTAAATTCCCTAAATTGATAGTACGAATGACTCAAAATAATTCCAAAACTCTGGAATCATTTCAGACCTTAAATGGTTCTAGATTCGGGTGAAAACCGTCCACCTTCCGCTATTTATACTATCAATTCAGGAATGTCCAAAATTAACCTTCATGTGCGAAATTATCCCGCTTAACGGTATTCCCTTCAAACAAATTAATATCCATTAACTGAAGTAAAAGGGTGTTTTTTTAATTGTAAGACGTGAATCCTTGCTTTAAAGCAGCGTTCCCTAAACTTTAATACATATCTTTTTAATAAATAAATATATTTCCAATGTTTCTTTTGTGGAATAAGAGCATGCAATGAAATTGAAAAAATATCAATTAATTCTATTAACCAAATACTAGATGCAAATAAATGAGAGATTTTCGGGTGTCTAATAATTTTCGCCCACCAAACTCCTGTTACTTTTCCAGTATTTTCCGGTTTGGTAAATAATTCTTAGATATAATTTTTAATATATTGGGTAATAGCGATAAATTAATTATGAATGATTAAACTGGAACTACAAAAAACCTATTTTTAAATCTTTGGTATGACAATTTAATTCGAAAATCTATATTCTGTTTAACATTTTTTGAAACCTTTATAAGTTTCAAATTGTTTTTGAATCTTTTTAAAACTTCTGAATATATTTTAAACCTAATTTATTTAATTTATTTATTTAATAAATTAATTTTTTTATTTTTTATTGACCTAATTTATTTAAACCTATTTTTTGAAATTTCAGGAAATCATTTGAAATGCTTTGAAATTTTTTTCAATTCTATCTTAGAATTTGTTTCTCAAAGTAAAAATTGTATGCAATTTTCCCACCTTTTTTATTCTCTTAAAACCTTTCAAACATCTTAAAATGCTTCTAAATGTTGTTTCAAAATCTTAAAAAATGCACATTATATTTGACACATTTTCAAATTTTTTATTATTTTTGAAAAAGACAAGTTTTCTGCAAAATAATTACTTTTTTAAACTAAAAAGATCAATTTTTATAACAAAAATTTGAATTTTCCTCAAAATGAGATTCATTTTCTACCAAGAAGATGAATTTTTAAAGAAATAGGTACATTTTCAACAAAAGAGATGAATCTTCAACCAAAATAATGAATCTTCATCCAACAAATAATTTGATTTTCAATAAAGTAGATAAAAATTCAATCCGTAAATATGAATTTTCAACCACAACAAAAAAACTCAGTTTAAACCAGATAATTGAATTTTCTTCCAAGAAGATATATTTTTAATAAAGAGCGTTACTTTTTTTTAACACAAACGAAGAATTTTTTATAAAATACATAAATTAGTAACTAAAAAATATCTACTTTAAATCAAAAATGGAAAAGTTGAATTTTCAGTTTAAAAATTAATTTGACTAATTTTCCACATAGTAGTTAAATTTCTAAACAAGACAAATTGATTTTTAAGAAATTGCAGCTGAATTCATTAGGAAAAGACAAATTTTCAAAATAAAATAGTTGAATCCTCAACCAAAAATTGCATTTTTAACCAAAAACGTAAAATTTTTATGTGAACAGAACAATGTTTATACATATTTTAAAGTAACTCGAATTAACTAAAATTTTAAAAAATCTTCAACAACAAATTTTTCCTTCAAACTTTTCAGATTACTTTCTGAAAATTTTTAAGTACAAAAATTTTTCAAGCATTTTGTAGACCACCTCAATTTTTATTTAAATTGTTTTTTTCCTAAACATTTTTAAAATGCTGTATAATTACAACAGTTCCCTCGAAATCTTCTGGATTCTTTTTTCACAATTTAAAAAATCGTTTGAATTGTTTTGAAATATGTTCTCTTAAAAATTAAATTTTCAAAATAAAAAAGAATTTTTAATTTTCCCATATTTGTTAGGACAATATTTTTATTCTTTTGTAATCTTCGAAAATTCACATTCTCCAAAACTTTAAATCTGAAACCCGACAAGAATTTGTATTACCAGTTTTATTTTAATTCCTGGCTATTTCTTGGCTACTACGTACCAATTTTTTTTAAATTTAAATAATTGAAATATAAAAATTGAAATGTTCCAACTGTTCAAAAGTATTATTTAATGTCAATAATAATTATAATATTACTGTAATAATAATATTTTTTATTTTTAATTAGATGGCAAACAGTAAGATATAACACCCAAAGAATCCTTTATTTGGCTTAATAATTTTCACATTTATTGAACGAAATATTTCTTTCTATTGAAGATTTTTTATAATTAAGGCACGAATCATTTGCCTCTCAGCAATATTTATTCAGCCAAATTAACTAAATCTGTTGTAAAAAAAGAACAACAAGAAGACGTAATTATTTAGATCAAGTAAATTTTTTGTTCAGAGCAGTATATAAAAGTTTAAAGTTACGTGAAGGGTTAACCACAAAGAATTCTGATGTAGTACTCGCAAATTAAAAATACTTAAAAGTGAATTCAGAATAATTAAATGTGAATTAAAAATAGTCCAAGGGAATTTAAAAGACTTCTAGAGAATTCAAAATGATTCAAATAATTAAAAGAATTCAAAGTTAGAAAATGTTGTACACCAGAGTGGACAACCCCTCTGGGCTACGGCGTACAAGGAGAGACAGGTAATTGTGAATTTTAGTTTCGGTTCATAATAAATACGAGTTAAAAAAAACTGTCGTTTTTCCATTAGAAAATTATTATAATAATTAATATTAGCATAATTGTAAAGGATTTTTGAAGAACATTGTATTTATAAGCATTTCAATAAATAAAACACAATGCAGGAGGCAAGAATCGAACGCGAAACTTTTTGGCTGTGAAGGCGAAGCGCTACTGCCTGAGCTGCCAGTCGATTTAAAGTATGTTTCGCTAAGCTCTATATTCCATAATACTGATATTTGGAAAGTCGATCTTCTCAAAAATAGCGAAAAATTTGCATAGTGCAACATTTTCTGAATTTTGAAAAATTTTCACAGATTTGACAAATGAGTACTCAGGTAATGGGCTTTCATTAAAAAAAATTAAGAACCAAAACAAAAGTTGACAATTGCCGGTCTCCTCTTGTTAATAACAAAATATTAGAATATTTTAAACTCTCTCTCATTTTTAAATATATATCAAGTAGGGTTATAATGCGTTAAAAAAAGTAATTATAGCAATAATCAACTTTTTTGAAATTAATATAACGTAATTAATTTCTACATACAAAACATTATTTGCAAATTCAATCAATGAGAAGTAAGTAGGATTTACAAAGTTGGGAAAATGAGTTTTAAGTCCAAGTAGTGAAGCTCCGCATATAGTCAGACAATGAGGGGTAAGACAATTCGCAGCTTTCACTGGAATATTGCAAGTTATATTACTGAATAGGATTTACATGTCAACTTGAATAATTCGAACAATAGTAATAGAAAGATGAAATAATAATTCGTAAAGGAAGAATATGTAAGAATGATAAAAACGTCAATTTCGGGTTCAAATTGAATTTCCATTCTTTTGTAAATAATTATTTGTTGTAATAAAAGTAAACGGTTGCGAACGAATCTCCTTATTTACAAATTTAAATAATAAAATAAAATCCTTTTTCATAGTTTAAGATGCCCTAAAAATTATTAAATTCGTTAAAATTCGTTCAGAACCTTTAAAGTCTGTTGAGATCCTCTGTGGTTTCTGTAAAACTCATCAATCCTTTTAAATCCCTTGAAGCCTTGGGATCCTTTAAAATCCATAGAAATCTCTTGAAACTGCATTTCATTTATTTACTCAGATTTCCTAGAAATCCTTTAAAATTCCGCGACATCTTTTAAATATCAATGATATTCTAGATTACTTTTTTAAATCCTTATAAGTTTTATGAAATCTTACGGAATTATTGATAAATTCATTAAAATTTAATTTAAAATCCTTGGAATCTGGTAAAATACGATACACTTGTTACAGCCCTTTGAAACCCCTTGAAATTTACAAAATTCCTTAAATATTTCATTTTTCTCGAACTTCCTAGACATTTTTTAAAACATCCTACAAACTATAAAATCGCTTCAAATCTATTTAAAAACACTTTAGTTCTTTTCAAATTTACTGAATTCCCTGAAAAACTCTCAAATTTTCTTAAATCCCTTGACATTAATTGAAATTTGTTATAATATAATGAAATTTTGTCATTTCTTTTAAAACCCGAGGCTCTTGAACGTCAGAAGGTGTCGCATAAGAGATCATATAGGTTTTTGATATTTGATACTCCTCTGTACGAAAAATAAAATTTAAATCCGCGTTCATGAGTTTTCCAATCAGATAGATGATTTTCCTATCATCGAAGACGAATTGTCAACCCGAAAAGACGAACATGTAACAAAGAAGTTAAAAAAAATAGTTCAATTTTTTAACAATATGATTCAACTTTTTACAAAGCAGTTAATTTTGAATAAAATGGTTTAATTTTCTACCAAATTGTTTAATTTCTAACGAAAATATAATTTTTTTAAACAAAACAAATAAATGTTTTACAAAGTAGTTCAATTTTTAACCAACTAGTTGAAGGAACAACCAAAAAAAAAAATTCTCAACGAAAAATATAATAGTTCATATTTCAACAAAGAAAATTTTGATTTTAAATTAAAAACAATAGATTTAATAAAAAATAATTTTAAAAAATCTCATCAAAATACATGAATTTTTATTTGCATTCATAAAATTCGAACTAAAAAAGGAAAAGTCACATTTTGAGTGAAGAAAATTAATTCTCACCAAAAAGAAAACAATAAAATTTTGTCAGCAAAAAAGTTAACTTTCAACAACAAAAAAATGAATCTTTAACCTATAAAATTAATTTTTAACGAAATAGTGCAACTTTTCACGATTTTTAACCCGAAAATATGAAAGCAAAAAAGAGTTAATTTACGACCAAATGGCTCAATCTTCAACTGAAATGATGAATTCTAAAACAAAACAAATGATTTTCAGTTCATAATTCAAAAAACAAGATTTTAATCTTGAATAAAAATCAGTTGAATTCAACCAAAAAAGATGAAGTTTTTAACAAGAAGATTTTTTTTTACCCAAAAAGACAAATTTTCAATAAGATAAATGAATTAAAAATTTAAAATAACAATTTACAAACAAAAATGAAATAGTTCATAGTTGGATTTTCTCATTGGATTCTGTTATTCAATTTATATTTAAGTGATAAACGATAAAACGACGCAGGTTTCTTGAAAACAAGGAAAAAATAAGAATTGTTTAAAAAATGAGTAAAGAGTTTATTGGACGGTCCCTGATGTGTACTTAAACATAGGTAGGGAGGTCAGCTCAGTGTGACGTGCATTTTGTGGGAGGAAGTGGGGCATGGAAACATAAAAAATATCCCAAGAGGGAGGAATGGGCTAAAACTCAATGAAAACAGCGTCGTGTAATATGTGAAATCTCCCTCAGTACGTTATCATATTATTATTCGAAAAAGATATTAAATCCTGGAAGTGGGTAAAACTTAATTTTTAACAACAACAAAAAAAGAAAAGAAATTTCAAACAAAACCATTAAATTTTCACATAAATAATTTAATTTTCTACCAAAGTAGTTTAATTTTCAATAAAAAATATGAATTTTGGACAAAATAGTTTAAGTTTCTACCAAATCAAATTTAAGATTAACAAAAATTTCATAATTTTTTAAAGACTTAAATTTCGCCATGTTTTGGCAACGATCCACAACTGAGCTTAGTATTTTTTTAAGATAATAAAATTCATTTATCAGTGATATAATATTGAATTACTCTTTTTCATTTTCCAGTAAGCAATTATAAAAAATAAAGAATAAAATCCTGCCTCGTGGATAATTAACGACCATGAACTCATTTTAATAGCATTGCTCACAATTACATATGTTTATGTGTATAAATGTTTAAAATGTATAGACAGTGTTCTGTATTGACAGGTTACGTGTAAATTATGTGGACGTCGATTGTTTTATGTCTATTGAATGGCTTTTTCATTATATTGTAGTTATAGGAGGTTTTCATTATTACTCAAAACTTCAGCTTGACTTTTCCAAGGTTTCTATGCGTAAAATGAAAAGACGTGTATCAGTAAACAATCTAACAATGTTCTCTGACATTTATTGACAATATATCAACACCCAACTAAACTATATTATGCATTAGAGGAGGTTTATAGCTTAGAGATCGCCTTCAGAGAGGCAACCCAATTTACTGTCTTGCAAACTCAGTCATCCTATCAGTAAAATTCTTGGCTCAAGTTTCTCTGGTTAGAAGGTGCAACCCATATTTACTACTAATTTTATTACTGCGACATTAAACGGGAAGTTGCAATTTGTGGAATTTATCAAGTTTTAGTTACTTTAATTAATTATTTATAGATAAAGTCACTAATGAGAGAATCCTCAAAGAAATCACTTTTTGTGGACAAAAGTATGCCAAAACAAAATCTTTTTTTTAATAACAAAATAAACAATATTTTTATCCTAACTTTTCAGATGTAACTTTTTTTTAAGATCTGCGAATTGGCTAAAGAAAAGCATGAGTCAGTGTCATTAATATACAGCAATATTTTTCAGTGGGTTAGAGTAAGAAAAAAATTGTTTTAAATGTTTTAAACAAATTAATGAACAAAAGCCATTTTTTCTGATTCACAATTATAATTTTTTTGAAATTTTCATTCTTTATATGAGAATATAGGATAGAATAGAATATAAATAGATATAATAGAATAAAGAAATAGAATATAAATTGAATATTTATATAAAATATGAGAGAAATGTATGCTCGATTGTGATTATTTAAAAATATCTGCTGATTGGCAATTATTTAAATAATTTTTATTAACAAATACATAGCTTTGGCTCGTCACAATG
>JAWWLR010000004.1:18097281-18107669 GCA_035041075.1 Acraspis erinacei | reverse complement strand
CCCACTGGGCACTTTAAAATCCCAGTCAATTTTCATGGAGAGGTATTGAATTTTCGAAAAATTGAACTCCTGTTCGAGGATATCCTCGCAACATGCCAAGCTTTTTAGGGATTGAAAAGGAGTGTCTACGAAATAAAACCATACTCATAACTTTTATTTCAAACCCAACCTCGCCCTCCCCTCAGCGCCCCAAATATGAACAAAAAAAATACATTTTTACGTATTGTTACTTTTTAGCAATTTCCGTCGTCTCTTTCATTCAAATGATTACTGATGAACAACTTGAATATTTCCAATGACTTTTTAAAGAAATTTCAATTTTTTAAACAAATGTATATTATTTAAACTATTCTTATGTATTCCAAAAAAAAATTTTAAATAATCTTATTTTCTGATCGAAATGCAATATTTTGACATTTTTTGGGGTAATAATTCTTTCTAAAAAAATTACATAATTATTTAAACAATTATTTGTTATTTATTTTCGAAGTGTCGAAAAATTGAGCCAGAGATGTGCACTTGTTTTAAACTGGTATGCTATGTTACTTTTTGTTACTAATTTATTTTTTGCTACTAATTTCGATACATTTCTTCTAACGCTTGACAAATTTATAATTGTTTAAATAATTTTTATTTGCTCAAGCAGTTTTTTTCGATAACTGAAAAAAAGAAATAACATAGAACACATAAAATTATTTTTTTGACTGTAAAGTGTATAAAAAGAATGTATGTGCCATTTTTCAATTGTTTAAACAAATATAATTTGTTTAAACAATTTCTTTACTAAAATATTGTTAAAATCGTATTTTCTGAATTAAACATAATATTGAATTATTTCTAAAAGTAGTAAATTCGGTTAGAAATGTCATGTCCTTGTTTAAACAATTTTTATTGGTTGAGGCAGTCTTCTATTAAAGTATCTTGATATTCATAAAAGAGCAATCTTTTGCAACTTGAATCGCAATTTGCATTAGTGAATGTATTTTTTTATATGATATAATCATGATAAAAATAGAAAAAATATGAATAATGGAATAATAAATAAACTTTGATCATTTAAATTTTATTATGATTTTGATGATTTATTTAATAGTGCGCCAAAAAAATATTTAAACCATCGATACACAATTTCAAGGAAATTTGAAGAAAAAAACAATAATTAATTATATAAACAATAACATAAAGCGTTTAACAGAATTTGCTACTCGAAATCATTCGATGTTATGCCTAACTCAGAACATACGATTTTAAAAATATTTTTGGAAAAGTAATTATTTGAACAAATTATAATTCTTTAAACAATTAAAAAGTGTTTAATATATTCTTTCTATACATTTTACATTCAGAAAAATAATTTTACGTGTTCTATTTCATTTCGTTTTTTTCGTTATCGAAAAAACTGCTTGTGCAAATAAAGATTATTTAAGCAAATAGAAGATTATTAAACATTAAAAGAAATATGTCAGAATTATGTAATTATTCAACAAAACGTAGCATAGGATACTAATTTGAAAATGAAGTTGATATCTCTGGATCAATTTTTAGAAATTTGGAAAATAGACAGTAAGTAATTGTTTAAATAATTACATAATATAATAATAATTGTTTAAATAGCCATGGGAAATATTCAAATTGTCCATTAGTACTTATTTGTATGAAAAAGACGACGAAAATTGTTCAAAAGTAACAATAATACGTAAAAATGTAGTTTTCTGATTTTTGGGCCATAATTGGGGCGATACGGGAAGGGTGAGGAATGGTTGCAAATAAAAGTTATCAGTACGGTTTTATTTCGTAGACACTCCTCCTCAATCCCTAAAAAGTTTGGCACCCTTCGATGAAACCCTGGAACATAAGTTCAATTCTTTGAAAATTCCAAATTGCCCCATGTTAATTAAATGGGATTTTGAAGTTCCCGCAGTGGCACGTGTTAATATTCGAATTTCAACAAAAACTTAGAGATTTTCTTTCTCCGGAAATGGAAAGTTTGGGTGGGGAGGGGGTCATGTCCTGTAGCTCGAAAATAATTTTTTGCATCACCCTTGGACACATTGGTAAAATTTTCTAAGTTTTCGCTTTTTATTATTCGACAATGCCCTCCAAGTTTTTTTTAGCCAAGCCCATTTAAAATCTTAAAAATTTGAATTATGAATTATGAATTACAGATCTAATGAACAGATGCTTGCAATTACTACAAATTAATAGAGAATACATTGAAAAAGTCCCTTTACCGCATGAGCCAGCGACCAGATTTTTTTTAAAAATTCCAATTTTATAAACGAAAAAGTAGCAACTTTTTTAAAACTATTTTTACGACCTGAGCAGTGACGAAAAATAGAAATTACAAAAAATTATTGAGTACGTTTCCAAATTGCACATTATTCCGTTTTTTATGTCACGGTCAATCCGTTCATGAATTTCTCCTTTCCTTCTTGTGAGATTTATCTGTGTGCCCCTTTAATCTAACGAAAACTCTACAAAAAAATTTAAGAACAAAATTAATACGTTTTTTTAAGTGGGTTTAAAAAAGTATTAAAGTATATTAAATTTCGTACTGTGACGTAACTTGTAGTAAATTACCTGACAAGCTCCAGCTTGTACATCCGGAATAGAAGCACAGATTTGAGAATCAGAAACACGAAATGTTCCTTTCGAATATTTGTTTTTGCAAAACGTTTGGTTTGCAATCACGAGATTAAAACGTTGCAAATGGTCAATAATATAACCATCAAACTGCAATAAAAATATTATAAAATATAACTATACAATTCATTATATAATTTCCTAAATATCAATACATTGAAAGTTTACAAAATTTTTTCCCCATCCGGAGACCACGACTGCCTGATTGGTATTTAAGGTTTCATCAGCCCTTGGAAGACGAATAAAGTTGGTTAATTTATTGAAAACGATGGGGTATTTCAGCTAGAATAAAAAAAGTAATTAAATCATTTGCGAAATAATACAATTTAAATTATGAATTCTTACTTTAACTATAGCAATGTCATTGTCTCCGGTAATGCGACTGAACTCCTCATGGATAATTATTTTGTCTACAAAATATCTTAATCCCGGCTTACTTATTTTTAAATTACCAGCTACTACTTTTATACGAGATGGGAATCTTGTGTAACTAGAAAAATTATACAAACATAGAAAACAAGCAGGGCTGCCACAGAATAATTTCCTTGAAAAAAGTAAAAAGTTGACCTATTTAAGCAGAAAAATCGACCAAAAGTGACTACATTCTAAGCCACAAGGAATAAAATTAGCAAAAAATTAAACGAATTCGATAAGTGAAATTCGACTGAATTTAAGTGAGTTTAGAAGAAATTAAGGAAAATTAAATAAATTCTATGAAATTCATTAAAAACTAAAATGAATTTTTAAAAAAATTCTAGGACATAGAAAAAATCGAAAATATTACACTGATTTAAAGGATAATGCAATAAATTTAAAGGAACTGAAGAGAATTTAAAAGATTTTCACACATTTTTTAAGAATTCCGTATGAGTTTAACAAACTTCAGGGTGAATTTAAAAAAAACTCAGTTTTAAAAAACAATTTACCTAATTAAGTAGATAGAATTGAGTAAATTTACCAGAGTTTAAGTGAATTCTAAAGAATTCAGCAAGAAGTATTCGGATTAATTCCAAGCGAATTCAAAGAAGTTAAAAATAATTTTTAACTCCAAAATATGCCACCAATTTCAGTAAAATTGAAGGAAATTAAAAAAAATCAAGGTAATATCTGAGATTTCGATAAAATGCTCAAGGGTCCAAAGGCCCATCGAATTTAAATTATTTCATTATAAATTGAAAATAATTCAGGCGAAATTCCAAATACATTTAAGAAAATAGAAGTAATTTTGTAAATCCAACAAAAAATGCAATGAAATCAGATAAATGGGAGTAAAGAGATTTAATTTATGAGAACCTGATAAAACTCATAAGAATTCACAGTGAATTTAAAAGCATTAAGGTGATTTAAAAAAAAAATTAATCCAAAAAATATCCATTATTTCAATGGATTTCGCGGGAATTTCAAAGAATTCAAACGAATTTAAAGGAATAAAGATATCAATGCGATTAAGAAATCCTTGGTTCGCTGTTTAAATTTTTTGAAAATAAGTAAAACTTTAAAATAAGCTGAAAACATATTTTTAATTTATTTATATACTATATCGTCAAAATAAATGTACTTGTCCAAACAGTGGGCTGCAGTGAGTATATATTTCTTTTTTATAATTGCTCCTCCGCAAAAGTGTTGGTGGTAATTTTGAAGTGATACCTAAATAAATAAAATACAAATTTCAATTTTTAAATCCCGAGACTAATTCCAATAACTTTATGTGAAATCAATTCAGCATTCTGATTTTAAATATTTTTCACTATTACTGAAAGTTAATTTAGACTCATAAAAGATTTACCTGGTAAGGAAATTCTCCAGGATTGGCATTTACTTGGTACACAAATTGTGCAGATTTGTATTTTTCTGTGGTAACGACTTTAATTGATAGTAAATCCGCTATGACCCTTTCAGCTGTTAATTGATATAATGATTACTATAATTTCAAGCTTTATATTTTCAATTATAAAGGAATCTATCACTAAATAATCTTTATCTCACAAATTAAAGCAATAAAATAAAATAAAAAGCTCATAAACCATTATAACTATTATTTCCAAATCATTGCTTACTTTTTGAAGAAGAAAAAAATACGAAAAAGAAGAATGCGCTAAATATCATTGCGTGAATTGTTTGTTGGAGGGTACACAGAATACTCTACAAAAAGAACAATTTTATACTGTGAGCATAAAAATTGAACAAATATCATTAATTATATTTTTAAGATTAATATCTACTTTCGCTTTAATTTGATGTTTAAGTGGTTGATTAAAAAAAACATGTTCGCTTATTTTGGAATCTATAATCTAGAGTTTTTTTATTTAATTACCAAACATTTGAATAATTTTAAAAAATATCATTAAATACAATTGAAAATAATAGACGACTGATATAAGTTTAATTTAATTTAATACTGAATGGGTTTTTCCTTGACACTGAACAGCCTAGATAAAAATACTATGTAACAAAGAGTCACGCATCGTTTCATTTTAATGAGGAAATAAAATAGCTCGCCAAGTAAAAAATTGGACGGTTTTATGAGTCCTTTTACGTGGTGCTAAATCATGTAATCAAGTGAGTTTTATAAAAAAAAAAATCTACACAACATACTGTCTTTAATAATACAAAATAAATTTAAGAAATTAAGTTTAGATTAGCAACTTATTTTCTTCGAAACAATCAAGGGGAAATCCACCAAAATGATAGAAGTTGGCTGATTCATCGAATAATTTTTTAAACCAGATCAGCAATAATAAATCAATTTTGAAATTTTCCATTAATAAAATGTTTCCAGAGAATCGTTTACCTTGCGAGTGAATTCAGATGACAAATAAATGGCAAATGCAAATATCTAAGATACGTACATCAGTCACTAATTCTCTTTTTTATAAAAGAGACTTACTTTTTATGTTTTTGATTATATAGCACTAGAGAGAGAGGGGGGGGGGGATATAAATAAACGGTGTTAATCATTCTGACTAATTTGCTTGTATTCTCAATTTATTTTCCCAAATTGCAAAGAAAATTACGTATCTATAATTTTAACAGTCATAGTTAAAATGATTAAAATGTGAATTGCGACCTTGTGTGTCCATTGAATAAGAAGTTTTTCTGCTTGTTATGGTATAATTTTTTGTTGAAAATGAAGGATAGACTTTTTATTCATTTTATTCGGAAGAAAACGATTACGAACGATCTTGAACTCTAAACTGACCGATTGATTCTCAATTGAAATGACATCATAGGCAATATTGATTATGTAGCAAAATAAAACTAATTATTTGTCTAATAATAACATTTATCTACTGGAAATAAATTTTTCTTTAGCTAAGTTCAAAAGGAAATCTAGGGCAAACTTTTCTTCTTTTTTATCAGGGTTGCTAAAAAATTCAAAATGTTTAATTTCCTGAATTTTCCCTTAGAATTTTTTATTCTCCCTGACCATTATTAATTTTTCATTAAGGTATCAAAAGAACCTTGCGCACAGGAGATTAAGAGGAAAAAACTGTATTACTAAAAATTACTAGAAATAAGTTTGTAACCAATTAGCTGACTTCTCAACCAAGAAAAATAAATCTTCAACGAAAAACGTGAAATGATTTGATGAAAAAAACTAATTTTCAACCAAATAAATACATTTTCAAACAGAAAATGATTTTTCGACAAAAAATTTAATAGTTCAGGTCCTCCAAAAAATATTTTTATTTTCCATAAAAAAAGTTGGATTAAACCAAAAAATATCAATTTTCAACACATTCATTGAAATTTTAACCAAAACAGATTAATTTTAAAGCCAAAAAGAGAAATTTTCAAAAAATAGTAAAAAAGACATATTTTACACGAAATTGTTGAGTTTTATACCCAAATTTTTTTATTTTTAACATAAAATTCAATTTCCAACAAAAATGTGGAATATTGAAGCCACCAAAAAAATTAACAAAATAGTTAAGTTCTTAAACGAAGAATGAATTTTCCACTAGAAAAATTCATTTTTTACCAAGAATATTAAATAAATAATTCGATAGTTCTAGATCAATCTAAAAATTCTATAATGCCATCCAAAATAATTAATTGTTATGCCAGAAACACGAATGTTGTGCAAAACAGTCGAATTAAAATAAGAATTTTCTACAACAAAATTAATATTCCACCCACCAATAGCAATTTTCAAAGAAACATTTGAATTTCCAGTCCAAAAGAACGACTTTTTATCAAAATTGGTGAATTTCTAAAAAAAAACAATGAAATTTTCAACCAAATAACAATATTTTAGACCACACCATTATTTCTGCAATAAAAAATTGTAAAATGAAAAAATTATACGTTTTTAAGAGTTTTCTGGTTATGAAATATATTTTCTTTTCTAAATCTAAATTTCATTATTTTTCCACTTTAATTTAATTCAGGGAGAGCGAAAAAAACCTTGATAAATCCATTTTGTAAATGAGATCATGATAGTTTCTTTATGTTTGCAACATCAACAATTCAATTATTATCAAACTTAATTAGCGAGAAAAAATGATTTCTTCTCGGATTTAACGTCTACCGTAAAACAAAATGAAATAAAAAAAATAATAATTTATGATAACAGATTCATTACGTAAACTGGTCAAACTTGTTAAACATATAAACACTTTTTAAAATTCATAAGTACTTTTTAATATTTGCTGAATCTAAAGTAGATAAATTAATATTTACTTCGTTAATAACTTCAAGGTAGTATTTAATAAAAACTTTTTTTTGCAGTTCATTTAATTACCGATTTAAAATATTATAATAGTGCGCTTCAAGTTTCATTTTGATCAATGGATTTCAAGTTTTTATTTAAAAAAACAATAACCGTTTATTTACTATAAAGGGTGACCGATTTAAAATATATATTTTTTAAAAATTTAAAATGGCAAAGAAAATAAAAAAGTTATCACACACTGAACGATCGAACACTAAAATTGGCTAGTATTTTCTGCACTTTGCGAGACTGTAAAAATAGCACGAATAGCACTGAATAGCACTACTAAAGAAGGTCCTGAATAACAGTTTATGTTAGCGCTATACTTTATCATATCTTCAGAAAACCAGCGTATGGCGAGACACGTATATCAATTTTACTCCCAGATATTTATGACAAAAAGATACTGAACGATTTTACACAACCATAATCAGATTAAAGATATCATTTTTACTACGGAGGCCGTCAGACCTACGAGATAACCCCGTTTTGCAAAAATTATCTCGACAAACGAGATGATTTAAGAGAAGGTTTGAGCGAGTTTCAGAATTGAAGCATGGAATAGCAAAAGCGAATAAGAACCATTTCTCTCAAAATGGATTTATCAGCTTAGGAATGTACAAGAATTAATTTTTTATCCAATTGTTGTAAATAAATGTTTTCATTCAACCAAGAATCCTTCCATTCAACCAAGAAGATGATTGAAGATTTTCGTCTTGAACCAGAAAATAATTATTGTATACTAGGTGTCTACAAATTTTTTCCCATAAAATTTCCCGTTGAAAATATCAAATAAAATTAAAATTATATTTACATTGCTTCAGAAATTTTGGCACACGATGGTGGATTTTTTCAGTTTATTATTATTCTGAATTTTGTTTAAATGTCATATGGAAAATATAATACAATTGTTAGGACTGTTGATATTTTTCAATATGAATCTTTGGTTAAATATTTTTGGTATTCTAATTGATAAAGAATTCTTAAACATAATTCTTAATTTCTTTGGTATTAGGGATACATTAATAATCAATTATTATTTAAATGTAAATACAAAAATCTATAATTCTTCAATAATTAATCAATAATCAATCAATAATACTAAAGAAACTAAAAGCTACAACTTAAACTTTGCTTCAAAATCTTCAAAAATTATATTTGATTTAAAATTTGTTTAAATCTTTAGCAGTTTTAGATTATTTTTGAACGCTTAGTAAAACTTCTGAATATCTCTAAACTTAATCGAATTTTTTTCCAAAAGTTCCTAATGTTGCAGTATTGATAAATTTTGCTCAAAATTTTGTTCTGCTCTTTTTCAAGATTTTAGGAGATTATTTTTTTAGAGGAAATTTGTAAACATTATATGGACCAGACGATTTGTGCAAAAATTATTTTTAAATATAAAGCTCAAGTATCCAAATATCTAAGAATCCAAAATTCACTTGAAATGTTTCGAAATTTTTTTCAATTTTCTCTTAGAATTCATTTAAAAAAATAAAAATTCATACACAATTTTTCCCTGAATCTTAAAAAAAAACTTTTTTATTCTCTCCAAACTCTCAAAAATTCTTAAAAGGCTTTTAAACTTTGTTTGAAATCCTTAAAATAATAGAATCTTTAACCATCAAATTTTATTTTTAAACCAGTTGCATTCTTAACCAAAAAGATGATATGTTTACCAAAATAAACGAATTTTCTACAAAATTGTTTAATTTTTTATCCCGAAAATATAAACTTTGAAGCCAAGCAGTTAAATTGCATGGAAAAAAATTATGAAAGAAAATGTAATAGTCGACGTTTCCAGTAAAAAAGATTTTGTTTCAATCAAAACTTAAAAAAACATACATTTTTAACTAAGGAATTGAATTTTCTAACAAAAAGATTAATTTGCAAGTAAGTGCATTACTTAAATTTAAAAATTAATTTAAAGACAAAAACGGAATTTTGAACAAATTACAGTTAAATTACATCAGAAAAGATTAACCTTCGTCAAAATCGCTTAATCCACAATTAAACAAAATTATTTTCAACCTAAAATTGGATTTTTAACCAAAAAAATTAAATTTCCATCAAGAAAAAAATTTTTGTAATCTTCCAAAAATAAATCTTCGAAAAAGAAAATAATTTATATTTTTATCAGGTGTCTTACGAAAAAATATTGTTTTCTAGAAATCTTTCAAAATTCTTTAAAAACTTTGCAATTTTATTCGAAATCTTCCAAAACCTTCTTTTTGTTTAAAATTTTTTTGAAACATTTTCAAATTTTTAATTGTTTTATAATATTTTACTAAAATGTTTTAAAAATTCTGCATAATTAGACGCCTAAATATTTTCAAAAATAACCGTTGGAAATCTGTTCCACTATTTTCCAAAATTCCCGTTTCCGAAATATTTTGAAATTTTCTTTCGAAATATCCTTTAAAATTATTCCAATTTTTCCTAAAATTTAAAAACGATGTAGCATGAATTTCTGGTCTCCAAATATTTTTTTAAATTATGGTATGTTTCACACAATTAAAAAAAAATTGCATAATTACGCAAATTGCCTGTAAGGTGTTGATACGTAGATGGAGTCTAAACAATAGGTAATAACGACTATTAATGACTCTCAAAGCAGTTATAACTTTTATAAATTGTTTATTAGTTTTCATAAAATTAACTTGTTGGATTTAAAAATAAATTGAACCTATGTAGTAGAAAAATAAACTAAATAGCCGTTGTGACAATTAAATAATATTAGTGGTAATCCAGTCCAAATATTTAGAAACTTTAGTGCAAACATCAGGAAAACCAGGACGTCCACAATTTGAAGTAGCCGGACCCCATGAATTAACACCAACAAGTACTCCATTCATTGTTACGGCCCCTCCAGAATCACCCTATAGACAAAATCGATTACGATTATTTTTGAATTATGACATATGAAATTTCGTATTTTTATGTATGCTTTTAAACGCAAAGTTTTTTATTAAAATAAGTCAGAAATTACACTACAAATTCCTGTCCACGTATTTGGGAAGTGCATACAAAA
>JAWWLR010000004.1:18071001-18082032 GCA_035041075.1 Acraspis erinacei | reverse complement strand
GCTGACCCCACAAGAACCCTACTAGAAAATCTAGTAGGGCCCCCATGGCCTCAGCGTTACGTTCTATATGGGGCCCCGACTAGTTTTCCCCACTAGAGCTCGACTAGAGATAGGGAAAACTAGTCAGGCCCCCACTAGAACCCTTTCAAAATTTCTGCATAGTGGGGTCCCCTATTTTGTGCATTTCTGTTTGTAGCGCAGCGACTAGATTATATACTTTTTTATACAATAGAGTCCTCTACAAATTTTTGTTGAAAACATTTTTCTCTGCGACCTACCATTTTCGCGGAAAATCGAATTGAAAAACTTTTGGAGTTTTTTCATACCCCCCAAGGGGAAAGGGTCCCGAAAACTTTGTTTCAAGGCATTCACATGACCCACTAAAGATTTATGAAATAAAACAGCTTCGGTAATTTTTGCCCTCAAACCCATTTTTTCGTGGCAAATTTACTGTACTGTAGAATTGTATTATTTAAGATGTATTGAGCAGTGTTTTCCTGACCTACGTTATGTCTTACTACGTTTATTTCAAACTAAATAATACATCCATATATTTCAATCAAAATTGTTTAGAATACAGTTGAATTTTTAATTAAAAAGGGTGAACTTTCTATGAAAAAGGCGAATTTTCAATAAAACAGTTACATTTTCAACATAGTAAGTAAATTTTGAAATACGTAGTTGAATTTTGCCGATAAAAGAGTTAAAATATCAACTAGGAAAAATCTGTCAGTCACGAGAGAAAAATATTTTAACCAGATTGTTCAGTTTACATACAAAAAAGGCCAAATGCTTAGAAAATAGTTGAATTTTCAACCCGAAAATATGAATTTTCAACCAGAAAGTTAATTTTCAATCCAATAGTTGAATTTACTTATACAAAAATAATAGAATTTTCAACTCCGAAAGATAAGTTTTCGACAGATATGTTGCAGTTTCAACCCTACAATATGAATTGGCAGAAAAAATTTCAGTTTCAACTAGATAGTAAAATTTGAAACTAAAAACGATCAACTCTTAACCAAACATGGAGTAGATAAATTTTCAGTTGTAAGCAGTGAGTTACAAACTAAAAAAAAACAAAGTTGCAACCAAAGCCGCTAGTTCGTAATTTTTAAAAAAATTTCGATACTTTTGGAATCAGTTCAAAGAGAAAACTAACGCAAACTAAAATAAAGAAGAAAAAACCCTTGGAAAGGATAATTCAGAATACCAACGCTCATTCGGAATATACTGCAATTTGAAGAAAAGACAATCTGCCATTTTTTGAGAATTCAAAGGTAATCTTCGAAAGAATGTGGTATTGAATTAATTACATTAATCAGCATTAGTAGGATCACTTAATGTCAAAAATAGGATGCTAATAAAATAATTAAACTTTTAAGAGTGGTAACAAAAAAAACTGAAATTTTTAATTAGCATATCAATCCTGAAATCGGCAGGCTTTTAAATGGATATCTTTGAGTTTAGATAGTTTCGGTTTTGCTGAAATATATTTACATGTCTACCAATGACATCCTTAGCTGCAAAAATCTAAACATTAATATAAATAAAATTTCAAAAATAGTTTAGATACATCTTTTTTATAAACACATTAGGAAATTTGAATTTTTGGAAATTTGCCTTTTCTAAACAGATAAAAATATTATTATTGATTTAACCATACGATTGGAGGTTAGAAAATTATGAGTGCATCCATAATATGACACGTGTACTACAATCATAAGGATATATTGCTATTATATGAAATGTGTAATCCTATTAAACATTTGTCTAAGCGAGCTATCTCTAAATGTTGTCGTTTAACAATATACTCTGGATGACTGATTTACCCGACTCACTTTGTTTTCTTTACCAGCGCCATATCTCACTCGCGACTGCGGGTCTATCTTCATATGCAACAAGAATCGGATGGTCAAAACAAACATCACGTATGGCTGTATCTATATCAGCAATAAAATATAATGAATCTAGTCATAAATATTGTCGTGCCACCAATTAATTTCTATCAGTGGTAGATTCTTCGCATTATTCTTCAAATTTCCGCATTCCGAATCAATTTTTCCGGCATGGTAATCAAGTCAATGTTAAAAGTGATATTTTTTGAGGAAACAGTTTGGCAATTATTGAAACAATTAATACTTATTCACATGCGCCTTTTCATATGAAAGGTGAATAATATTCTAGTTTTTTCTTACACTATGTAGCTTATTATTTTGTACTATCTTACCTGAAAACTTAAACCTTAATTTTTTAAACAATGATCATTTTTAAAATTTGTTTAGCTAGTAATTCCAACCTGTTGCACTAATAAGCGACATACTGTAATCTCCGTCTTTCCTATGAAAAGGAGAAAGTGATATTAATTGTTTAAATACTTCCAAACTGTCTTTCAACAAAATTATCACTCTTAACGTTCAATACTTTGGAAAAATTCATTAACTTGGAAACTTCACTTATCGAAAAAACGGATATTAAATGATGAAAAATTCTGAAAAATACCGTTTTTAGTAAGTATTTGACATAAAACTGCTATTTTACATTTTCTGGGCATTTTCGGGCATAATATACGGAGTTTCGAGGTGTCAAAATTAAAATTTATCGGTTGGATATTATTCTTTATATTCCCTGAGCAGTGAATAAAGTTTAATTTACAAAAAGTTAATGTCAAGTACTTATTTTTTTCTTTTTCAAAAACCAAACTGTTCCCATTTAAAACCCCAGGTTACTTTCAAATCACGAATTAATGTTGACCGATTAAAAAAATAGAATTACTTTTCCAAAATGCAAATAAATTGGCTGGCGGAACGATGGCCAAAAATTGCATTTTTTATCATTCTACTGGGCCCGTTCCACGTAAACTAAAAAAATTCTAAATTCACGTGAATTGAATTCCTTATATTCTGACCAAGATCAGTCATAATACCTTTCCACAAAACGTGTCGACAATTTCCTAGTAAAAAAGTGAAATCATTTCCAATTAACTACTTCCTCGTGCCCAGTGCAGAGTCTGGGATTGCCTCGTGACGTGCGACCTTCTATGATTCTCACAATCACTCACCTTTGCGGCAATCCAGAAAAATCAACGGGGATCTAGACATTTACGTATAGTGAAGCGCCAATAAAAAATTGACTGAGTAAACCTGTTGGTTTTTCCTTATCTTCCCCTTCCAAGATATTTTAGTGAGAGTCAAGTTGAGTAGAAACGTTAAATGTATTGTAGACTTCGGCGGGACATTGTCGACTGCGGATACCGAAGCAGAAGTCGCGGTTTTTTCACTTTTATTTAGTTTCAAAATTTCAATTTGAAAAAAGTATTTTAGTTTTTAACCGTATTTTAATTTGCGTTTAGGAACATTTTATTCTCAATTTCATTTTAATTCACAAAATGAAAGCAAGATTCTTTCTTCTATGTGCACTTTCTGTTCACCTTGTCAGTGTTGCACGATGCGACCTCCAATTGAAAATGCTGCACGTGGTAAATTACAATAAATAATAAATAATTAGTTAAAATCAAATAATATTTAGTATTAAAAGTAAATTATTATCTAAGAGAGTGATTAATAAAATAGAAAGTTATTAGGAAAAGTAAAAGGTCACAGAAAATTTGTATTTAAGTCTTAGGTGTTATTGAGAAAGACATTTTTATTTTTAAAGCGTGATTTTTTTTTCATTGAAAGCTTTTCCGACATGGAGACAAAGTGCCTCACAAGGAATATCAAGATTACCCTAATGATCCTCATCGCAATCATTCATTTCTCCCAATCGACAATGGAGGTCTCACAAACGTAAGTTCAAAATACTTTCATTTAAACAGTTGTAATTAAATGATCAGAATCAATTTTGAAGATGAGAGGCTTTTAATACTGGGATCATTATAGTGCAGTAAAAGTTAGACTTTTAATTAAAATTATTTAATTATGAATAATAAGCAAAATAAGTTTCAACAAAAACCAAAAATAAAATTATGTGGTTAGAAAAGTAGTTTTTTATACCTATTTCAAAGATTGGGTACTTTCCAGACGGATTTTTTTTAGATAAATATAATTGGGGTGGACCCAAACAAATTTTAATTCGAATTTTTTTAAAATACCTATTGATTTGAAAATTGTAAAAAATTTTACGTATAATTTTTTGTGTTAAATGCCATTAAAAATTGAAGTAAAAAATATTATTTTTATTTGAGTTAGGATGTATGAAAAATTGAGCAAAAATTTCAGTTTTTAAGATTCACTTCATTTTAATAAATTTTGGCTATAAGTAACCTTTTTTACGTGAATTTAGTGACTTATGATTTATTTAACAACTGTAAAGAATAAAAAGAAAATTTTTTAGATTAAAGGAAATTGTAGATTGCTGCTTCAGTAAAAACTAAAGACATTTCATACATAATAAAACAAAACATTTAATTTTATTTAAAATTAACCAAATTTTGAAATAATTAATTTTTGCCCATTTTCAAAAACTTTTAACTTAAAAAAAAATTCTGTTCTTTCGAACCTAATTTTTTTAAGATTTAATTCCAAAAACTTTACATACAAAATTACCATTCATTTCATAACCATAGGGCGATTTTCTTAAATACCCAAAATAAGTTGTTGTAACGTAAATGCAATACGTAGGGCCATTTTTACTTTTAAAGTAATTACAGTGCTTCATTTGTAATAAGAAGTCGCAACTTTTCAGTAATTATCATTTTCGATTTTAATACACTTTTATTTTTGGTCCACCCTAATTAACATATTTTACATACTGAAGTTAAGAAACAGGTAACATTCTATATTGTCCAATTGAGATCATTCAGTTTTAAAATATCAAGGCATTCCTCAGACATAGTTTCTTATCTAATCTTATCGCATCATCTCTCAAGATTTATGTAAAAAAAATATATAATGAAAATTTAATTTCTGCGTGCTTTTATAAGATGTTGGGAAAAATCTTTATGTTTTGATAAACATTCTATTTTTAACTTTTAATTTTCTTTTAGCATTAGTCAAATAAAAAATGAAAAAAATATAGAATTTGGTTTGGAAATTAGTAAAACTAACTTTCAGAATAAGAAATTTTAGTTATTGTGCTAATTTAAAAAAATATATATTAGCTAAAAAAAAGAAAACCTTATTACTCCTTGAAGAAAATAAATTGTTCTTTCTTTGAAAGACATGAACACTAATTGTGAGATAAAAAGTAAACATCAGTAACGAAAAAGTTATGTTTCAAAAATATGCAGAATAGCATTAAAATTACTTTTGCGGATTCAGTTGATTCTTTATCCAGCAATTTATTAAATTTATTTCTTTAATACAATTTTTTATTTTTAATAGTTGTTCTATAATTTTAATAATCAAACTAGTATTACTGATGATGTTATTTTAAATAAAAAGCATTACTTTGATATAAAGTTTGAAAATTTACTTTAACAATGTTTTCTGTTTTTAATTTCTCCTGATTATCCCGACTTAACAGTTTTTGAAAAATGGTTGAATTTGATTAAATTTTGCTTTTTTGGGGGATGGGTTATTCTCTACATCTCTAGCGTTTCCAATTTTGAAAGTAAAATCTGATTTTTAGTACAACTACCATAAAATTCATCACCCTGAAGTTGCTTATATCTATGGATTTTGAATTTTCGTAATTAATTATAAACAAACTAAGCGTCCGGGCAAAAAACCGAAAACACCTTTGTAAACGCCTCGGAAATATCTAAACGGTTTGTTTAAAAAAGAATGTTGTTAATAATTTTTCTAAATTAAAAAAAAAGCTTACCTAGATATTTCCAAGACAAATCCAGAGGTTTATTTCGGTTTTCCGATTGAACGCTTAGTTTGTTTATAACAATTTCACACTATTGAAAAATATGTTAATTGCTTAAAAAATTATTTAAAAATCACAAAAAAGGCACAAATTAATATTTTTGGGAGATTTGCCCCTCTCCCTTGTGACAGTTGGTAACATTTCGGCGAAACCTATATGACTAATGAAATAAAACTATGTATTTGATACTAGTATGAGATTACCTTAAATTAAATTCTTTCGAAATTTTTTCATTTGAGAACCTTGATATAATGTAAATATTAACTTAGATGGCACATTAACTTGACAATTTAAGGTCCGTAAATAAAATATTTTATAAATTGGGCTTAGTGTATTTGGTGATGATAAATATTAGAGAGTATTCGAATTTTGCAAAAAATGATCCCTCTTTTCCCCTTTTTTCAAGAATTCTGATTTTTTCCCTGTTTGCAAAAAACTTCCCCTTTTTTTGATGGTTTTTTTCGATAAAATGTGAACTTCATTAATGGAAGACAATAAGAAAATCCAAATATTCTTGGTTAGAACTTAATTTTTTAGTTTGAAAAGGTTAAAAAGTCAAGTATATGTTTAAATGTTGTAAATCTTTTCTTGGAAATTCCTTTTTTTGTAATATTTATCATTTTAATTGAAAATTCATTTCTTTTCTTGAAAATTGAAGGATTTTCTGAAAAATTGTTGTTTGTTTGTTTTTTGGTTTAGATTTAATTTTATTATGTAAAAGTGTGTTTCCTAGTTGCAGATCCATCCTTTTTGGTTAAAAATACAACTACTCGGTTAAAAATTACCGGTTTTCTTTAAATATTTGAGTATTTTATCGAGAACTCGTCTTTTTGGTAGAAAATTAATCTTCTTGGTTGAAAATTCATATTTTTTCTTTAAAAATGCAACAGCTTGGTTTGAGGCAAATCTGTTTTGGTTAAAGATTAAACAGTCTACTCATAAAATCATTTTGTCGTTAAAAATTAATATTTTCATGTATAAAATTCATTTTTTCGCTTGAAAATTCAACAATTCAATAGAAGAATAAATTGTTTGTCTGAAAATTCAATTATTTTGTGACAAAAATAAACTGTTTAATTAAACATAAACATAACATATGAAAATTTAATTTTTGCATATTTAGTCAAAGATGTATCCTTTACAAGGTTCAAATAAAAATATTTGATAGAAAAGTTATGTATTTTGTTGAAAATTAGTCTATTTGGTTAGAAAATGAATATTTTTTGTTGAAAATTAATCGTTTCTGTTGAAGATGCAACTACTAAAAAATCTGGTCATTTTTATTTGAATTCAACTGGTTAAAATTCGTTATTGTTTTGTAATTCAATAATTTTTTAACTAATAATTTAGCTATTGTCGAAAATATGGGTCTTTAATGTATCGACAAGGAATAATTTTTTCTATTACAGAAGGCATGTGTTACAAAATCTTTTCGACCCCCCTTCCGTATGAAACATTGTAATATTGGAACTTTAAATTTTCGATTAGACGCTTAGTTAGTTTACAAAAATTGCCGAATTTTTAAAATAATTAATAACAAAGGTTTTATATCCATTGATTTAAAAAGATTCAGGGTTGTTGAAATTCTTATCGATGGCGTCAAATGAAAACCTCATATCTTCACTTTTGGTCGAAAAAATGAGCTTTTTGGCTTTTTGACATAAAATCCTCGTATCCTATCGTCCAAACTATATTTTTTATTTGAAACGATTTTAGTTGGGGATGATGAGGGAATACAAAATTGGAACAATGCTTCGAGAGAGGTACGATAGATATTTTGGTCCGGATTACTGGCCTTCACTAATTTACGCTCAATCAACGGATGTACCCAGGACGAAAATGTCTCTTCAGCTGGTACTTGCCGGATTATTTCCACCTTCTGAACGCCAAACATGGAATCAAAATCTACCTTGGATTCCCATAGATATATCATATGTGCCTGCCGAGGAAGATTATCTTCTATTTACTCATCATTGTCCCCAGTGAGTATAACAAGTGTATCTACACAAATTCAGAAGAAGAAAAAATGGACTAAACCATTCTTGAGATCAACAGAATTTTTTTGCTTATGAAAATTGAATGTTTGTATTTTTTTTGGAAATTCTGCAAGATATCATAAATGAGCACCAGAACTTTTGGTAGAACTCTTTTAACTGTGCAAAATATTTTCTTAACATTTTTTCTTATCTATTGTTGTTTGCGAGAAAAATACGAAAATTCGATTTTATGAAAAAAATATCCTAGCCACAAAATTTTTTTAGCTCGCATAAAATTCACAAGGTATTTTCCTCGTGACCGCCACCATGTTGTTAATTTTGAACATTTTTTAGATTTTTGGTTTAAAATAAAAAATTGGGGTTTTTTTTCTTTTTGAAAAACAAAGCCAAAAATCAAATACGCATAACTCCATAAAAAAAATTTATCACAAATCGCAAAAATACGTATCGCCTAATTTCCTCTAAAAAACAACAACTTTCTCCCTGAAAGATTCTGCAACTTCAAATGTAGAACCTGCATGATTTGAAATGCATTCAATCATCGCATTTTTTAGGGATTCAGGGGAGCTATAATGTAACTTTTTCACATGCATTTACACTTCCACTTTTTCCAAAATGATCACTGATCGTTCTTTTTTTAATTGCTGTAAAAATAAAAATGTTATTTTTTGGGTAAAATAAAAATGTTATTTTTTGGGTAAAATAAAAATGTTATTTTTTGGGTAAAATAAAAATATTATTTTTGGGTTCGTTCTAGAATTCTTCAGAAACAATTTGCAAGAAAAATTAAAATCCTTCTTAAAGCCGTTTTTATTTTTGCTTTCTTTAATGTCAATGTTTTAAGGAATTTGAAAAAGAGGATTTATTTGCAAAATAAGTTATGTTTAAAGTAAAAAAACGATTTTTGGAGTTCTAAAAGTTTGAGCTGTTTTTTTTTTGTAAAAGCGTAGTTTTTTACGCTGGTATAAAGTTAGGTACATTAAGAATGAGGTAAAAATACACTTATCATACATACATAAAATAAATTAATTATCAAACAAATAGTTGAGTTATTAACTCAAAAAAATACACAATGAACCAAAAATGAAAGAATTCAATTTTTAGTAATAGCAATTAATTTTCAACCAAGAAAAAAAGGAATTTTCCAACTGAAAATGATCAATTCTTAAGCCAACTTAAGATAGAATAGTGAATTTTTCAGTAAAAAATATTAATTTTCAACAAAATAAAATAAGTTTTAAACGATATGGTTCCATTTAAAAGCAAAAACTGTTGAATTCAATAAAAAATTACAAATTTGCAATAAAAAAAGACTTTTTAACAAAATTGTTGAATTAAAAAAAATGTATTCAAATTAACTTCCACTGCAGTTTATCTCAAATTGCAAAATTTTCCCTGTGGTTCCCTGACTAGTTTTAAATTACCGGATTTGTATCAACCCAAATAATACTTAAATAATCTCATCAATTACCATCTGTAAATGATAAAATTTTAATGAACTAAGTTTGTTAAAAACTTAGAAAATAAAAAAAAGTGAATAAATAATAAAGGGTAGCGCAAAAAATGCCTTTCCCTTACTAAAATTGCTTATCTAAAAATGGTTCCTTTGATGTCAAAATTTCCTCTGAATTCTATAAAAAATTAAAAATATATATTTATGGGTCTCTTAAGTCCTTATTTAAAAAATACATATTTTATTTAAATTGCTGTCGGTATTTTTGATAGAATTTAGAAAATATGTATTTCAAAATATATTTATCTGTTAACAACAGTGATCAAAGTCAATTAAACAATTTTTTACAAAAATTCAGGGGACACTTGGATACCAAATACCAAATTTTTTAGGGGAGCCATTTTGTAATATAATATAAAGATTTTTCCCAGGCCATTTTAATAAGCATACAAAAATTATGCGATTTTATCATAAATAGTATTTTATTCAATCCTTATAAATATCTGACTGTGTATAAACGGTACTTTTTATATATAAAATTAAATAACGATATTCATTAATTTATTAAATAACGTTATAAAATGATAAGAAATTTCTTAAAGGTACAAGCGTTTAGAATTTTAGAATTACAGAATATTCTTAAATATACACATATCATCACAATTAACTATTTAAATAACTGAATAATAGAAAAAAAATTAATCAGTTTTTAGAATTTAATTCTGAAGTTTATGAATTTAATAGATAATTAAAATGAACTTTTTGTTTTTAATTTAATATTACAATCTTTTAAAAAAATCTAAGAACGATCGAAAAAACAGGTTTTTCTGGAGAGTATACCCCCTGGCAACTTTATATTTCTGGAGAATTACATGTATAACATGTATAACATGTATAAATATGCTACAGATCATATTAAAAAGATGTAACGGAAATTTGCAGCGTTCAAAAACGAAAATAAATTTTTTATTTTTTATTTTCCCCGTATTTCTCCAAGGGAGTAGGTGTTTAAAACTTCTTTAGGGATTATTCGGATGAAACTAATATTTGTTTTACCAGGCACACAGTGGGAGTATTAAATTCTAAAGATATTGAGGCTCCAAACTTTATGTATCCTCTATTTATTTATTCATCATTTTTCACCTCGAAGTATGGAAAAACTGAAATTTTGTGCACAACAATTTTTGAAGCATTGGTAACTAATCAGGAAAACTTTATGTTGTCTTAAATGAATGTTTAGGGACCCATAGACTACAAATAAATTAGTCATAATTCCATTTATTTGTTATATACAAATTTTATGAACAAATTAGCAAACAGTCTCATTATCGCTAACATTTTCTGTTTGTTAAAAGTGCTTCATATTAATGAGGAATGACATTTAATTACAAAGCTAATTTAAACGTTTATAATAAACATTGTTATAAACAATTCTTGTGAAAAAATATTAAAATTTCAGATTTTTAAAATTATAATTTCCTTCAATCGCCAGAACGACTTTAGTTATTCCTTAAAATAATAAATATTTAATAATATTTGATAAAATAAAACAACCTAAATTTTTATAAACAAATTAGATAAACAAATTCAAGCTTTTGGTAACACAAATATTAGAAAAGTTAACAATAACCACTGTTATTAACAATTCTTGTGACAAAATATTTAAACTTAAGGTTTTATCAAATTTACATTTTTTTGATGGCCAGAATTTGTACAGATATTCCTGAAAATAATATATCTGCGTGTCAGTTACGAAAGAAGAAATAT
>JAWWLR010000004.1:18021340-18033641 GCA_035041075.1 Acraspis erinacei | reverse complement strand
GTTTAATTTTCCTGTTGAACAGTCTGCTCTAAAATGCAATGGGGTGACTCAGTCTGCACAAACACGATTTTCGGGAGTTTTTTTTTACTATTTCTGTAATGCGTCGTAGTAATTTCTAGAAAATTTGAAATTTTCGACAGGATCTGTCGATAAACCGCTTTAGCAAAAAACGCGCTTTACATAATTCAGTAAAAAAATATTAGATGCCAGGACTATCAACTGGAACCCGCCGTAAAAGTCCTTTTCATGTAGATTCCCACATACATAGTTAAAAAGGAACCTTAACTTTTCGCAAAAATTTTATTTAGCAACAATTTATAAGCTAAGAAAGCGCAAATTGTGACTAGCTTGTTCCTACAATTTATTATTATTATTTTGGTAATAATATTTTTTCCTTAGGAAGAAAGTTGCTTTTTTTCTGAGATTTTAACTATTTGTCTATTTTCACTTGGAGTGACTTGATAATTAATTAGATTTAGCAAAATTAATTTTTTTTTAATTATTGTTTTTCTGAACTATCTTCATCTACATTAATACCAGATAGTTACGGGTTTTTCTGAAATTTTTAGCTTTTTGTTTACTTTTCATTTAGACAGGTAATAATTAAAGCAAGTTAATAAGTATGCTTAGTTAAACAATTTATTAGTGTTAATAACTATATTCTCTTATAGTAATGCTAAACGTTTTTTTCTGAAGATTTTAGTTTCGCTTTGACTTTTTAGTAATGAAAAAATCAGAAGTGAACCTCAAAAAGAAAAATTTTTTAAATAGTTTTGTGTTCTTTCCAGTGAATTATTTTCGCTCATTTTCCAACGTTAAGAAAAAAAATTTAAACAAAAGATCTATCTTACACAAGAGACAAAACCAAGGAATGGAATAATTAGGAGTAGATGGAAGGACTATGTCCTTAAATGACTTGTAAAAGTTTTGCTTTGAATTACAAGAATAATTTTATTGCAAAGTGTAAAAGAGCAATTTAGAATTGCAAATATTTTATATCATCCCCCCCTTTTCCTGGAGAAAACACGTCGCATCGATGACAATATACATATATAAAGATTAAAAAAACCTCAAACAAATAACTAATTATTTATAACATCTGAAGGAGTTAGAAATTTATAAAAAATTATTCATTTATTAAACAACTATTTTGTTTAAAATCCAATAATTATGACCTCACTAAGTGAAAAAAGGACAAAAAGTTAGAAATTTTAGAAAAAAAACCTCAACTAGCTGGCATTGATACAGATGAAGGCAGTTAAAAACAACAATAATTTGTTTGAACAATTATTTTTTCTAAATTTAATTAACTATTAAGTCACTTCAAGTGAGTAATATAAAAATAGTTTAAAATCTCAGAAAAAAACGAAATTAAAATAAACATTAACACACTTCAAGTAAAAAGTAGATCAAAAATGGCAAATTTTAGAGAAAAAAAACATAATTACCTCGTTCTAATGGAAAATTGGAGAAAAAGTGAAAAGTGATTTTGGAGAAATTTAAGATCAAAGAGAAGAATTCAATGAAATTCATAAAAATTCAAGGTGAATTAAAAAAATAAAATGTATAAGAATTCAAGATTAGTTTAATAGACTTCAGAATCAATTAAACAAAAACTTTTAAAAATTAAAAAAAATCACTGAATTAAGTTGAATTGAGTGAATTTAGAACAGTTCAAGTAAATAAAAAAAAGTCGAGAATTCCAAAGAATTCAGGGTGAATTCCAAGAAAAATTTCAAATCTTTTCAAATTCTTTTCAAATCAAACAATTTTAAGAATCGAAAAAAATTTGATAGATAACAAGAAATTTTGAGTGAATTTAGAGAAATTTAAAAGAACTGAAAAGAATTAGATGAAATTCATTAAAAAATCTACCTGAATTATGTACGTGAAGTTCTGAACGTTCAAATGAACGAAATATTTTTCGACATTTCTATTTTACCCATAAATATTAGTCTGGCTGCAATTTAAATTATACATTATAATTCTTTTTCAATAATAAATTATTTCCAATATAAATTACAAAACTTGTTATCACTTTTCATGAGTCGGCTGCAAAGTCATCAGTAAAAAATTTCGTTCATTTGAACGTTCAGAACTTTAAGCACTTACCTGAATTTAAAAAGCAATCAAGTGAATTGAAAACAATTAAAAAACGTGGAAAAATTAATAGAATTGGGTATAATTGAGTGGATTTAGAATTCAATTTTTTAAAAAGAATTTAAGATAAAATAATAAGAATTCAGGGCGAATTACAAATAAATTATAAACAATATTTGAAAATCTCTTTAAATCTTCGAAAACCTACGAAATTACTCCTGGCTGGTGACAAATTCTTTGAACTCCAATAAAATATTAAAACCCCATACAATTATTAAAACCCCTGGAAATTCCTTGAAATTGTTTAAATCTCTTTAAAATACCTTGAACCCTATTAAAATACCTTATAATATTGCAGTCTTTGAAAGCCTTCAAACTACTGAAATAAATAAAAAAAATCTAGGTATCTTTTATAATTTCTTAAAATATTTCGAAATCCTTTAATATCTGTTGAAAGCCCTTGAAACTCAGTAAATCACTTGAAAACGCCTGAGAATCTTTTAGAATATCCTCAAGTATTTCAAATCCTTTTAAATCCCATTTAATTACTGAAATAAATCAAAAATGTCTTTGTAACCTTTTAAAATAATCCAAATTAATTAAAACCCTTTACACTTCTCTGGTATTTTTTAAGCTCTTGAAAATACCAAAGAAATTGTAAAAAATACGTTAAAATATTTCAACTTCTTTAATCATTTTATCAAAAAATCCCCAGGAAATAATTACATTAAAACTTTTTAACATTTAAAGAAAAATCCAACGTATAAAATTCAAGAGAATTTCAAAGAATTCAGGGTGAATTCCAAATCTCATCAAATCTCTAAAACTCTACAAAATACCTCACCAATCTCATGAATAAATTCTTTAAAATGCACTAAAATATTATAAAATTTTCTGATACTCTATTATGATATTTTCTTTAATTAGGGAAGATGTATTAAAATATACTGAGGATTCTAAAATCCCTTGAAATAATTGAAATCCTCGGAACTCTTACAAATTAACGTGAAATCATATAAATATTTTTAAAACCTCATACGTCCTGTAAAATCGTTCCATATTTTCAGAAATTCTAGAAAATTCTTTATCCTAATAAATATGTCAAAAGCTTTAAAATATTTTCAAATTAATTATATTAATAGAAAAATTCTTTGGAGACTATTAAAATTCCCTAAAACATTTCAAATTAAAAGCTGCTGCAAATGCCTTAAAAGTTTTTAAACTACCCTAAAATCTTAAAAATTCTTTAAAACGATTGAAATCTATTAAAAATTTCTCGGAACCTTTAAGAATAACCTGAAATATTTCAAGAAATGCAATATAATTCAAAATAGGTATAGGCCTGAAATGAATGGCGATTAACCCACGAATTAATTTATTGAATTAAAAGTGACTAATGTGCTCATTTCATTTGAAAAAGTGACTGTGTGGCAGCCCAAGATACTGGGACCTTAACTGAATATACGGTATAATAAGGAATATAGGGACCGGTCTCTAATGCCTGTAATTTATATATCACAACCAACTTCCATGTAAAATACCAAAAAAAGATCATAATTAACGCGAAAACGCGCAAAACCCATTTTTTCACTTATGGGGTTTTTGGGACCTTTTAAAACAGACTTATAGGGTTGATATTTGAAAATTAATATTTTATTCGTATTCTATGGCTAATTTTTAACGGAACTGTTGAGTTTCCACTCGATTCAGCTATAATATTGAGGATTCGAAATAAAATTTACAAAAACATCTTTTTTTCTCATTGGAAGTACGTGTCAAACTTCATGGGGTGTGCCACATCTAAGTATAATTTATAAAAAAAAATGGATTTATTTTTTTGTTGATTTGAACAAATTTCCGTGCGTTATTCATAAAATTTCAAGAAAAAAATTTTCCAATGCAATTTTGAACCATCCTAGTGAATAGCCACCCTGAATATTCCTAATATGAAATTCCTAATGTAAAACAAAATTTAAAAAATTTAATCCTTGTAAATTTCTCATCCTTATGCTTTCAAATTTAATCCGATGAACCCCAAACAGTGTGG
Source organism: Acraspis erinacei (assembly GCA_035041075.1). Lineage (NCBI taxonomy): Eukaryota > Metazoa > Arthropoda > Insecta > Hymenoptera > Cynipidae > Acraspis > Acraspis erinacei. The sequence goes on along the minus strand of JAWWLR010000004.1, from coordinate 18,029,494 downwards.
GATACCATTATAAATATAGAAAAGGATGCAACAATCGGGTTTTTACGAAGCCCACCTTTATTTCGTAACCGTGCATTGAGGAATTATCGACTCACCTAAACGTAACTGGCATTGCACAATAGAGTATATCCATGATGCAATAATTCTTTTCTCATTCACTTCACACACTGCACTTTACACATGATCATTCTCAAAGTACTTCTTTCAATACTGAATATGAATGTGGACAAATGCTATTTGTTAAAATCTTTTCTCCAAGAAAATATTTTGCTATAGGTGATCATCTTTGTGTTTCTTATTCTTTTTAATTAAAAAACTTCCATTTTTTAAAATTTTGTTCATGATAGAGTTATCAGTGGGTGGTGTAATATTTAAAGTTGTAATTAAGCCTAAATAACGTTAACAAGATTAATTACAAAAAATAATAATAAATTCTCGACTAAAAAGCACGATTTTTCAAGAAAATACGTGAATTACCAACGAAATAGTTCAATTTTTAACTAAAAAGAGAACAAATCTGAACCACATGGTTGAATTTTCAACTAAAAATGGAATAGTTAGATTTTCAGCTAATAGAATTAAATTTATACAAATTTAATACAAAGGTTTATTACTCCGGAATATATCAGAATACATAATTGAATGGTTAAATTTTCAATTCAAAAATTAATTTTTAATATAAAAAAACTGGATTTTCAACTTAATGATTACATTTTTTATCAGAGGAGAAGAATTCTCATGAAAAATATGTAATAATTGATATTCTAAACAAAAAATATTTTAAGTTTAGATATTATTAAAAGATTGATTTTGAACAAAATAGTTAAATCCTGAACTGAAATGACAATCAAGATTATTATTTTTCCATTAAAAAAGATGAATTTGTACCAGAATACATAAATTTTCAGTAACAAAAAGATTTTTTTTAATGGAATATTTACAGTTTAAATTAAAAAAATTTATTTTGCACAAAAAATACATTTAAAAAATACAAAATAGTTTATTTTTTAAACAAGGAGATGAATCTTCAACGAAAAAAATGTATTTTTAACTAAGCACCTAGTTCGAATTGCCATCAATGAAGATTAATTCTGTATCAATATTTTATTATTAACTATAAAAGAATTATTTAAAATAAAAAAGCGCATTTAAATTTTCAGTTATAGAAAAATTTTTGTTTGAAAATAATTTCCAACCAAAAGAAAGTTTCAACAAAAAATGACGAATTTTGAACCAAATAATTTAATACTTGACTAAAATGAATAAATTTAAAACCAAAAATGAAATGATTTAATTTTCAGTTAAAAAATTTACTTAAAAACAAGAAAGCTCCTTCCAAATACAAAAAATAAAAAATTTCCCATGTCATAAAAAAATGAAAAAAAAATTATTTCCATACACTCAATAAAAGTGCCAAAAAGAAAATTCCCTCTTTTGATTAAAGAAAAATAAATAACCAAACTTCCCTTCCAACTGAATGAAAATGTTAAAAGCAAATAATTTTCTTGTTCCGATTAAGAAAAAATTGAAAACCAAAATTACATCACTTCGAATTAAATAAAAATTTTAAAAATAAGAAATTATCTTTCTTCCAAATCATAAAACATTGAAAACGAAAGTTCCTTTTTTAATTCTTTCAAACTCGTTAACAATACTTTCTAACTCTAAGTGAACATTCAAATATTAATAAATAATACAAAATTATTTTCTTTTAATCAAAAAAGTTACATTGAATGGGTTCAAAATTGAATACTTTATACTGAAACTATATTTGAATAGGAATTCGAATTGAATAAACGCTTCTAATTATGTATCTGTTAATTTAAAATAATTGAAAAATTGAAAATAATCGATAGAGTCTTTTCAATGTGTTTAACTACTCAGACTTTCGAATTGAAGGAGTTCAATTTTCAACGCTGATCACCATAATATATTTTTTATAAAAAATTGTCAATTTCAAATGCTTTTAATAGTTTTAATCTTGAAAACTGCATTTCAAAATTAGTTAATTTGAAAATGCAACCTTAAATATCAAGACCTGAAAAGAAAAATTTTTATTATAAAATTGTAAAATCATTATGCCTTGTAAACTGAATGATTTCATAATTTAAAAATTTAACAATCAAAATTAATATTTTTCGGGTTTTTCTAGTCTCGAAAAACTTCCTGCCTTTTCCAAGTTTTGTAGCCACCCTGAATTAAACAATAATTAAAAAATTAAAAATGATTAAAAGCTATTTATGTGCAAAAATTGAGTGACTATTAAAAAATTTAAAAGAAAAAAATTGGCCACAAGAATTCGCTTGCGTGCGTCAAGGACACGCATTCCACAAACGTCCCTTTGCGGTTCTATGGGGTTAAAGGTGTCGGAAAAAAGTGACTAGAGGCATGAAGATAATGTTATGCTGGTCGCGTTTGCCTCCCTGCATAAGGAGTAGAGCTTGTACTTTTCTGTCTCAGAAGTTTACCCAATGAATCTTAAACGAATCAGATTATAAACTATGTCAAAGAAAATGATGACATACTATCGATTTAGCCACTTGAGACAAACTTCTTTTGAGAAAACAGGCACTTTTTTCTAAATATCAAAGCTAACTTTGCAAAAAAAATTAAATTAATTAACATACGGTGGAAAATTTGAAGAACTCAGAGAATTAAAAAAATACAAAAGAGTTTAAAACAGCAAAAAGGCATTTGAAAATTCTGAAGAAACTTCTTTTTATTCAAAATCTTCAAAAATCTACATAAAAAATATAAACTTTAATAGTTTCAAAACTTATAAAATCCATCAAAATTATTAAAATTTTCTCTGCAATTTTTTAACATAAAAAAATTTTAAAATTCTGTTTAAAAATCTTTTACATTCTTTTTCCAAAATTTAGTATATCATTTGAAATTTTTTTTAAACTACACTCATAATTCTTTTTGAAAATGAAGCAACCATTTTAAATTTTCTTATGAAACTCAATATAATTTGTTCTTTGTAATTTGTTCTATAAAAACCCACATTTTTTTCAATTTTTAAAATCTTGGAACGATTGAAAAATCCAGAAAAACAAGATTCCCGACACGCTGAAATTCCCGAATTTGCAAAGTTTATGAATAATAAAATTCTCATATTATAAAATGACTAAAACATAAAAATCTCGAATTTAAACAATTAAGAAAATGTTTTTTTATTAATAATATTTATTAATTAAAAACACAATTATCAAATATTCTTATCAAAGAAATCTTTTTTATGTTTACAGTTTTTTTTAAATTGTTCGAATTTAAAATAACAATAATTATATAAAAATTGTATTAAAATTTATTTTAAAAACACGTGATCCTCGGACTAAAAGGAAATTTTTTCCTAAATGTTCTCCAAACCTAATAACATTTCCCAAACAAACTTTGCAGGGTTCAATTTAGGGGTTCAAGTTTCTTTTTATTTATTTTTTTAAAATTAACAATCCGACCTTTGAGAACATTTTTTGCAATTTTTCTTAATATTATGCACTTTTTACAATAAAATTGTTACTTCAGTAATATATTTGATTATTTTATTTTTGATAAATAAATAATATTAAACAGAAAACATTTTTTTCAATTGTTTATACTTTTGAATTTTATAATTCGGCAATCTTCTGTCGGGAATTTTACTCTTCCGTCATTTTCAAATTCGGTATTATTACAAACTGTCGGGAATTTTCAAATTTGGTAACATTAAAAACTTTCGGGGATTTGATTATTCCGGAGTTTTCCGATTCGGGTTTTTTATATTTCACAAATTTTATAATTGCGGGAATTTTGCAGTTTCGTGGATTTTATTTTTTGGGATTTTTCGGTCGTCCCGAAATCTCTAAATTTTTAAATTATTTTCGAATCTTTTCAACGCTTCTAAACAATCTGAATATCACTCAAAGTAACACCAAATTTTGCTAAAAATTAAAAAATATAGTGCATAATTTATAAAATTTCCTTAAAATCTTCTGGATTCTTTTTTGAAAACTTTGGAAATCTTTTGAAACATTTTAACAATTTATAATTGAAATTTTTTTAATTAATTTAAAAAAACTAACTTCTCATCAATTGAATAGTTTAAAGATATCTGGTTAAGAAATCAAATTCACGCTATTATTTTCAATGCACACTTTTTAAATTCGAAATTATATTATTTTATTTCTTCTTCATTTAAAATGAATAATTATTTAATTGTTTAAGATTCAAAACTGTCGCTTACAAAATAAAAAAAAATTATAATGAAACAATAAAAACTGTAAAATTCCAAATTTAAATTTAAAACTCTGGAGTTTTAATAATGAAAGGCTTTCTATCCGAAACAATTCAGGTTAAAATTGTTTAATTTTTTACACTTGAGTTATAACTGCTTATTTTATATAAACAATTTCAAATTTAATAAGTTAAAAAATATATATTTTTTAGACTGAAGCAATATTTGAAAAGTATTTCCAATATAGAATAAAAGGTCTTGTGAAATGAATTGTTGTTCAGTTTTTAATATTCGAACTATAGTTCAATTTTCAAAATCAATAATTAGTTTATGTGTAAAGTACATCAAATTAAAAAGGTTTTTTGATAAAAAATGTTCAATTATGAACGCTTTTAATTTTTCATTATTTATTTCTCACAAACTGCAATATAAAAAAATTTAATTGAGATTATACACTTAAAAATGAAAATATAAAATAGAAACTTTTTAAATAAAAGATTTGTTAATTAAATAAGATACGATAAATAAGATTTGTCAATTGTGAAATTCTCAGTCAAAGAAGAAACCCACTGTCATTTCCCTGTTTTTTATGAAAGTATCAGAATTGTAGTAAAAAAATGTACTTTCAAGGAAAATGTTTTGCCACTTTTTACCATTTTTAAAATAAAATAGAAAAAATCTACTAGAAACACACACGTATAAAATGGAAGTTTTTAACACTTTCCTATTAATTTTTTTTTAAATAGAAAGGCATTAAATTGAAAAAAATATTTGAAACTTTTATAAATTGAACAGTTCCAAAGCTTTCTGATTAAACAATTTGAATCAGAAATTAAATTTTAAATTTAAATTTTAAACGTTAAAAATAAAAAGAACCCCTTTCAAATTCAGGAAAGAATTTAAGAAAAAAGTCCTCTCTTCCAATTCAATAAAAAATGTTTAAAATACCGAGTTTCCCTTCGTTAAGTTCAGAAAAATTGAAAATAAGGAATTCTTCACTTAAACTACATAAAAATGTTAAAAAGAAAAAAATGTCATCTTTTAATTCAGAAAAAAAATTATCATATATTCATCCTTTCCAACTCTATAAAAATATTAAAACTAAAAAATTTGACTCTTCCAGTTCAGAACAAAATTGAAAATAAACATTTCTTCTCTTCCAAATCGATAAAAAAGTTTCAAATAAAAAATTTTCTTGTTCCAAATTAAAAAAAATTGAACACCAAAAGTATCTCCCTTCAGACACAATAAAAATGTAAAAGACAAAAAATTTTCCTTTACAAATTTTTATAACAACAAAAAATAATATTTTCGCACGTCTGTACTATATTGTTTTATGGTATTTTATTGCGAAAATACGTTTCCATGGGTGTGACAATAAATCTCAAGATTTAATTAAGTCCCTGCACAATAACTTTACCTTATGAAATAACTTTCTGTGATAACTGCACAACAATAATTACTATCTGAAAGGAATTTTTATGAAAGCAATTTTTCTCGTGAATAATAGAATTTTCCGGATGTTGTAAAATGAAGTTTCTCATAAATTGGGTTTTAATGAATATTAAACATGGGTGATGTGAAAGGATATTAGAAATATTCGATAAAAATTAGTTTCTGGGTTATATGTTGTTAAAATCAGTGAGTATGGAATTATTTAAACATCGGACATTGCATTCCTTCGCCTTCTACCTTGCGCTCTACCGTAATACTTTATGCACGTAAACATCTGTGAATGACACCGAGTTACGTCACACAACCTTGACGGTTCACTACATAGTTCTTTACCAGCTACGATTCGCGCCTTTCGAGTTTACGGTATACAAGATTCCTGGACTGGTTTTGAGGACTCCCTAAAATAAAAATAAAACCCAACGAAATTAACGGGATAAATTCGACAAAGGCCCCTAATAAATTGTGTCTCTTTAAGTCCTAAATCGTCTATTTTATGTACCAGATTCCATTCATAAAATCAAAAATATGTTATTTATTATGATGCACTCATTAAATTTTTTATTATTCTGAAATATTTATTTTCATATTTAAAAAAATAAGATAGAATCCATTTTAAATCAGGCAGGTTCCACACGAGCAGCACCTGTTGCTACACAAATATATTGTTCACAGAATACACTGAACACAAAAAGAAGATTTTTTGTGGAAAGAAATTTAATTTTTAATCGAAAAGGACGATTTTTTTCTAAACACACTGCTTTTTATCAAAACAATTAAATTTTCCAACAAAAAAAGATGACTTTTTAAGAAAATGGTTTGATTTTTAATAAAATAATTAAATTTTCAACAGAACAGTTTAATTTTTAACTTAAACATTAATTTCCGACAAAATATTTCAATTATTAAATAAAAAAAATAAATCTTAATAAAACTGCATAAAAGGCCGATCACCGTCGATTTGGTTGAAACTCGCGTATTTCATGTATTCTTTATGCTGAACATGAATCTTCCCGAAAAAATTATCGCTCTTACTATTTTCATAATTTATGCGATAGAAAATTTGTATTTTTTCTGTGTTTTTTTAATTACACTGATATTTCGTATTTTTTCACGTTAAACATACCCCCCTCTCCCTCATAAAAATTCATTGGAAAGGGGTCGGTTTGTCCTCGTGTCAGAAACGTATTTAAATCGATATAAGTCCCAATTCGAAGACATCCCGACTCCATTTCATTTCAATGTGTGCTTGATTTTCAGTTTAAAAAAATGAAATTTCAGCAAACAAAATAAATTAATTTTCAACAAAATAGTTAAATTTTATAAAATGTAGATTGTATTTAAGGGAAAAATAGCTGAAGTCAACCAAAAAAGGTAGTAAATGATATTATAACAAACAAAATTTTAATTTCATATAAAAAAATTAACTAAATTATTGAATTTTTAAGCCAAACAGATGAATTCTCTACAAAATAATTAATTATTTAACCAAAAAGGTAACTTTTACGAAAAAGTTGAATTTTTTTGAATTTTTAACCTAAAAACATAACTTTAAATAAATAAATTGTTAAATATTCAGTAAAAAGTTAAGTAAAAAAAGTAATTTTCAACAAGATTGTTAAGTTTTCAACCAAAAAAGATGAATTTTAAATGAAAATTTTAACACTTGATTTTTCGACTTAAAACTATTAATTTTAAACCAAAAATGGAATAATTAAAAATTTTTTGTTAGGAAAATTAATTTTATCTACAAAATAAAAATCGCATTTTTAACCAATTAGTTCAAATCTTCAGCCGAAACAGATGAATTCTCAGCGAAAAATTATGAACTTTTAACGGAAATGATGAATCTTTACCTGCAATACTTGAATTTTTAACCAAAGAGTATAATTTCCAAACAAGAAGATTAATTTTCTACCAAAATATACGATTTTTCAACAGAATACATGAATTTTCAACATAATAGTAGAATGTTTAACTGAAAAAATCCATTTTCAACGAGAAAGGAGAATTTTTTAACTAGAAGATTAAATTTCAAACAAAGAGATTAATTTTCCACACAAAAAAACGAGTTTTCAACGAAATACATGAATTCTGAACCAAATGGTTTAATTTTCAACTAAGATAAATTTTCAACCAAATAAATAGTATAATTTTCAACTGTAAAATATCAGTTTTCAATCAAAAATGGAATAGTTACATTTTCAGATAAAAAACTAATTTTTGACGCACACGAAATTTCAACCAAAGTGATGAATTTCCAACTACAATGATGAAACTTTAACTGTAATACTATACATTTTTGAAACAAAAAGAAGAATTTCAAAACAAGAAGATTAATTCTCAACTCTCTGAAACTAAACCATTTGAATTGCAGTTAGTACTAAAAACAATAAACAATAACCTGCAGTCGTTTATAGTACAAAAAAATACGATTTTTGAACAAAATCTACGAATTTTCAACTAAACTGATGAACTTTCAAACA
>JAWWLR010000004.1:17978473-17989365 GCA_035041075.1 Acraspis erinacei | reverse complement strand
GACGGCGGGGTTAGGTTATATTTATTTGTAAAGCAGTGCTGTGTTTTTAAGGTGAATTGAATCAATATTTTCTTTGTGGTATGTCTGCAGACAAAATCACAGTTGTCAGGCCGTCTTTGTTTTATATAACATTTTTATATAATCAGGTCTTATCAGAGAGAAAACAGTGGGGTTGGACCAAGTTTGAATGAGTTTCAAGTAAACAGTATTCTAATTTTTCAGAAAGCGCCCTTCCTATGATTTTCATTTTAAGAGCATGTGATATTTATCCGATTCCTATCTTACCGACATTTTTTTTGTCCATACCAATTCTACAATAGAGCTCAAAGTTTCGGAAAATAATAAAAGAAACTAAAAAACGTTTACGTACTATTGCTTTTTACAGTTACAAAAAAAATTCCAAACATTTTTTGTAGCCTTTATTGTTTAAACAAATATATATCATAATTACTACATATATTTTTTAAAAAAATTCTAGAGTGAAATAAACATACACTTTTTAAATTACATAGTTGCTACAGATCAGCTCATTTCAGAAAGGTAGGGAATGTTTGAAAAACTAAAGTTGAAGTTAATTTTATTATTATTGTTAAAAATCGCAATTATTTTGTTGGAATTTCATCTTTCTTGGTTGAATTCAGCTATTTTTGGTGTAAAATAAAAATTCTTTTTTGTTGAAATATCGCGTTTTTCGTCGAGAATTCATCCTTTTTAGTTGAAAATTAATTTTTTTAACCGAAAATTTCACTGTTAGATGTTTGGTTTAAAATTCAAATTTTTTTTTTAAATTCCTGTATTTTATTGAAAGTTTGAATTATTCTCAGGATATTTGAGCTTCTTGGTGACTACTTCCTCTTTTTGGTTGAAAATTTCTTTAAAAATTCAAATGTTTGATTGAACATCCGTGTCCTTTGTTCAAAAATTGGTATATTTTGGCAGAAAATTAATCTTTTTGATTGAAAATTATTTTATTACCGGTTAGCTTGAATTTTATTATTATGGTTAAAAATCTCAACTATTTTGTTGAAAATTCATCTTTCGTGGTTGAATTCAACTATTTTTGGTATAAAATTAAAATCCTTTTTTGTTGAAATATCGCGTTTTTCGTCGAGAATTTATCCTTTTTGGCTGGACATTCAACTACTTAGTTGCAAATGGAACTATTTTGTTAAAAATTAATTAATTTCATTAACGATTTATCATTTTAGCTGGCAAACCCTTTTTTTCGAAATTAATTTTTTGTTGAAAATTCTATTTTTTAGTTGAAAATTAATTTTTTTAACCGAAAATTTCACTGTTACATGCTTGGTTCAAAATTCGTCTTCCGTAGTTGAAAATTCAAAAATTTTGTTTAAAATTCCTTTATTTTATTGAAAGTTTGAATTATTGGCCTTTGTTAAAAATTCGTATATTTTAAGAGAAAATTAATCTTTTGGTTGAAAATTAGTTTATTATCATTTAGCATTAATTATTTTAACTGAAAATATTCTTTTTTGTATTTTTTGTCAAAAAGTTATCTTTTTGATAGTAATTTAATCTTCTTGGTTGAAAATTTTACTATATCGTTGAAAATTTACTTTTGTTTTGATTGAAAATTAAGTTTTTGACTGAAAATTTAATTATTCTATTTTTAGTTGAAGATTGATCCATTTTAGTTAAAAATTCTTCATCTTTTTGGTTTAAAATTAATGTCTGTGGTTGAAAATTCGTTTCTTTTCTGGTTACAAAATTTATTTTACTAACTGAAAATGTATAAGTATCTTATTTTTGGTCAAAAATTGATCTTTTTAGTTGAAAATTCATGTATTTGGTTAAAAAATATTTTTCTTTTTAGTTGAATATTAATAATTTTCATTGGAAATACACTTAACTATACCATTTTCTCTGGAAAATGTACATTTTTAAATAGAAATTTAATCATTTTTGTTTAAAAAATGTTATGTTTTGTACAAAATTTAACTATTATATTTTTTCTTAAGACTTGATTTCTTTGACTGAAAAAAATATTTAGCTAAAAATCTTATTGTTTTATAGAAAATTCATTTTTTGGGTTGAAAATTCCACTATTTAGTCAAAAATTCATATTTTTGGTTAGAAATTTGTCCCGGTGATAAAAATTAATTTCCTTAACTGAAAATTTGTTTCTTTTTATTTGAAAATTCATTTTTTTTCACTGAAACTTTAACCGGTTACATTTTTGCTTGAGAAGTTATATTTTTAGTTAAAAATTAATTAATTTGTTTGAAAAATCGTTTTTTTATTTGTTTAAATTTTACTTTTCTAATTGAATATTGAACTGTTTTAGTGTTGGTTTGTTTTTAGAAGCTTTGTAATCTTTTTATCTTTTTTAGTTGAAAATTTATCTATTTTATTGAAGCTGTATCCTTTTTGGTAGAAAATTCATCTTTTGGGTTTAAAATTAAATTAATTTGTTGAAAATTCATTTTTTGGTGCAAATTGATCGTTTTAAATTAAATTATTAATTTATGTTCTAATTTTTTTATTATAAAATCATTTTTGTGGATGAAAAAAAAATTATTTTGTTGAAAATTAATTTTTTTGTGTTGAACCTTTATTTTTCTAACATTTTAATTAATTAAATCATTTTTATTTTTATTTAAAGTTTTATATGAAGTTGAAAATGAGTCTTTTGGTAAAAAATTAATTTTTTGTGTTGAAAATTCAACTATATGGTTAAAATTTCATATTTTTGGTTGAAGATTTATAATTTTAGTTAAAAATTTATTTCTTAGGTATAAAATTTATCATTTTAATTTGAAAATTCAACTAAAAAGTGTTTAAAATTGATTCAGAAACCATTTTTTGCATTAATATTAATAATCTTTTCAGGTGTATGGTTGATTTTATACCTATACCTATATTTTTCAATGGTGATATTATTCAGTTTACAAAGCGTAATTCAAAAATATTTCACTTAAAGATATTCCATTTTATATTAAAATTTTGAAGCCTATATTTTTCATTTAATGAATTTAAAGATGCATTTGTAGGAACGTAACAAATTAAAAATTAGAAGCGTTTCAAAACGAAAATTTTGGATAAAAAATTTTTTCGGTTGATTTTACAAGATTGATTCGAACTCAGTTCAAAATTTAATAATTAAACTGTTTCAATCACAAATTTAAACGGCCGATGTAAACTTTATAAGCTTTCAAATTTTTAAAGTTAACTAAAAAAAAAATATATACATACATTTATTAAATTAAAAATATTTTTGTATAGTCTCATATTTGTAACTTTAAAATTAAAAAAATTTTAATTAAGAAAAAGAGCAACTGCTTAATATTTAGAAATTTTAGACTTTTCATTTAAAATCAGGACTTACACAATCAAATATTCAAAACTTAACTTTGAGCGTTACGATTTTAAGTGCTCTATTTGAAAAAATTCAATTTACAAAGTGAAATGGTTGAATTTTAATGTATAATAAATATTGAACACCTATTATTATTCCTACTATAAAATCTTAAATTATTTCAAATAATTGGAACAAAGCGCCTACGTATATTGAAAAATTTATTTTAAGAGAATATCTAAAAAGATCTAAAAAGATGTCCCAAATTGTCAAAAATGAATCTAAAAGATTTTTTATTTTCCAGGATATAAAAAAAATGTTAGGAAAAGTTTTCAGTTTATAACAAAAAAGTATTCGATCAATTTTTAACACTTCTAGCTTAAAATTGCCTGAAATTATTTGCAGCTCAATTTTTGTTACTTCAAATGGAAAATTTTTTAGCTTTAGAGTTTGAATTTCTTAATTGCATTGACCGTGAAAAATGTTTGTGAACCGGGAAATGACCGGGAATTTTTCAAATGGCTGTTTTCAGTTTTTTCTTGTGCATTTTCTGGAATTTTTCAAATTGAAATTTCCGAATAAGCAATTTTAATAACAAAGGCAAAAATTCGGTTCTTAACTTTTTGAGCACATGTTTTTAAAATGACGATATCAATTTATTAAATGAAAATTTCCAAATAAGTAATTTTATGTTCTTTTTTTTAAACATTATTGATAAAAGAGAAATCTTTAATTCTAAATGTTTTTAAATATTAAGAGATGATTTAAATTACCGCTGACAACAGTATGATTTCGGGGGAAATTTTTTATGAATTTTGAATGTAAAATTGCCTATCACCAGACACCTTGAAGACGTTTGTTGAATTTATTGCTAATTAGCTCCTTTCTCACGATTTAATATAAACTATTAATTTTTTAATTAAAGGAAAATATATTAATTTACATATGGAGCGACTTCGTGTGCAAAATTACTCAAGCGTTTTAATTTTTGCAGTCCACTATTCGTAACATGGAACATTGGAAAAGATATGCGACTTAGAGGTTGCATAGGAACCTTCAATGCTATGCATTTGCACGCTGGACTCCGAGAGTATGCCGCAACTAGGTAAAAAAAGGAATTGATTATAATAACAAAGGTATCTTTAATTATAGTCTAAAATTAAAATAATTTTTTTTTTAAATATATGAGCCTACTAGAGATTTTACTGCATTATAATTTAAGAAATTATATTGAGAATAAATAAAAAATTCGTCTTTAACTTCGAAAATTTAACTTAAACAAGGAAATTATTAGAAATTAAAGAAATCAAGAATCTAACTATCAAGTTTGATCAGCATGTTGTTAAATTTTCCCATTTAAATAATAAAGGAGGAGGAAAGAGAAGACAACCTCCAGATTTTATTCTCGGGTAAGAGAAATTAGGGATTTTGAAAAAAATTCCAAACGTCAAGGAATTTCTGTGAGAGATTTTTAAGAGTTTCGAGTATCTTAAAAAATTCTAAGGTATTTTCAAGAAATTAACCAATTTCAGGTCATTTCAAAGGTTTTAGGTTTAAAAAATGTCGAGAGATTTCAAAGGATTGGAAATATTTTAGGGTATTTTCAAATATTTTGAGAAATTTTCCATTTATTTAGGCAATTTAATGGGATTTGAAAGGATTTAAAATATTTTAGAGTATTTAAAGAAATGGTAAAGCATTTTCAATTTATTTCAGTATTTTAGTGGAGTTTCAAAGGATTTCTAAATATTTTAGGGTAGTTTCAAAGATTCAGTCATTTTCAAGAGATTAAAAAATTTTCACTAAATTTTAAAAAAATGTTAGGGGTTTTATAAACTCACAAGTCATTTAACTATATTTTCCACGATTTTAGGAAATATCAGATTTTATGTAATTTTAGGGGATTTCGTCATATTTTAACGGATTTCGTAGTTTTTCAAATATTTCAAGGTATATTCGAAAGATTTAAAAGTATTCTAAAGATTTTAGAATATTAAAAAAAAAATACAAGGAATTTTAAATTTATTTCGAATACATTTAAATAATTAGAAGGTATTTTTGAAGATTATAGGATATTTTTAAAAAATTCAAAGGTTTTCCAAGAGGTTTAAAAATTTGCAAGGGATTTTAAAAGATGACCAATATTTTTGGGTGCTCTAAAACAATTTAAAGGGTGTGTAATTGATTTCTGTAATTTCAAAGATTTAGGATATTTATTAAAAATTCTAATAATTTTTCAAGAGCTTTAACAATTTTAAATGATTCCAAAAAATTATAAATGGATTTTAATCATTTCAAGGGTCGACTATCGATTTAAAATATTTTAGAGTATTTTAAAATAATCCAAAACATTTTCAATTTTTTCAGTAATTTAACAAGATTTTAAAATATTTGAAATATTTTAAGACATTTAAAAATATTCCGAAGTATTTTAAATTGATTTGTGTAATTGAATGGGATTTCAAAAACTTTGAAATAGTTAAGGGTATTTTTAAAAATTCCAAGGAATTTCAATTTATTTCTGCAATTGAATTGGATTTTAAATATTTTAAGGTATTTTAACATATTTCGTGGCATTTTAAATTTATTTCTGTAATGTAATGGGATTTCAAAAAATTTGAAATGTTTTAGGATATTTCAAAAAATGCCAAGGGATTATAAATTGATTTCAATCATTTGAACGGTCGACGAAAGATTTAAAAGATTTTAGATTATTTTAAAAGATTTCAAGGAATTTTTCAATTTATTTTACGAATTCAATTTGATTTAAAAATTTTTAGGGCATCTTCAATTTATGTCAATAATCTAATGGGATTTTAAAGGATTTGAAATATTTTAAGATGTCTTTAACAGATTCCGAGGCATTTTTTATTTATTTCTGCATTTGAATGGGATTTTAAAAATTTTGAAATGTAGGGTATTTCGAAAAATTCTAATGATTGTTAAATTGATTTCAATAATTTGAACGATTTAAAAGGTTTTCGATTATTTTAAAAGATTTCAAGGCAGTTTTCAATTTATAACAGTAATTTAACAGGATTTTAATTCTTTTAGGGTATTTTAAAAGATTCCAAGGCATTTTTCAATTTATTTGACTAATTTAATGGAATTTAATTTTTTTATGGCATTATCAATTTATTTCAATAATTTAATGGGATTTTAAAGTATTTGAAGTATTTTAAGGTGTTTTTAACAGATTACGAAGCATTTTAAATTTATTTCTGCAATTGAATAGGATTTCGAATATTAAAGAGTATTTTAAAAGATTCCAAGGAATTTCAATTTATTTTAGTAATTTCATGGAATTTAAAATATCTTAGGGTAATTTAAAAAGGTTTCGATGCATTTTCAATTTATTTCTGTAATTTAATGTGATTTGAAATATTTTTAGTTATTTTAACATATTTCGTGGTATTTTAAATTTATTACTGTAATTTAATGGGATTTCAAGAAATTTGAAATGTTTTAGGGTATTTCCAAAAATTCCAAGGAATTTTAAATTGATTTCAATAATTTGAACGGGTGACGAACGATTTAAAAGATTGGAGATTATTTTAAAAGATTTCAAGGCATTTTAAATTTATATCAGTAATTTAAGAGGATTTTAAATTTTTTGGGAAAATTTAAATAGATTCCAAGGAATTTCAATTTATTTTACTAATTTAATGGGATTTAAAATATTTTAAGGTGTCTTTAACAGACTCCGAGGCATTTTCAATTTATTTTATTATTTTAATGGGATTTTAAAAGATTTGAAATATTTTAAGGCCTTTTTAACAGATTACGAGGAATTTTAAATTTATCTCTGCAATTGAATGGGATTTTAAATATTTAAGGGTCTTTAAAAGATTTCGATGCATTTTCAATTTATTTCAGTAATTTAATGGGATTTGAAATATTTTAGGGCATTTTAAAATATTTCAAGGGATTTAACATTTATATCAGTAATTTAACAGGATTTTAAATCTTACGGTATTTTGAAAGATTCCAAGGCATTTTTCAATTTATTTAAGTAATTTAATGGGATTTGAAATATTTTAAGATATTTTAACATATTTCGAGGCATTTTCAATTTATTTCAGTAATTTAATGGGATTTAAAAAAATTTGAAATGTTTTAGGGTATTTCAAAAAATTCCAAGACATTTTAAATCGATTTCAATAATTTGAACGTTCGACGAACTAATTTAAAACATTCTAGATTATTTTAAAAGATTTCAAGGCTATTTCAATTTATATCAGTAATTTAACAGGATTTTAAATTTTTTGGAAAAATTTAAATAGATTCCAAGGAATTTCAATTTATTTTACTAATTTAATGGGATTAAAACATTTTTACGACATTTTCAATTTATTTCTGCAATTGAATGGAATTTTAAGTATTTAAGGGTATTTTAAAGATTTCGAGGAGTTTTCAAATGATTTCAGTAATCTATTGGGATTTCAAAGATTTTAAGGAGATTTAAAAAAGAAATTCAATGGAATTTTCAGGAGCTATAAGAAGTATCAAGGAATTTGAAAAGATTTCGAAACATTCCAAGAGATTGTTTTTAATTTTCTGCAGATTAACAAGAATTTAAGTGATTTTAAATTCTCTCAAGGTATTTTAAGCAATTTTCCAGGATTTCAGGAAATATATTTCATATAATTTTACGGGATTTTATAATATTTTAATGTATTTTAAAGCATTTATTCACCAGAATGATAGGGTTTGAAATATTTGAAGAGATTTTCAAATGTCTCTTTTGCAATTTGGAATTTCCCCTGAATTCTCTTGAACTTTTTTGTATTTAACTTGAATTGTTTTAAAGTCTTAAGAATTTATACTGAATTCTTTTAAATTAAAAGGAAAATTAGTCACATTATTAATGTACATTTAGTCATTTTTTTAGTCACGTTTTGGGTTAGATACTAGTCACTTTGAATCACTTTTACGGTTTAAATAGTTGACTTTTATACTTTTTAAACAATGTAAGTTAGCCTGAGAATAACAAATTTAAAAAACTTTAAATTCAATTTAAAAATTTTTATTCTGAGAGAAAAATCAGGGAATTTTGAAAGTCATGATTTCTTTTGCTTGAAATCGATTTTTTTGACTGAAAGTTCAACTATTCGATTTTTAGTTGAAAATTGATCTTTTTTAGTTGAAAATTCAAGTCTTTGGTTGAAAATCCACGTATTTTCCGAAACATTTATTATTTTTGTTTGAATTCTAGTATTTTTTTTTTAAATTTAATTTTCTTTGGTTGATATATCAACTAATACATTTTTTATTCCGAATTCATTTCGTTTGAATGAAGATTTAATTAATGGGTGGACATTTACTCTTTTCTTGAATATTCCTTTTTTTCTTTGGCTGAAAATTATTCTTTTACTGAAAATATAACTATTTAATATTTGGTTGGAGAATTATCTTTAGTATAAAATTTTGACATTTTTGGCAGAAATAAACCTTCTGGGCTCTGAAAATAATTCTTTTAATTGGAAATTTAATGAGACTCATCAATTTATTTGAAAAATCATGTGTTTGGTTTTAAATTCAATTATTTAAGTTGACTATTCCTCATTTTAGTTGAAAATTCGTCGCTTTGGTTAAAAATGAATTTTAAAACTGAAAATTCAAGTATTCAATTGTTGTTTGACAATTTATCTTTTTAATTTAAAATTAATGTCTTTTTTATAAAATTCCTCTTCGTTGGTGAAAGCGATTCTTTTATTCCATTTTTGGTTGAAATTGATATTTTTTTTTGTTTGAAATTTAACTATTTGGTTGAAAATTTGTCTTTTTGTATTTGATAATGCAAATATTCCGTTGAAAATTCATGAATTTTTTATTTTGACTTTAATTTTTTGGTCTACATGGGCAAAAATTAATTTTGCTGTTTGAAAACTATTAATCATCCTGCTTAAAAATCGATTTCTTGTTGTTGAAAATAATACTAGTTGGTTAAAAGTTAAATTAAATTTGTTTAAAAGATAAATCTGTTTTTTTTTTGTAGAAGAATAATTTTTTTAACTTCAAATCTAACTATTCCATGTTTGTTTGAAAAGTGATATTTTTTTTAATTTAGCTATTTATTTGAAAATTGATCTTTTTCAGTTGAAAATTCAAGTCAGAGATTTAATGTACTTTTAAATCAAATTTTCTAAATCGTCTTTTTGGTAGAAAATGCATCTTTTTAGTTAAAAATAAAACTGCTCGGTTCAAAATTTTAATCCTTTATCCAAAGTTCATCTTTTGGTTTTAAAAAACATTCATTCGAGATAAAGATTGATCATTTTAGTTAAAATTCATTCATTTGGTGGAAAATTTAACTTTTCTTGGTTAAAAATAGGTCTTCTTAAATTAAAAATTCAATTTTTTTTTTTTTAATCCATATATTTAATTTAAAAATCGTCTTTTTGCTAGAAAATTAATTTTCCTGTTTGAAAATTAATCGTCTCGTTTAAAAATCAATTTTTTATTTATCTTTTTGGTTGAAAATAATACTATTTGGTTAAAAGTTAAATAATTTTTTTTTAATAAATCTTTTTTTAGTAGAAGAATAATTTTTTTAACTGAAAATCTAACTATTCCATTTTTGTTTTAAAAGTGATATTTTTTTATTTAAAATTCAGCTATTTGTTTGAAAATTGATCTTTTTCACTTGAAAATTCAAGTCTTTAATTGAGAATTAATATATTATATTATATTATATTATATATATGTATTTTCAAATAAAATTTTCTAAATTGTCTTTTTGGTAGAAAATGAATCCTTTTGAATGAAAAATAATCTTTATCTTTTTGAAGATTCAAATCTGTACATTAAAAGTTAGGAATTTGCAGCAGTTCAAATCAATTTTTAATATAGTACTCACATTATTTTACCTAAATATTCACTAAATTTTAAGTATAAGTAGAGAAAATAAAAATGTTTTATTTAATCTATCATGCTAAAATATTTAAGAATATATTGTAATATTAATTAAATTCCTGTAAACTAAAAAGGGACATTATTTGTAATAAACTCACGAAAAATTATACCTGGAACAGATAAAAAGGAATGGGGTTTGATGGTTTCCTTCTTTTTCTCTCCTTTTCATTTATTTTTTAAGACCTTAATAGGCATTAAAGATTGTGTAAATAACATGAAAAAACTTAATTTTAAATTTTAATTAACACACGTTTTTTAAAATAATATAATTATAAATCATTTGATTGTTCGATTATTAATTTTTTAATTTCCAAGAATTTTATAGTGCAATTTTACGATATTATACTGTAATATAAATATTTTTAGCGCATTCAAAGATTCTCGGTTCAATCCCATTACGCGAGATGAACTCCCTCGCTTGCATGTGAGCATTTCAATACTTCGTCATTTTGAAGACGGTGCCGACTATTTAGATTGGGAAATAGGAGTTCACGGAATTCGTATTGAATTCCATAACGAGAAGGGCAGCAAACGAACCGCGACTTACTTACCAGAAGTTGCTAAGGAACAAGGTAGGCAGTCCCTTTTATTGTACATAATTTTTATTTTCCAGAATTTTTTTGCTAGGTATTACTAGTAGAATTAGGAAGGGTGTCCGAGA
>JAWWLR010000004.1:17948447-17964723 GCA_035041075.1 Acraspis erinacei | reverse complement strand
TATATTTTCTTTTGCATACCTTGTCTTCTTTTACCATTTAAATTAAGCGCCCTTTCCAATTTCCAGCGGTACATTTTCCCGCGAAATTTAAATAATGTAATTATTATAATTAAAGATAGAAAATACTCATTAAATTCTCAAAGCACAATATTAAAATATTATATAATATTGTAATATTAATAATATTTAAATCCCCATTGAGCGATAGCTGATTATTAATTGCCCAATTTATCCATTATTGTATCTGCAAAAGCGCAGAGCTTGCTAACAATAAAAAAGTCGTGTTGTTCTGCTTTTTATTACACGACATTTATATATTCGATGTTAATAATTAAATTCTCTGATTCTTATAAAAATAAAGTCGATAAAACATAGCAAGGAGAGCACTTTAAATTTTATTTTATTCAAAAGAGAATAAGTAGTCTTGACGAAAGGGTTATATTGATAAATAAGTACAGATACAAGGTTGGATAAATTATAATTTTATCATATTGATAGCCTTAGTGGCTCGACAAATGTCCCTAAGATTATTCTGTTCAATAATCCGGACGTTCGAGCCTGATAATGATCTCAGACTTGAAAAACTTGCTCCCAAAGTGTGCTACATGTTCATAAATTGTCTTGTGTACTGTGTAGTGCAATCGGCAGCCTGATGTTCATGAAAAACAAAATATTCACGACGTTCCCATTTTTTTATATTTTGCAGATCGCTTTTTTCGCGTTGTTGGCTTAAATTTGGTGAGGAAAACAAAACGCTAAATTGTGCGTTATTACGAAATGTTTATTAGGAATTATAATGCGTTAGACAAGTTTCCCTGCCTGAAGAACTTATCGAACAAATAGTGCCTGCAAGCGTGGTTTCGATTAGAAAATTACTAGGAAAAACCACGAAGTCTGGCAAAAATTATTATATAGATAACAAATATAATTATCAACTTATAATTACAGCGGGGATTAAGGAATAAAAGTGAATTTTATATTGCCACATTGTTTGCTTGTCTACCAGACCCCCTCTTGGTTAAAATATAATTCTTTTAATATATATGATCAGGGTGTTCAGAGATCTTGAAAATCTGAATATTTCCTTGAATTTATCACGAGAAACTTGGATTTGAATTTTTGTTTTGCTGTCAATACATTTTTCAAAAGATTACAAAATTGTTCTAAGAATTTCAAAATATTTTAAAGATTTTTTAATATTCAAATGCAGTTTGAACTTTTCATAATGATTTCAAAGATTTCAAAGCCTTAAAAAGGATTCAAGGACAAAAAATTCCTAAGGATTTCAAGAATTTTAAAGATTTCAAAAAGGGCATAATGCGCTGATTTAAAAGATTTTAAACAATTTCAAAGGTTTTCAATGAATTTGAGATTTCAAAAGATTTCAATGATTTTAAATAAACACAAAATATGTCGCAAACAAAGATTACAGAAAGGTTTTACAAAGATTTCATAAAGATTTTAAAAAAATAAAGGTTTTAAATCATTTCAAATTTTGTAAAATATTTCACAAATAGTTCAAAGAATCCATACGGATTTCAAAAGATTTGAAGAAACAGTTCAAGAAAAAAATATCCAAAATTTCAAAGATTTTAAACGAGTTCACATTTTTGTAGAAAATTTCAAAATATTTCACAAAAGTCTCAAGGCAAATGTATAAAAGTAAGCAATTTGAAACTTAATTGTTTGACATAGAAAGCTTTGAATTGTTTGTAGAAAAAATTTGAGTAATTTTGAGAGATATTTAGAAATTTTGAAAAGATTAAAAATTAATTTAAAGCTTGAAATGATGTCAATTAATTTAAACAAAGTATGTGGAGGTTTTTTTAAGAACTTCTAAACATATTTTAAAATGGATAAAATTTTTCTTAAAATTTTTTGAAAATATATCCTGCAGATTTTTTAAAAAATCTTTAAAATCTTCCATGGTCGTTTTGGACAATTTTGGAAATCATTTTAAATTTTCCTAGGAAAATTAAATTTGATATCATTGAAAGTTCTAAATTAATTTTGAGTCTTTTAAAAAGTTCTAAAATTTTGTTAATTCACTTGATTTTCTAGAAGTTGTAGGACAAATTAAATTAATTTTCAGTTATTTCGAAGTTCTGAAAAAAATTTTTTAAAAATTTTAAGATTTAAGATTTTGAAATAAAATTTTAAATCGTTTCAAGGATGCTCAAACTATTTAAAATAAAAATAATTTAACTTCTAATTGAAGAATTTTTAAGTTACAAAATTTTAATTTTTTAACGTTTCGAGCCTATAATAACTTGATGACATAATTTTGAAAATATTTAAAGTTCATTGATTGATTCCTACAATTGATTCAATGCAAAAATTTTAAATTTATAAACTTTTCAACTTTGAATTTTAAAAGTTCAAAATTTAAATGTTACACTTTGAATGCTTTAATTTGTTATTTATTTTTTATTACTTTAAAATAAAAAATGTTTAGATTAGAGTTCGATTTTTTAAATCTTATTTATTGGGAAAAATGTTTGCAAACCGGGAAATGACCCGGAATTTTCTTCTTTGATTAAAAAGGTCACCCTGAATTTCGTATATTTGGTTGAAAATGCATTTTTTAACTGAAAATTTAAGTATTTAATTGTTATTTGATCATTTATCTTTTTAATTCACAAATATATATGTATTTTAAATAAAATTGGCTTTAGTTAATAAAAACGATTTTTCTATTCCATTTTTGTTTGAAAATGGATATTTTTTATTTGAAATTTAACTATTAGGTTGAAAATTTGTTTTATTCGTATTTGATGATACAAATGTTTTGTTGAACATTCATTTATTTATAAGTTTGACTACAATTTTTTTGTTTACGTGGTCTAAAATGGTAGAAAATTCATCTTTTTGGTTAAAAAAACTGCTTGATTCAAAATTTAAATATTTTCTCAAAAATTCATCTTTTTGTTAAAAAAAATATATTTATTCGATATAAAGATTGATAATTTTAGTTGAAAATTCATTAATTTGGTTGAAAATTGAACTTTTTTGGTTAAAAATTGGTCTTTTTAAGTTAAAAATTCAATATTGTGTTAAAAATCCATATATTTAATTTAAAAATCGTCTTTCTTGCTAGACAATTAATTTTCCTGTTTGAAAATTAATCGTCTTGTTTAGAAATCCATTTTTTGACTAAAAATTTAAGTATTGCAATTAGTTATTGATTATTTTAGTAATTGATTCATTTTTTTGTTGAAAATAATACTAGTTGGTTAAAAGTAAACTTAAAATTGGTTAAAAGATAAATCTGTTTTTTTTTCGTAGAATAATAATTTTTTTAACTTCAAATCTAACTATTCCATTCTTGTTTGAAAATTGATCTTTTTCAGTTGAAAATTCAAGTTTTTGAGAATTAATGTATTTTTAAATCAAATTTTCTAAATCGTATTTTAAGAAAGTTAGTAATTTAAAGTAGTTCAAATTAATTTTTCATATAGTACTCACATTATTTTACCTAAATATTCACTCGTGTGATATTAATTAAATTCTTATAAACTAAAAAGGGACATTATTTCTAATAATCTCTCGAAAAATCATACCTAGAAAAAGCTTCAGATACCTGGAAAAAACCTGGAATTGTCAGGGAATTTTTTTCAAGATTTGAGTACACCCTGAAGATGAAAGATTTCAGAAGATTTCAAAAGTCTTAAACAGTTTTAAAAGGTTTTAATAAATTCGAGAAGATTTAAAAAAATGTCAATGATTTCAAACGAAAACAAAAGTTTTCATAAACAAAGATTTCATGAATATTTCACAAAGAACTCTAGGATTTTTCAACGATTTTACTACAATTTTCAAAGATTTCACAAATATTTTAAATAACTACAAATACTTCAACGAATTCACAAAAATTTCACAATGATTTCAAAAATTTCAAGGATTTTAAAGACTTTACCAAGATTTGAAAATATTTTCCCCATTTAAAAAAAAAATTCCTTTTTTTTCTTCTTTTTTTAGGAAACTTCTTCCTTTTCTAGTTTTTGTTTACACGTGCAAACTGAATTAAAAGAACCCAATTAAAAAAATACAAATTTTTGGTTGAAAGTCGACTATCATATTTTTAATTCAGAATTCACCTTTTTTATTTAAAACCCCTACTATTTGGTTAAAAATTCGATTATTTTGCTAAAGATGTCATTATTTTCTTGAAAATACAACTTCTTTTTTTTAACAAGTCGGCCTTTTTTATACAAAAACTTCTTTTGTTGAGCTTTCGTCTCTTTGGAGAGAAATATCTTTTTTTTCTAGTCAACTTTTTTTTTACCTGAAAATTCAATTATTGTTTAAAAATTCGATTGCCTTGTTCAAAATTTAATAATTTTTATGAAAATTCGACTCTTTTCTTAAAAAGTCGAATTTTTTCTATCGAAAATGCAACTGCTTTTGTTGAGCATTCGCCTCTTTGAAGAGAAAAATCTTCTCTTTCTTTTGCTAAAGTCGTCTTTCATAGTCGAAAATTCAGCTCTCTTGTTGAACATTCGCCTTTCGACTAGAAAATTAAACTATTTGGTAAAAAACTCATATTTTTTTCTTGAAAATGCGACCATTTGGTTGAAAATTTATTTTTGTAGATTGAAAATGTAATTATTGGTTGAAAATTAGATTACTTTGTAGAAAGTCTAATTATTTTCTTGAAAATTCAACTCTTTTTTTTTAAGTCGGCTTTTTTAAATAGAAAATTCAACTGCTTTAAAATGAACTTTTCTTAGTTGAAATTTAATATGCTTTGGTTGAAAATTCTATATTTTTTAATTCATATTTTTTAACTGAAATTAAAACTGTTGTATAGAAAATTCGTTTTTTTTTTTGCTTATAAATTACACTGTTTTATTAAAAACTCTTTTTAATTTCAAAACCAATCTTTTCTGGTCGAAAATTATTGTTGTGTTAAACAATGCAACCGTTTGGTTGAAGATTGATCACTTTGGTTGAAAATTTAATTATTTTGTTAAAAATTCCTCCTTTCGACTGGACAATTCAACTATTTGGTTGGAAATAAAATTATTTTTCGAAGTTCAATCTTTTTGGTGTACAAATTCGATTGCTTCGTTATAAATTCAACTATTTTTTTGCAAATTGTTCTTTTTTTGTTGAAATCAAATGTCTTTCATTTAAGAATAAAATACTTTTTTGCTTAAAATTCAAATGCGTGGTTGAAAGTTAATCTACTTTGTTAAAAATTTATTTTTTAGGTTGAAAATTAATCGTTGGTGGAAAATTCCCTCTTTTTAATTCATATTTTCTAGTTGAAAATATAACTGTTTTGTAACAAATACTCTTTTTGGCTTGAAAATAAATTTTTTTGTTAAAAATCATCCTTTCGGGATTAAAGTCAACGGGTTTTTAAAAAATTCAACTTTTTAGCTTGAAAATAAAACCCTTTTTGTTGAAAATTCATCTTTTTAGTTGATAATTAACTTTTTTTCGTTTAAAATTCATATTTTCGAGTGGAAAATACAAAGTTTGGGTACACAATTCGTCCTTGCTCTGAAAAATTTTTGGGACAAATTTAATCTTTTTGTTTTAAAAATACAAGTATTTGGTTCAAGATTGATTACTTTGGTTAAAACTGTAATTGATTTGTTGAAAATTCGTTTTTTGTTGCTTTGAAATTAACTTTTTTTGACTGAAATTTCCACTACTTGATTTGTCACTTTTCTTGGTTAAAACTGCACTTTTTTAAATTTCATCGTTTCTGGGTGAAAGTTCAATTATTTTTTGAAAATATCGTCTTTTTGGCTTGAAAAATTAACTATTTGGTTGAAATTAAAACTGTTTTTTTTTCAAAGTTTAATTTTTACTATTTTATTAAAAAGTCATATTTTTTATGGAAATTTCCACAACTTGGTTGAAAATTTATTTTAAACAAATTTATTTAAAAAAAGTAATTATTTTCTTGAAAATTCAACTTTTTTCTGAAGAAGTCGGCTGTTTTTAATAGAAATTTTCGTTGAAAATTCAACTATTCTTAAAAAATAACTTTTCTTAATTTAAATTTGATATGTTTCGGTTGAAAATTCTTCTCTGGTTGAAAATTATATCTTTTTTTCATTCATAATTTTTAGTTGAAAATACCACTGTTTTATAGAAAATTAGTCTTTTCGTCTTGAAAATTCAACTATTTTGTTGAAAACTCGTTTTAATTTGAAAATGGAATCCTTTCTGGTCGAAAATTATTTTTTGTATAACGGTTTTCTAAAAAATGCAATGAAATGCATTCATATTTTCGCGTGGAAAATGCAGATTTTGTGTAGAAAACTCATCCTTGAATAGAAAGTTCTACCATTTTTTTTCTTGGGCGAAAATTACACTGCTTTATTAAAAATTCTACATTTTAGTTGGAAAATGCATTCCTTTTGGGACAAATTGAATCTTTTAGGTTTAAAAATACAACTATTTGGTTGAAGATTGATTACTTTGGTTAAAAATGTAATTAATTTGTTGAAAGTTCGTTTTTTGTTTTGAACATTAATTTTTTTAACTGAATGAAAGTTCAATTATTTTCTGAAAAATTAGTCTTTTTGGTTAGAAAATTTAACTATCAGGTTGAAACTAAAACTGTTTTTTTGTTCAAGTTTAATCGTTTTAATTTGAAAATTCAACCGATTGGTTATAAATTTAACTATTTTGTTAAAAATTTCTCTCTTTTTGGAATGTTCGAGATTTTCTTTAAAAATTAATTTTATTGTTCTTGGAGATTTAACTTTTTTGCTGAAAATTCATCGTTTTTGGTTGAACTTCAATGTTTTGGTTTAAAGTTCAACTATTTGGTTAAAAATTCACCTTTATAGATTTAAAATTACCTTTCTGTTGATATTTGATTTTTTTGTATTTCAAAGTCAACGGATTTCTAAAATATTTAACTTTTTAGCTTGAAAACTCAACCCTTTTGGTGAAAATTCATATATTAGGGTAGAAAATCTTCTGTGGGGGGAGATTCATCTCTGGCCGAAAATAACCTACTTTTTTCATATTTTTGAAAAGAAAATATAACTTTATGTGGAATATTCGTCTATTGGTTAAAAACGCTTTTGTTAAAAATTTATCTCTCGGTAGAAAATATTCTTTAGTTGGGGATTCATAATTTAACTTCAAGATCCATCTTTTTGGTTGTTGATTAAATTTTTTTTAATTGATATTTTCGAGTGTAAATACAATTTTTATCTATAAAATCCCTATTTGGCTTGAAAGTCCTACAATTTGGTTTATTTTTTTTAGTGGAAATTAAATTCTTTTGTGTATAAAAATGCATCTGTTTGGTTGAAGTCTTATCTCTTTGATTAAGAATTTAATTATTTAATTGAAAATTAATTATGTCTTGTTAAAAATTAAAATATTCTTAAAAAATAACTTTTCTTAATTTAAATTTGATATGATTTTGTTTAAAATTCTTCACTGGTTGAAAATTATATCTTTTTTTAATTCATATTTTTTAGTTAAAAATACAACTGTTTTATAGAAAATTCAACTATTTTATTAAAAATCTCGATTTAATTTGAAAATTAATTTTTGCCGTTCGAAAATTAATTTGATTGTTAAAAATGCAACTTTTTGGTTGAAGATTGATAACTTTGGTTATAAATTTAATTATTTTGTTAGAAATTCCTTTTTTTGGCTTGAAAATTCTACTATGTGCTTGAAAATAAAACTGTTTTTCAAAGTTCAATAATTTTGATATGAAAATTCAACTATTTGTTCATAAATTCAACTATTTTGTTAAAAATTGTTCTTTTTATATTGAACTTAAATGTTTTTCATTTAAGAATAAAATTCTTGTTTGTTAACAATTCCCTCTTTTTTTTAATAAATATTTTCTAGATGAAAATATTACTGTTTTTAAAGAAATTAGTCCTTCTGGTTCAAAATTTTGTTGTTTGAAAATAAACATTTTTGTTGAAAATTCATCCTTTCGGGATACAAAGTCAAAGGTTTTCTAAAAAATTCAAATTTTTTAACTTGAAAACTCAACCCTTTTGTTTAAAAATACAACTATTTGGTTCAAGATTGATTTCTTGGGTTAAAAATGTAATTAATTTGTGGAAAATTCATTTTTTGTTGTTTTGAAATTAATTTTTTCTAACTGAAATCTCAACTATTTGACTTGTCATCTTTCATGGTCAAAACTGCACTTTTTGTGGTTGAAGTTTCATCGTTTCTGGATAAAAGTTCAAACGTTTTCTGAAAAATTTGTTTTTTTCGCTTGAAAATAAAACTCATGGTGTCTACTCTACCTGGAAACCCTGAAATTGTCAGGGAATTTTTTTAAATGTTTTTTTTATTATTGAAAGTTAACTTTCCTACTTACAATGTAACTATTTAATATTTGGTTGAAAAATTATTTTTCGGTTGAAAATTATGACATTTTTTTATAAATCAATTTTCTGGGATGAAAATAATTCTTTTTATGGGAAATTTAATTATTCTACTTGAAGACTCATCAATTTATATTAAAATTCACGTTTTTGGTTGCAAAGTCAACTATTTACGTTGATGAATCATTATTTTAGTTGAAAATTCGTAGCGTTGGTAAAAATGCATTTTTTAACTGAAAATTTAACTATTTAATTGTTATTTTACAATTTATCTTTTTAATTTAAAATTCATGTATTTTCAATCAAATGGGCCTTTAACTATTGTTTTGAAAATTGATCTTTTTCAGTTGAAAATTCAAGACTTTGAGAATTAATGTATTTTTAAATCAAATTTTCTAAATCGTCTTTTTGGTAGAAAATTCGTCTTTTTGATTAAAAATAAAACTGCTTGCTTCAAAATTTAAATCTTTTGTAAAAAATTCATCTTTTGGTTAAAAAAAAACATTTATTCGAAATAAGATTGAACATTTTAGTTGAAAATTCATTAATTTGTTTGAAAATTTAACTTTTTTGATTAAAAATAGGTTTTCTTAAGGTAAAAATTCAATATTTTGTTAAAGCGATTCAAGTTAATTTTTAATATAGTACTCACATTATTTTACCTAAATAGGCACTAAATTTGAAGTATAAGTAGATAAAATAAAAATGTGTTTGAATTTTTATTAAAATCATGTACTTTAGAGACAAATTCGAGAAATGATTAATTATCTTTTTACAATTATTTAATTATTTATTTAATCTATCGTGCTAAAATATTTAAGAATATCTTGTAATATTAATTAAATTCCTTTAAAATAAAAAAGGACATTATTTGTAATAAACTCGCGAAAAATCATATCTTGCTGGAATTTTCGACATTTTCGTTAAAAGTTAATTTTATTGTTCTTGGAGATTTAACTCTTTTGCTGAAAATTCGTCGTCTTTGGTTGAACTTCAATGTTTTTGGTTAAAAATTCTACTATTTGGTTAAAAATTCACCTTTCTTGATTTAAAATCACCTTTTTGTTGATATTTGATTTTTTTGTATTTCAAAGTCAACGGTTTTCTAAAATATTGAACTCTTTAGCTTGAAAACTCAACCCTTTTGTTGAAAATTCATATCTCTTGGTAGAAAATCTTATTTTTTTTTAATTGCTATTATCAATTGGAAAATACAATTTTTATACCAAAAAATTCCTATTTTGCTTAAAAGCTCTAAAATTTGGTTTACGTTTTTTTCGACAACTTTGTTAAAAATTCAATTATTTTATTTAAAATTCATCTCTTGTCAAAAAATCTGCACCTTAAACATAGCTTAGGAATATACGACAAAAGAACTTAACCATTTCGAAAAAAATATTTTAAACACAGGTTTTAGTAAGATTTGAAAATTATATTTTCAAAATTAAACAATTTAGATTTGGTACAAATTTCATTGAGACTATCTTAAAGATAATTGGGCTATGCTATTTATTTTTCACGTGACTGACTTCTCTCCTAATTTGGCTAATAATTTTTCGTTGAATTCATAAAATTGTTTAGCCTCCATATAGGTGAGACTAGTAGCGCATAAAATTTGCAAACCAACCAATATGGTGAGCGGTAGAACCATAGGTTTTGAAAATTTATACCACATCTTCAAAGCATTTAATTTTCCAGGTGGAGAAGGAATTCTGAATCCTCCTTGAATTGCCAGCTAAATCGAGAAAGAAATTAATTTTATTATTTATTATTAATTATAAAAATAAAATATGGTTTTGGGAAAATTTATGTTCTTACCACGGTGCAAGCTATTGGAGAAAACGTAAGAGGATACACTAATCCGGCAACCAATTGGACTGCAGCTGCTTTTGCTTGCAGACAAACGGGACACGGGGTTTTAAAAAGTAGAAGATCATTCGTAATAAACTGAAAAATTAAGACATATTATTACTTTAATTAATTAAGCCTGTTAATATTTGTCGATCTAGAGGTCTTTTTTTATTTTTAATATATTATTAACATACGAGAGGCTAATTTACTAAAATGTAAAATTTTATTATTTCACAGAAGCCAATTGGAATTTGTATTTTGAACATTTTTCCATATTTTTGTTGTATTATTTAAATTGCGATAATTTTTTTTAAACCAAAACTTAAAAGGACAGATTTTGAACAACAAAAAATATTTACAATAACAAAAAAGAGGAAATTTTCAAAAGAATAGTTAAATTTTTTAGAACAGAAATGTACGTTTACATAAAATAATGAATCAACTAAAAAAAAAATTTTAAACCAACAGTTGAATTTCCAACTCAAAGTATGAATTTTATACAAAAGAAAGAGACAAATCTTCATCAAAATAGATACATTTTTAACAAAATATTTAAATTTTCAACCTGATTAATTTTCAACAACAAAAATTTATTTTAAACCAAATACATTTTGAATTTTAAAGGAATTTTTAACCTAATAGTTACATTTTCCAACAAATAGTTTCTATTTTCCATTTAAAAAATTTATTTTCAATATAAAAAAACGAATTTTTAATAAAATAGTTTAATTTTTAGGTAAAGAAATTAAGTCTTAACTAAAATAATGAATTTTCGAACAAAAAAAAATTAATTTTCAACCTAACAGATGAAATATTTACAAAAAAAAGATAAATTTTCAACAAAATATTTACAATCTCAATTAGATTAATTTTATACAAAAAAAAAGATTGATTTTTAACAAAATTAATACATTTTCAACCAAATTTTGAATTTTTTAAAGCAAAGACATTAAGTTTTAAATAAAATAATGAACCTTCAAAGAAGAAAAATTAATTTTTACCCCAAGGTGTGAATTTCCAATCCAAAAGATGAATTTCCTACTAAAAAAAGGACCAATCTTCATAAAAATAGATCATATTTGAACAAAATCGTTACATTTTTAACCAAATAGATTAATTTTTTCCCAAAAAATAACGA
The DNA here is from genome assembly GCA_035041075.1 of Acraspis erinacei. Classification (NCBI taxonomy): domain Eukaryota; kingdom Metazoa; phylum Arthropoda; class Insecta; order Hymenoptera; family Cynipidae; genus Acraspis; species Acraspis erinacei. The sequence goes on along the minus strand of JAWWLR010000004.1, from coordinate 17,953,401 downwards.
TTTTTTTTAAATAAATGAATTTTCAATAAAATAGTGAATTTTCAAAGAAGAAAAGTTAATTTTCAACCTAACAGATGAAATATTTACCAAAAAAGAGGTAAATTTTCAGCAAAATATTTCCAATCTCAATGAGTTTAATTTTATAAAAAAAAAAGATTGATTTTTAACAAAATAAATACATTTTCAACCAAATTTTGAATTTTTTAAAGCAAAGAAATTAAGTTTGAGCTAAAATAATGAATTCTTAACCAAAAAATTATTTTTTAAACGAATAGTTGAATTTTCAACCCAAAAGATGATTTTTCTATCAAAAAATAACATTTTTTCTATCAAAATAGACGAATTTTGAACAAAACACTATAATTTTCTATAAAAAAATAGATTTCACTTTGAATAAAAAGAAAAAAAGTTTAAATCAGATGAATTATTTTCCAAAAAAAGATAAATTTTCAACAAAATATTTACATTTTCAACCAAATTAATTTATATAATTAATTTGGTTGAAAATGTAAATATTTTATTGAAAATTTATCTTTTTTTGGAAAATAATTGATCTGATTTAAACTTTCAACCAAATTTTGAATATTTTAAAGCAAAGAAATTAATTTTTAACCGAATAGTTGAATTTCCAACCCAAAAGATGATTTTCTTTCTATCAAAAAATACCATTTTTTCTGTAAAAATAGACGAAATTTGAACAAAACACATTAATTTTCTATCAAAAAAAGATTGATTTTATACAAAATACTTTAAATTTCAACAAAATTTCTAATTTTCAATCTGATAGTTAGATTTTGCACCAAAGAAATAAATATTCAACCAAAACTGTGAATTAGTTACCAAGAAGATTAATATTATACAATAAAATATCAAGTTTGAAAAAAATACAGAAAATAAAAAAAAGAATTTTTAATAAAATTGTTTAATTTTTAGGTAAGGAACTTAAGTTTTAACTAAAATAATGAACTTTCAGCCAAAAAAATTAATTTTTAACCGAATAGTTGAATTTTCAACCCAAAAAATGATTTTTCTATAAAAAAATACAATTTTTTCTATCAAAATAGACGAATTTTAAACAAAACAAATTAATTTTCTATAAAAAAGATTTATTTCACTTTAAATTTAAAAAAACTAATTTTAAATCAGATGAAATATTTTCAAAAAAAAAATTTTTTTAACCAAATATTTACACTCTCAACCAGATTAATTGTATGCCAAAAAAGATTGATTTTTAATCAATTAAATGAATTATTAACCAAATTTTTAATTTTTTAAATCAAAGAAATTAATTTTTAAATAAAATAATGAACTTTCAACCAAAAAAAAATTAATTTTTAACCAGACAAAATAATTAAATTTTCAGATTGATTTTTAAGCAAACAAATCAAGGTTCAATCAATAGTTGAAATTTTAACCTATCAGATCAAATTTTTACCAAAAAAATATCCATTTTCAACAAAATAGATGAATTTTTAACAATATAGTTAAATTTTCAATCAATAAAATTAAATTTCTATAAAAAAAGATACATTTTCTACAAAAAAAATTGCAGTTAAAAAATTAATGTCCAATAAAAAAAGTCCTTTTAAATCAAGGCAATTAATTTTCAATCAAAAAGTTTAATTTTCTACCAAAAAAGATTAACTTTCTACCTTTAAAAGATTGATTTTTTTTACAATATACATGCATTTTCATCCAAATTTTGAAGTTTTAAATGAATTTTAAAATAAAGAAGATACACGTTAAACCAAATATGGAACAGTTAAATTTTCAGTTTAAAAAATTACAAAAAAACAACGAATTTTCTATAAAGTAGTTGAAATTCAATAAAAGAAATTGAGCTTTAACTAAAATAATGAATCTGCAAATAAAAAAAAATTAATTTTTAATTAAATAGTTGAAGTTTCAACCTAAAAGATGGATTTTCTATCAAAAAAATACAAACTTCCAAGAAAATAGTCGAGTTTTTAACAAAATGGCTAAATTTTCAAACATACAGATGAATTTTCAACCAGTACGATTAAATGTCTGTCAAAAAATATAAATTTTCGACCAAAAATGGAATAGTTAACAAAAATTATAGAATTGTTAAATTTTCAGTTAGAAAAATTAATTTACGACACAAATTTGTTAACAAAATATTTAAATTTCAACCAAAAGTGGTAAGGTTTGATTTGCAAAACGATTATTTAAATGTAAATAATGCAAAGAAAATATTTAAAAAATGGTCATTTTTTTATTAATAGTAAAAATACCATTTTGACTATTATATAACAATAAATTCCTGCACATAAATGTTACATTTTTCTTGTTGAACTTTAAAAATGTATTTTTAAAGATTTCTAATTTGTTTTTAATATGAAAACTACCGTGTCGGATAATTCCTCATGCGGCAAGACATATTTTTTTGAGAAGAAAAATAACCTGCCAATTTTAGAGAATTGCAAGTCTGTGAATAAAAAAAATTAATTTAAAATTTGTTTTGTTATACCTCTGCATGAGCAACACCTGCTGCGATTGCAGGAGCAACCATAATTGCAAACATCGAAGTTAAATATCCATATTCTCGCAATTTTAATTTCATTCTATGGCGTCGAATAATATATCCAGCGGATACAGCCGCCAGTCCAGAAACAGAAGCTAAACCATAACGGAAAGCCCATCTAGTAGGAATAATTTAAATTAATCCTCATATCTATTTTTTAAAATAATCTCATTAAGAAATTTCAGAAAAGTATGTAAAATATTTACAAAGATAAATTTAGCCACTATTTTTTCGAGCAGAAATAAATACCAGAAAATAGTAAGGAAGAAAATGAGGATATTTTCAGGAAAATAAATTCTTTTGAGAAAAATTAATGGGGATACTATGAATTTTTAACCAAATACAAATTAATTTTCAACCTTAAAAAATCAATTTCTAATCAGAAATCTTAAAGTTAAGTTTTTAATTCAAAGAATTAATTTTCAACCAAAAAGATAAATTTTAAACTAAAATGATGAATATTTAACCGGATTCGTCAAATTTTCAGCCAAAAACATAAATTTTTATTCAAGAAGATAATTTTCGACCAAAAAAGAAAATTTTCAACAAAATAGATAAATTTTTAATCAAACAGAGAATAGTTAAATGTTTACTTCCAAACATTTTCAACTAAAAAGATAAATTTTTCACTAAAATAATACATTATTTAACTGGATTAGCTTAATTTTAAGTTAAAGCGATTGATTTTCAACTTATAGGATGAGTTTTCAAATAAAACGGATTTTTAATTTTAATAGTTTTATTTTCAAACAAAAAACATAAATTTTTCGATCAAAGTGATGAATATTTAACTGAAATAGTTGAATTTTTAATAAAATACATACACTTTCAACTAAAAAAGATAAATTTCCACCCAAAAATTAAATCATTAAATTTTGTGTTAAAAAAAATGTGGTTGAAGTTCTGAACGTTCAAATGCACGAAATTTTTTACTGATGACTGAAAACCTGGAAAAGTGATAACATTTTTGATAATTTATATTGCAAATAATTTATTATTGAAAAAAAAGAATTATAATGCATAATTTAAATTGCAGTTGGAAGAATATTTATGGGTAAAATAGAAATTTTGATAAATATTTCGTTTATTTGAATGTTCAGAATATCCGGTACATTTAAAAGAATTACAAAAAAATTAAAATTTTCCACAAAACAGTTAATTTTCAATCAAAGAGTTGTATTTTCAAACCAAAAACTCCAATTTTCTACAAAACATGTGAAGTTTTAAACAAAAAATATTAATTTTCAATCAAATATTTGTAATTTAAATCAAATTTTTTTAACGAAATTGTTGATTTTTAAACTGTAGACGCTTCAACCCAAAAAAGACAAATTTTCAACCAAAAATTTTCTGACAAAAAGATGAATTTTTGATCATAATGAAGTGTTCAAGAAAATTAATTAATTAATTAAAATTAATTTAACAAAATAATTGAATTTGCACCAAATTGTGTGATTTTTTTAGAGTGCAGTTTCATTTTTAACAAGACAATTTATTCTTAAATAAGAAAGATTAATTTTTAACCAAAAAGAAGACATTTCTACTAAAAAAAATGGGAAATTATCAATAAAAAAACGGATTCTCCAGCCCAAAAGATGAATTTTCAACAAAAAATTTTAATTTCCGAACGAAAATTATGACTTTTTATCACAATCATCACAAAAATAGTTGAATTTTCTTATTGGATTCTACTATCAGTTGGTATTTAAGTCAGAAAAAAAGCGAGAAATCAATTCAATTAATTAATCTCGAATTGTCTTCAATTTCAATTTTAAAATAAAATTAGAAGAAAATCATTGACACTGAAAATGACTGAAAACTCTAGGTTTTAAATTAATTTTTGTAATAAAAAATATATTGACTTTGAAAACATAAAAATGTCTTCCATCCAGAAATTACACTAAATATTCAAGTCTAATTTTGAACTTTCAGGAAAAATATTTATGAAATCGGTAAAAATCTAACCTCAAAATTGAAATATTGTATCAAGTTCATGACTTAATGGAAGATTAATATAGATCAAGATTGCCAGGTAAATACAGAGAAGAAAAAATTGTAATCCTAATTCAAAGTGGAGCAAATTCATTATTTATATTGCATTTAAAAAGTTGAATTTAGTAATAAGGAAAAGGTTAACCTTACACGTCCGATTTATTTGGCCATTTAAGTATTTGTTCCCATTGATAACTGACAGCATCACTTTCACTTAAAATCACTGCCTCCTTTGGAACATCTTTTCCTGCTAATTTTAAAGCCATTATTTCATAAAATCATTAGATAATTTATTTAAAATATGAGATTTGTTTGGATTCTACACATGCTCATACTGTGTACAGCTGTGCAGGCGTACCTCTCTAGCCGAAAGCCGGAAACCGTAAGTTTCCGAAGGTTGCCGAAGTTATTTCAAGT
>JAWWLR010000004.1:17924632-17943709 GCA_035041075.1 Acraspis erinacei | reverse complement strand
AAAATATTTTATATCCCGTTCTACGATGCGGCGGTTCAATTATCTAAGAGAAGTTATTTATAAATAATAGTAATTTCATCAAACAATTATGTTTATCAACTAGAAAAGTGGACAGAAAGTGGAATATTTCTGAAGAAACTGCAATTTTCTAGCATTATTCAAAGAAAATATTATTGAAAGAAATAATAAATGGTTTCAAAAATGTATGTAAAACTCTAGTTATGCGTATAGAGTAGTATTTGATGCATTAGAAATAATTTGTACAAGAAAAAACACAAAAAAATCATAAATAGCGCCAAAAACTAGTAAAACCCAATTTTCCACTTATGTCGTTTTTTTGGACTCTATATAACACACTTATGGTGTTGATATTTAAAAAGTAATGATTCATTTGTATTCTACAGATAATGGTAAATAGAAATGTGGGTTTCCACCTCGATTCACCTAATATTGACAGGTCTGAATAAAATTTACTAAAAAAATTTCTTATGTGAAACAGATTAATGTTCAGTTAAAAAATCAATTTAAGCCATAAACAACAAATTTTTAATTAAATAGTTACGGTTTAAACAAAAAAAAATAAATTTTCGATTTTTTTCTCACAAAGCTGTTGAATTTTCTACGAAGTGGGTTATTTTTGCACAAATTAATTAAATTTTCAATTCACTTGGCCTTCCTAGACCGGCTGGCACTAGCAGTTTCTCAGGGAACCGAGCATATATATAACTCGCCTCGGAAGGGCCGTATTGCGCGAGTACTCAGTCGAGTATATTGCACAATACTATACATTCCAATTGGAGGCAGTTGAGGCGGTCCTGACTGTGTACGTCTTGATCTCTCCGAATTCAGTCCAAAGCTATTTGCATGCAACCTCCGAGATTGGACTAAAAGCGAGAGTTTGGTGTAATTTTTTACAACAAAGAAATCGAATGTTCAACAAATTAGCGAGATTTTTAAGCAGAAAAGATGAATTTTCGACTAAAATCATTAATGTTCATTTGAAAAAGTTAAATTAAAAAATAAAAAAATAAATAAAAAATAAATATTGATAATAATAAATAAATTAATTAAAAAATAACAAAATAACAAAATGGCTTTTTAAAAACAAATTTTTAATTTCCTACAATAAAGATTATATTTCTCACCGATTAATTAAATTTTCAATTTAAAAAGGATGAATTTTCAGCTGAAGGCGTTTCAAAAAAAGAAATTAATTTTTTACAAAATAGAAAATTAAACATACTTTCTAACAAAAATGTTTAAATTTCCTATAAATCAGATTAATTTTTCATCATTTAATAAAATTTTGAACCATTTAATTAAATCTTCAACTAAAAAATGATAAATTTTAAGCTAAAGGTTTCCCAACAAAATAAATTAATTTGTTTCAAAATGTAAAATCGAATTTTTAACAAATTATTGAAATCTTCAACCAAAAAGTTTACTTTTTCTCTAAAACGGTGAATGTTCAACTGGATGAATGAAATATTCCGTCAAAAAGTTAGTATGCAACAAAACAAAAATTAATTTTCTACCAAAATAGATAAATTTTCTATCCAAAAGGATAAATTTTCAACACGCAAGAGTTGAATTTTCTACAAAAAAATTTATTTTCGACAGACATCTTTGAATGTCCTACAAAGTATAATATTTTTTGACAAAATATTAAAATTTTCAAATAAAAAGGATAAATTTTCATTCAAAGGCTTTCCAATAGAAGAAATTATTTTGTTACAAAATAGAAAATAGAATTTTCAATTATAATTTATAGTCGTAATTTATGTTGAAATTGAATAATAATATAACTCAAAATTGCTTACTGGGCAATGAAATATAAAAAAAATGCAAAATAAATAAAAAAAATTAAGTCTTGTCTCTCTCATTCGCTTATCGGCCGAGCAAATAATTATATTGAATTTTCGCACTACCGCCAGATGTCGCAAATTTTCCGCCAATGCTCGGATTGGCGGAAAGAGGATATCGCAAGGGATGGTAGTGGTGGTGGTGGTGCGTTTGGATGCCCGGTCAGTTTCCGACGCCATATTGTCCTGGTGTGTTTATATTCGTTTGTTTAGCACGTTTTTTCAACTGCCGGGCGTTGATCATTTATCGTGTTTCGTGCGTGAATCGTTGCCTTCGAAGGCACAGTCGGTCTCTGTGATATTCGTGCCGCGAATCGCGTTTTAAAACCCGTGAAGTGTGACAGTGTTTATTCGCCTCCTGTGAATTCGAATCATTGGAATCCTATCAACCCCTGAGATTTAAATCGGCGTTCGAAGATTACTGGACCCAGGAAAATGCCCGTCCGTAAGCAAGGTGGTAAGCCAGTATTATTTAGAATCCTCTAGTCAGCCAAATTTATTGATTTGCGAATCGTGGCAGTTTAATTCGGTTCGAGAATCAGAGGTGGAGTGCTTTCGGGTCACTCGGTCAGCTGTCAACCGAACTGTCAGTTGAACTCTTTTCGAGTGTTGACATTCAATTTGGGAGGTATTGTTTTTCTGGAAAGTACATTTTTATTGTTCTCATGACTTTGGCACCTTTCAATTTAATAATTTGGCTGGCTGACAGTAACATTGTGATTCATATTTTTAGAATCGGAATATCCGTCTCGAACAAAAACAAAACATAAACTCGACAATTGGATAGTGCTTATGAGCGATAACAATCAGAGTCTATTTTTCAAATATTTGAAAGTCCTGAGAATATTTGAGTTCATGTCAATAATGTTAATTATTTTTCTACAAATTTTATAAACAAATATCCAGATTTTCTCGGGTTGAATATGACCTCTTAATGAAATAATAATAATTTTTACTAAGAAATTATATTAAAAATTGCGTTTTATTTGTATGGACATTCAAAAAAATAATTTTTTTTACTAAAACCTGCGGCAAATGAGTTTATATTATGCAGCAAGCCAGTTTCATTTTAATTCAATAATTTCAACTATTATGAACAAATAATATAAAAAATTACGTTATATTCGTATATTTTTAAAGAAATTTTTGTTACAAAAATACATAATTAATTAAAATGAATAAAAAAAATATTTTATGATATTACCTGGATGGAGTTATTTATTATTAATGAAGGATTTACATGTTTATTAACTAATTATGTCAATTCCATTAATTCTTTATTTAACAACAAAGTTGATATTTATAAAATTCTTGTTAACGATCCAATTTGTTTTGCAACTAATTATATTTATATAAAACTATATGATAACAGTGAAGATATCCTGAAAAATAATATCCAGAAGTTTACAAAATGTTCAAAAATTTGTTTTCTATTACATGGAAAAAATAATGAGTAGAAGTCCTACTTCAAGATTAAAAATACTTTGAGATTTTACTTATCATTTTTGTCCAGGATATACGTAAAACAATGCATTGTTTTCCTTTTTTTTAAGTCCAAAGTAATTGTTAGTTTTATAAACAAATATATATCGAACGTGTCTGGGATTAAATATTTTCTGTCAATAAAACATAATTTTCAAATACTCCCCAAAATTTTTTGAAATAAAAAAACTTGCTACACATAAATATTATTATTTTGTTGTTAAGAAATTATATTAAAATTATGTTATTATTGTATATTATATTCATTATATTAATTGCGTTATTTTCGTATTGTCATCCAGCAGAAAACTACTGTTTCTTACTATAAAATCTGTTGCAAATTACTTCATGTTATCTAGTTGGAATTATATATCTGAGATATTCAGCGTTGAAAAAAGTGTTTTTTTTTTCTTTCAAAAAAATTGGATAACTTTAGACCGGCTCTATAAAAAAGTTTCACATTGGGCTCATTTTAAAGAAAATACAAATAAACATCTATTTAACTTTGATTTTTTTAAATCTATACGTTTCTTGAAAAATTATTCACGTTTTTTTGGGAGCAAAAAAAAAATAAAAAATAAAATAATGATTACTTTTTTAATATAAATAATTCAATTGAATGCGCTTCCCCTTTTTAAAATTCCTCTTTTTCCCATATTTTCGAAAAACTACCCCTTTTTGCCAAAGCTTTTTGCATATATGATATTTTGATAAATATTTTCAAAAGTAACTATGATAAAGTACGGTAATATTTTTGTCTACATTGATTTTATGGGATTTTGTGGAATTTCTAGACAACTTTAGGGAATAAATTAAAATCAAAGAACATGAAACAATTTAACCAATTTTAAAGGATTTTAAAGATTTTAAGTTATTTTAAAAGAATCCAAAGAATGTCGTCAAGCTATTTCGTTTCCAAAATTGGTTGAACTATAATATTTAAAACTTTTTATGATGTATTTTTAAATACATAGGTTTAAATATTATAAAATAATAATCCAGGTACGTGAACACGAGAATTGTGCGCGTGCGCAGATTTTCAGCGATCTGAGTTCATTCAATTTTAAAAATTAATAAATTCTTCAAGGCCAGAAATCATTCAAAAATCATTTAGCATTATTTAAAAACTATACTATTTCTTATTTAAAGATTGTTTCTTCTTTTAAAAAATTTAAAAACAAACTTTTAACCTTTCATCTATTTCTCCCATTTTTCATCCTAAAATTTCCCCCTTTTTTAGGTCATTTTACCCTGTGATCCCCGAGTTTCCTACAATTTCCAAATCCTGAAAATATTTTAATTTATATAATTAATTTGAGCTATTTTTTATGGACAATTTAAATAATAAAATTATGGTGTATTTAATATTTGCGAGGTGATTGAGTTTGTTTCGAATTTACAATTATCAGGGTTCTTTGGGCCTGGAATGATAATATGATGATCGTTTTGATTTGGGATCCAATCAATTATTTCATAAGAGAGACACAATAATAGACAAATTAAGACTGAAACGCTGTAGGAGAAAAAACGGGTGTTTAATAATAAATTGTTCACAATCGGAATCTAAGGTTCATGAAGACACTTTCATAATTTTATTTCATATTTAAGAAAATTTCTTATTTAAATTAATATTCAATAGACGCACCAAAGAACGATAATATTTTTATTTTGAAGAATAAAATTTATAGACAATAGACTACCATTCAATAAAAGTTTTCGTCGTTATAAAAAATTATTATAAAAAATTGACTTCTTTGGCATTTCTATGGACAGCACATTTTTTCTGCGAAATCAGTTCTTTTTATCTGAAGAACAAATATACCTCAAATAATGAATTATAATTTTAATTTATTAAAAAATATAGTGGCTAAACTAATAATTTATTAATTTAATTTTCGTATATACATTAGTATTTTAAATTGATAATTATTTGCGCTAGGTTCATTATTTGCTATAAGGTTATTTCCTCTATCGCCGGCTGTGGTTAATAATAAATTATTTGCAATCGGAATCTAGGGCTCAGCAAATTGAAAACTCTCAATATTTTATTTCATACTTTTTCAATTTTTTTAAATCTGAAATTTATACCCAACAGCAGAATCCATCTGTAGAGTATATAATAATTAAACTTACTTATTTTGATGGAAACTTTAAAAAATAAAATTATAGTGTGCTGGTTCAAAATTCGTGATCTCTTATTTCAATATTCATCCTAGGAATTTTATAAAAAACGTAAAACATTTCATCTTAAATGTAATGCATTCGAAATAAATTATTCACAATTTTTTATACTTCTTTTCCAAGTGGCTCTATATTATTTATAATAATTGTAATAATTATAACAGTTTTATAATAGAGTATCACGAAAAAACAATAATATAGTATAATATGATAATGATAATAAACTATAAGTACTTCATTATAAAATATGCTGAGATGTTACTTTAGAGTTTAGATCATAGAATTTTGCAGTTCGATAGTTAAAAGATAATTCTGACCCCTAATTTAAAATCGATGGAAAATAATTGCGGGTCATTGGAAAGTATTCATTTCAGCAAAGATTGGAATTCATTTTCTGGAAATTAAAAATTCTAATTTTCTTCAAAAAATACATGAGATACAAAAAAGTTCTCAGATCGAGTTATTTCAATCAAAAAGATCTAAAAAAAATCCTTTAACCACTTTTTGATACATTAAAAAAATTTGGTTAATTATTCAAAAAGTAATTTGATTTTTATCTTACGTATTTTTTGAAGAAAATGAAAATTTATTATTTTAATAAATGTCACCGTCATTTTGTTATTTTAAACATTTGTGAAATTTTCCTGTAGATTTCGAACGATTGCGAAATTCTTCACCAGAATCATCAAAGAAAAGTTAAATATCTTCTTTAGTCGAAAAATTACAACACTTCAAAAAAAACTTGTTACCATTTTTTTAAAACCAAATAACCAAATTTCAAGCTTTTGTAACAATTAGAACAAAATTTTCAATATCTTCAGTATACCGCTTCAAAATGGTCCAGAAATTGATTTGCGCTGACAAATTCTTGTTTTTTTTTTTTAATACTCTTCATACTCCGCATTGATTCCTCGAGGCCGCTTTCCCATTTTGACTTTCTGTAAAACTTTTTATTGATAAACAATGTTAAGGAACAATTTTATTATTATAAACTTATTTTAAATAACAAATATTTATCGAACTTTTCTTTTATTAAATATTATCTCTTTATAAAAAATAGTTTTTCAATACCTCCCAGTGTATTGTGAAATAAAAAAGTTGCTATACATAAATAATCATATTTTTTTATCAATAAAATATATTGAAAACTGTTTTATATTTGTATGAACATGCAAAAAATACTGTTTCTTACTAAAACCTAATGCAAATGACTTTGTTATCTAGATGAAAAGGCTTATTTTAAATCAGCAATTGTATTTTTCGTATAATGAATATTATAAAAGATTGTGTTATATTGGTATATTCTTTAAAAAAAGGATTTTTTTTACAAAATAGAGCTTGGACGTAAAAGCATTCTGTAAACTCGAAATCACTATTTAACGATGAAACAAAATTCTACTTCCAATCTGAAGTATTGCTAAATAATTGAGGCCAGAAAAGTTTGTTTAAAAAAAGTTATCTAGGTGCGAGAAAATGGAGGCGAAAGTTGAAAAACTCAAAGTCTATAAAATCCGAGCAAACTTTGTTATAGATTGCGATACAAAATTCAATCTGCGGGTTGAATAAAAAACAGAAACATGCTTTTAAAGTATTAAGTATCTAAATACGAGTACATGAAGTTTAATGTAAAAAAAGTTGAAAATCTGGTAGAAAATTCATGTGTTTTTTTTAAATTTCGTTTTTTTTTTATTTTAGAAATACATTCTTTTGGTTCAAAATGTAACTATCCTCTTGAAAATGCATGTATTTTTTTGAAAAATCGAGTTTTTGGTAGAAAATCAATATGCTTGATGTTTTAAACGTTGAAATGAACGAATTTTTTTACTGGTGATGTTTTAATCTATGAATATTATTTAAATAGGTTTTTTTTTAATTTTGGGAATTTCAACGAAATTGCTTGAAATGTGATTTACCCGAAGTTTCAAAAGTTCAAGTGAACGAAATATTTTTCCCGATACATAGAAAATCATTGTTTATTTGTTAACGATGCAACTGTCTGCTTGAAAATTTATCTTTGTTTGTTCAGAATTCAAGTCTTAATAAAAGTTAGTCTATTGGATAAATTCACATTTTTTTATTTTAAATTAAAATATTTTTGGCTAAAATATGAATTACAGTTGAAATTTGAACTACTTTCTTAATAATGCATTGTTGTGGTTGAAGATTCATAATTATATTTCGATATTTATCTCTTTAGTTTAAAAATTAAACTGATTTGTTCAAAAATTCAACTGTTTGCTTAAAAATAAATTTTTTTTTTAATTGACATTTTCGGGTTGAAAATTCAATTGGTTTGTACAAAAAATGCGTTTTTTTATAATTTAATTTGTTTCAGTGATAATATAACCATTTCATTTTTGGTTAAAAGTTTATCGTTTCAAGTTTAAAAATTCAACTATTTAGTTGAAAATTTATATAATTTGTGAAATATCCGCCATTTTTCGTAGGAAATTGATCTGTTAGTTAAAAATGCAACTGATTTTTTTTTTAGATAGCTCGCCTTTTTGACTTGGAAATTCAATATTTTGAAAACAATTTATTTTTGTTAATTGTCTGACAAATCTTCTTTTTCAAAATTGCAACTCTTGTTGGAAATTTATCATTTTGATTTGAAAATGATGTACCGGAAGTTCAGAACGTTCAAATGAATGAAATATTTTTTCATATTTTTATTTTATCCAAAAACATTGTTCCAACTACAATTGAAATAATGCATTTGAAATTACTTTATAATCTGTTTTTTGCAATATAAATTGAATAATTATTTAAGCGCTACGTCTAGTTCACAAAGCCATCAATAAAATTTTCGTTCGTTTGAATGTTCCGAACTTCAGGTACTTTTGAAGATTTATCTTTTTTGGTCACATTATAATCCAAAATAGTGGTTTATAGTGTGTACATTTATACACAGGGAGTTAATTTTTTGAAATTTTCAATACTTTATATTTATTCACATATGTTTTTTTTTTGTTGAAAATTTTGAATTTCAACTAAATTGCTTGAAATGTGATTTACCTAAAGTTCTGAACGTTCCAATGAAGGAAATATTTCCCCCAATTTCTATTTTACCCATAGATTGTTCCAATTGCATTTTAAAATGTGCATGAAAATTCTCTTTAAATAATAAATTATTTACAATATAAATGAACAAACATTTGACAAATTTTTCTGTTTTAAAAAGTCACCAGTAAAAAATTTCGTTCTTTTGAATATTCAGAACTTCAAGCACATTGAAATGTGTAAATAAAGCTGATATTATTGAAAGAACGATTAAAAATCAGGGAGAATTATTTAATTAACAAAATCAAAACTTCTATGAGCAAATTTTTAGTTGAAATTGTTTCTTTATTCCTGTTATAACAAATAATTTTTTAATGTTTATCAATTCTTCACTAATGAATGCAAAATTAAACAAAGTAACTTCTTGTAGAAATATATCAATGGTTTAATTTGCAGGCATTATGAGAGTTTTAATTAGCATACAATTCTGTTAATTTAACCTTGCATTTTTCCTATAAATCTTTGATGAGGAGATCCAAATTGATCTCGAAAAATGTTGATTTCCTAGTAGTATAAAAAGTATACGGAATAAGGAAAAAATGCGAGGTTAGTTTTGAATGAATTTTTATGTGATAAAATATTAATTCATTCATATATCAAAACATAGATTACAAAAAAAAACGAAATTGCATTATTTTAAATTTTAGTTGGAACAATATTTGTAGATAAAATAGAATTGGGACAAATATTTTGTTTATTTGAACGTTCGGAACTTCGGGTAGATTGACTTTTTTCTGTTTCTTCCTCTTTTTTTCCTTTGTTATTTTTTATGTCTGTGATGAGCAAAAAGTGCGGTAATTTGGAAATCTAATTTCAGAATTGTGAATATTGTTCATGCTTTTTTTTGCATATAGATTTAATTTCGATTTTTAACACAATCTTTTTAATGGATACACTAAGCTCGTGGTTCGTTCCAATCTGCAGGGTTTGCTAATGAATAAATAATTTTCATCTCCATTTCTGGAAATAAATCTTTTGATTTTTATCTTTGTATAAAGCAGAAGCGGCGGAGTATTTTCTTCTAGAGTGGGCAGGTACACAGGTTTATAAATAGTAAATAATAAATATTGTTATAAAATTCGTATGGTTAAAGATTTCAAGGATTGCACAAAGATTTTAATGATTTACCAAATATTTCATAGGTTTCGCAAAGATTTCGGATCGATTACAAAAATTTGAAAGACTTGAGGTGGATTTCAAAGATTTGAAACATTAGTAAATATTCTAAGTACTTAGCAAAGATTGCGGGTAGTTTAAAAAGATTTCAAAAAGACTGCAATGATTTCCCAAAGATTCCACAAAAGTGTCTATAATTTTACAAATATTTCCAAAATATTTCATTTATTTTGCAAAGATCTGTAAATATTTCAGAAAACTTTCACCCCAAAGATTAAGAAAATTTCACAAAGATTTCTAATATTTCCCAAGGATTTAAAAGAGTTAGCAAAAATGTCGCATAATTTAAAAGATTTCACAAAAGCATTATCGATTTCAAAAATATTTCTAAATATTTTAAAAATATTTTTAAATATTTCAAAAATATTAAAAATATTTCGAAAATGATTCCGAACAGATTAAAAAAATACACGAGAAATGCAATGATTTCCTAAATATTACACGAAAATTTCAACAATTTCACAAACATTACCAAATATTTTCGGAAGATTTCCAAAAATTTTAGAAAAATTACACAAAGATTTTACAATTAGTTTAATTATTTCACAAAGCTTTCGGATAGCTTTCAAAGATTAAACAATGATTTCAAGTGTACTTGAAGTTCTGAACGTTCAAATGAACAACATTTTTAATTACGGCTTTATAAACTAAAAACAGCGCTAAAATATTGATTCAATTTATATTGCAAATATCAGATTACAAAATAAACTTCGATTGCATTATTGCAAAAGCATAAATATTTTTCCAATGAATTCACAAAAGCTTCGATAATTTCACAAATATTACTAAAGATTTCAAACTGATTTCACAGAGATTTCAAATGTTTCGCAAAGGCTTCAGATAGATTTAAAAGATTTCAATGGTTTCCCAAGATTTTACAAAGAGTTAAGTAATTTCACAAATATAACCAAATATTTCAAATGTTTCGCGAAGGTTTTAAAAAGATTTAAATGATTTCAATGATTTACCAAAGATTTCATAAGATTTCAAAGAATTTGGGTAGATAAAAAATATTTCACAAAGACTTAAATGATTTCCCAAAGATTTGCAATGATTTGAGAAAAATTTTACCGTAATTGGACCCAGATTTCAATGTCTTACTAAAAGATTTTATAAAAGTTTCACAAATATTTCAATGGTTTTCCAAAGATTTCAACAAGGTTTCGAAGATTTGTGGTAGATTAAAAATATTTCAAAAAGACTTCAATGTATTCCTAAATATTTCACAAAGATTAAAATAATTTCAAAAATCAATATTTTGCAAAGATTTCCAAAGATTAAAAAAAGATTTTAATGATTTTCCAAAGATTTCATAAAGATTTCGCAAACATTTTGGATAGATTTTAAAGATGTCAATGATTTTTCAAAGAATTCTCAAATATGTAAATAATTTCACAAATATTTTACCAAATATTTCGCGAAGATTTCCAAAAATTTCACAAAGATTTCAAATATTTACAGAAGATTTCGTAACATTTCAAAGAATTCGGGTAGATTAATAATATTTTACACAGACTTGAATAATGATTTCCCAAAGAATTCCAATGATTTCAGAAAGATTTCACCATAATTGGACACAGATTTAAATCACTTACTCAAAGATTTCATAAAAGTGAAAAGAAATATTTCAAAAAGACTTGAATGTATTTCTAAATATTTCACAAAGATTTAAATAGTCTCAAAAAGATGTAAATAATTTACAAATAACACGAAATATTTTAAAAATATTTCAAATATTTAGAAAAGATTTCCAAATATTACACAAAGCTTTTTGATAGATTTAAAAGACTTCACAAAGACTTAAATTATTTTACAAAGAATTTAGATAGATATCAAAGGTTGCACATAGATTTAAATGATTTTCCAAAGATATGCAAACGAAATTTTCCTATTTAGAAAATTTAATAATCTCAATATATTGGTTCAGAATCAACTACAAATGATTTTGAGTGTTTTTGGACCAGGGCGTGTGAATCTTTTTTGTTAATGTAGGCCCAGTGCTGCAATAATCCATCGGTAGAGCTGTCGGCGTTTGGTCGACTGCCAAGAAAACGCAATAATTTTGGCGTTGGCTACTGCTTTCTTCACAAATCGGATCAAATCTTCTTCAGCTTATGACTTTTAGACCTGTGCGTGGTCTCATATATTATATGGCTATTATAGTCCCGAGCTTTTTAGTTGTCGGCTTTGGCAAACACAATTTTGCCTTCCATCGTTGAGACATTATTCCAAACGTTTACGCTAAACGAGGCATGTCGTAAATTACACCCTCATAACGAGGTAATGCTAGCCTCATAAAACTGTCGTTTCCTTCTCTTTATTTCGAGGATTTCTTACTGTAGAACATCGATTAGTTAAATTGTTATGTACATTTACCCCTTTCACATTATCCACTTCCTATTTTTCAGAGACAAAGGTAATTCAAAATTTAATTTATGGTTATCAAAAAATCTAGAACCACTCTAAGTACTTTTAAAGTTTTGAGGCTCGGAGATTGAAATATTGAATTTGCAACATTTTTAATTTAAACATTTTAATAGTGGGGCAACTTAAAACAAAAATCGTTTAAAAGTCAACAATTTTGATTCAAAAACCTTCCGAATCGAATAATTTAAAATGAAATTCTTTATGATTAGACAATTCGAAAGTTAAACGTTTTTAAAATTGAACAATTTCTAATTTATCACTTTTAAATGTATAAGTTCTTAAAATTATTAATAAATTTGTATCAGAGATTTAAAAATACAATTCAAATGATAAAAGCTGTCCAAATAATTTGGATACCTCTAGCATTTGCAAAACCGAACCCAAATTGATTTCTTCAGTTTAAAAAATTCTGTGAAAAGACACTAATGTGAAAAGTCGGAATTTTTGGCTGATAATGGTCGAAATTCATGTCAAAAGTATAAAAGAAGGTTTAATCGTTCTAACGCATACACTACATTGAAAAATCAAAATTTTTTCTATGGTAATGGCATAATTTCATGTAAAAAGCACCTTACAAAATTGCATACATCTAGGACATGTAGAATCTACCCTAAATGAATCCCTGAAGTTAAAAAAAAATGAGTAAAAAGACACTAATTAAAAAAATCGAAATTTTTTCCTGATAAAGGCAGAATTTCATGTCAAAATTATTCAAAAAAAGTTTTACTCCTCTAGCACATGTGGAAACCACCCAAAATGAGCCTTTAAATTCTAGAGGGACGGGTGAAATGTAGCCATTAGCAGCAAAAAATTTCGACTTTTTAAATAAGTATCTTATGAAGGAATTTTTAAAACTTTAGGGGTTGATTTTGGGTGAATTCTACATGCACTCAAGGGATGAAACTTTCTGCATGAAATACTGTCATCATCAAGTGAAACAATTTTGGCTTTTCAAATGATTGTCTTTTTATAGAATTTCCAAAAACTCAGGTGTTGATTTACAGTTAGTTTAACATGCATTGTAGGAATTAACATTTTTTTTAGTGCTTTTGAAATAAAACACTGCACTACAGAATTTTTAAAACTTTAGGGTTTGATGTAGAAATGAAACTACTTTCTTTCTATGTGGTTGAATTTCCGAACGTTCAAATCAACGAAGATTGTCACTTATGACTTTACAAATCAGGGAAAGTGCTAAAATGTTTGTTAATTTATATTGCAAATAATTTTTAATTGAAAAACAATTATAATGCATAATTTAAATTGCAGTTGGAACAATATTTATGGGTAGAATAAAAATTTCGAAAAATATTTCGTTCATTTGAACTTTCAGAACTTCAGGTACATTTTCTTTTTGTACTTTTAGCATAAATTTCGGCTATCAAGAGCGAGAAAATTTTAACTTTTTAAATTAGTTTCTTTTTACAGAGTTCATTAAACTTTAGATGTTGACTTGGGGTGGATTTGACATGCGCTACAGGGATGATCTTTTTTGGATACTTTTGGCTTGAAATTCTTTCATTATCAATGAGAAAATTTTGAATTTTTAAATGTCTTCTTATAGAATTTTTGAAATTTTGGGGGTTAATTTAGACTTGGTTTCACATGCATTGGAGAGAAGAAAATGTTTTGGAATGCTTTCAAATAATATACTGTCCTTATCAGTTAAAAATTTAGACTTTTTAAAATATTGTCTTTTTAAAGAATGTTTGAAACTTTAGGGGTTGATTTGGGGTGTTTCAATAATATATATAATTTTTTTAATTTCATTAAAACTTTCACAATTCGACGATATTAATTTTAATCTTAAAATGTAACCTTGTTTAATACATTAATTATTCCCAAGGTATAAATTCATTAAAATTAAAAGTTTTACTACAAAGGGATTGAATTCTAAAAAGTATCAAATAATAATTTAAAGCGATTTAACTTCATTATCCTCATTATTTAAAATATTTCTAATTTTGACGCTTCATAGTCTAAAATTCTAAGTTTCTAATTTAATTAATTAAAAATGGCTTCATTTGCTGCGTTTCTAGAATAATTAAACTTTAAAGATGCATAATCCAAAATTAAATTGGTATGGCTTTTTAAAAATTACATGTTTAAAAATAAAATTGGTAACCCTTCCTATTTTGAATCTTGTAATTTGAAATGTTTGGAATTAAATAGTGTCAATTTTTTAATTTATAGTACAGAAATTGTGTAAGAGGATAATAAAATGTATTTTTTTTAAGATGGGCACTTTTTTCAATTATAAAAACAAGACAATATAAATACGTATGTTTCAATCCCAGGGTGGTCATTGGACCGGGAAACCGAGAAATGGCAGTGAATTTTACAATTTTTTTATAATAAGAAATCTGTCCAACTTTGATTTCAACCGTTTTTAAAATAATTACTTAAATTGGAATATTCTTCAATTATGATATCATTCAATTTAAAATGCGTAAATCGAAAATATTACACTTTAATAATTTTTCATTTTAGATTTCTAATTTTTTTAAAGACTCAAACAAATAAAAATTAGAAGCATTTAAAATCGAAGATTTTTTATAAGAACATTTTTAGTTGATCAACAGTGAACATAAATTCATTCTTGATTTTAAAAATTCAATTTTAGTTTAAGAATGAAAGAGTCTTATTAGTTAAAAAATGGAAAACCTCGATTGAAACTTTATAAAATATTTTTAATGTTTAAATAACTGCAAAATAATATATTGATAATCCAAGGCTTTTATTAAATTTAAAATATTATTTCAGTCTAAAATGTTCCATTTACTTAATATTGATAAATATTTTACTCTTAATTTAAAAACAGTAATTATAAATGAAATATTCAAAACTAAAAAAAAAACAACTAAACTTTGAACGTTACACTTTTTTAATTGCTCTATTTAAATAAAAATTTAATTTTAAGTCAAATTATTGAATTTCTATGTATTAATAACAATTAAACCCCTATTATTCGTAGAAAAATCATAGTTAGTTGAAGAAATTTTTAGAAGTTTTGAACAAATTCAAAATTAATTTAGAAATTGAAATGATTTCAATTAATTTAAACTAATTGTCTACGTGTACTGACAAGATGCGGCTATTCGTACCAAAATTCCGATGGAAATAGTTCAAGGCCTGATTGGAAATAAAATATAGATTTTGGCAGATTTCTTAAGAAAAAATTCGAAACTTTTTAAGAATTTTGAAAGGATTTTTAGGAATTTTTTTCAGTTTGCATGATTAAAAATTATTTTTTTTTAAATTCGAATGTTTCAAGATTTTGAAATAAAATTTTGAATCATTTCAATCATTTTTAAACTGCTTAAAATAAAAATAACTTTTAATCTAAGATGTGCTCCGTTTATAAACAGATTTAATCGTTCAATTTTTTAATTTTTCTTGCTTAAAATTGCTTAAAATAATATAATTTTGAAAAATTTTAAGTGCATTGATTGATTCTTCAATTTGGATCATTGAAATTGGTAACTTGGATTTATATTTTTTGAAACGAATGCATTTAATTTTAAATTATTCAGTTGAAAAGTGTTGAAATGATTCCATTGTACACGTGTAAATTATTAAACATTTAAATACAAAATTTTTGAATGAACAAATTATTAAACTTCAATGTTAAAAGTTTAAAATTCAAGAGTTCCACTTTGAGTGCTTTAATTTGCAGCTCAGTTTTTATCACTTCAGATGGAACAATTTTTGACATTAGAGTGTAATTTTTTAAATTTCATTGACCGCGAAAAAAATATATCAATATCTGATTAAGCAATCCCAGGCCGAAGTACGGAATGAAGTATAATATATATTTGATATAAAAGTGCTGAGCATAATGCAGAAAAGTCCACAGTTTGGACAAAACCAAGTGCGAAGCACGACATGCGTGATGAGAATGTGTTCATTAAAGCAGAATGAGCTTTAACAAAAGAGAATTAACAATCACCAATTTACTGTTGTCGATGCTTTGACCTTTAATTTCAAATAGCCTGTGCCTTTTCAGCTAGTGTATTTTGCGATAATTTTTTAAGTGTTGGGGGATGATTTAAGATGTGCTACACATGCTTTAGGGGAATGCAACTTTTTTGGCAATGTTTTAACACCATAGCAAATGACTTTGTGCAAAAAAATTTCTCGAATTTCTTGGATATATCGCTCAAACGCATTTCTAATCTGTGCACTGGTGAGAAATTCAGCGACAGAGTAACAAGAGAAACTTATCAGACTCCACATACACTGTATCAGCGTCTACATGATTAGCAAGGAATTTGGAACGCTAATCCATAAGATGAACCCGACACTGTGCACTGTACAGTGTACAGATATACTGTAAAGCGAGGGTATACAATTTCACAAGACACAGCATTTTGCTCACAGAGTTGAAGTTAAGGATGGTGGATGGTTTATTAGTTGGTGGTCGAGGTAGAGAGACGCAGGTTGGGAAAGAAAAGATGAATAGGGAAATACTGATAATGAGAACAATGAATGGGAAGTGGGGCGCGAGTATGAACTGCAGAGTTGGGGTTGCAAGCATTATGTGCGAATAGAGATTCCTGTCAGACCTACACGTTGATACTCGTTTTAAATGTGCAAAATGTCCCAGTTTCTATCTAGATCAAACGTCTACTATTTCATCCAGTAATTAACAAGAATCGTCTAATTCTTAATAGATGGATCG
This sequence comes from Acraspis erinacei, assembly GCA_035041075.1. Lineage (NCBI taxonomy): Eukaryota > Metazoa > Arthropoda > Insecta > Hymenoptera > Cynipidae > Acraspis > Acraspis erinacei. Next base: position 17,926,840 of record JAWWLR010000004.1, on the reverse strand, counting down.
GATTAATTATGATTGTTAACCTGGTGGAAAAATTTATTACAAGAAAGTACAACATTTCTACAATTGTAATTTGTTATTAAAATATTTTCTATCTTCGAAATTGTACAACAAAATGAAATTAATAATTTGAAAGTATAATTTTTGAAAAAAGAAGAAGCCTTTAACCTTTTTGACTTCTGATGATAGTTTCAGTGGTTGCACAATTTTTTATTTTAAGAATGGGTGAAGTCTTTAACCTTTTCAGTTTATTTTATAAAGAGGTCAGAATTATTAAAAATATTATAACAACCGTATGAGTTCTTCATTTTTAAATGTGCTTGGAGTTCCGAAAGTTCAAATGAACGACATTGTTTACTGATAACTTGGTAAACCAGAAATATTTTAAATTGCAGTTCAAACAATATTTATAAGTAAATCGAATAATTTAAAGAAATCTGTATTATCATCAGAGGTATTTACTATCCATCAGTGCATATGTCATTCCACAATATGTGAAAATAGAAATAAAAGCTGTCAATCAATTTAACTTCTTCAAATAACGAAAAATACTTAACGTCATTTCTGACTAGATGGAAAATAAATTTAAAAAATTAAATGTTTCTGTAAAAGATCTTCTCACTTAGCTCCACTATGAATCGAAACACATAAATTCCGATTGCCGTTCGCGTACTTTACCATTAAGCTATTAAAGAGATCGAAAGAAGAATATTTTTTTTTAGAAATACAAATAAACAGCTTAATGGAAAAGCACCCGACCGGCAATCGGAAGTTCTGTGGTTCGATTCCCAGTGGAGCGAAGTGAGAAGATCTTTTATCAGAAAAATTGAAGTAGTAAAATAGAAATAAGGACAAATATTTCGTTCACTTGAATGCAAGGAACTTCAGTTACATCATTTTTAAATATATTTAAAAACTGTAAATTAAACAACGTTCTATCTTACTTATACTGATTTCAGCTTGAAACTTTTAACATTCAAATATTTCAAGTGGGATCCTTTAAAATCAAACAACTTTGAATTTCAAACATTGAAAACAGATTAATTTTATATTTAAGCATTAAAAATTATTTGTTTTAATTTTTAAATCTTTCAAAACTGTATTCTTTGAAAATAATTGATTTTTTTTTAATCATTGAAACCGATGCTTAGTTAAATAATTATTTTTAACATGTAATGTCCACAATTTCGTAATTCATTTACTTACAAATTTAATTCTTTAAAAATTGTAGAATATAAAATTGTAATCACATGTTTGTTTTAGAATAATGAGGGATACCTAAAATAGCAAACTTTGCAAGACTTGGAAGCTGAAGAATAATGAATTTTACTGCTTAATAGTGAGCCATTTTCAGATTTAGAGCGTTTAAATTAGAAAAACGTCGAATCCAAATTGCTCAAAAATAGTGAAATATAAACTTATAGTATTTAAAATTTTTAATTCAAATCTTTGAATCAATAAGAATTAAAAGATAAAAATTTGTTTAAAAGTAATAATAACTGAATATTTTTTATGCAGTTTCCAAATGTCAATTTGCCCTTTCTTTTCTGCTTCTTCGTTAAAAGTTTAAATACTTTGTTAAAAATTCATTTTTTAGTTGAAGATTCATAATTTTAGTTGAATATTCATCTCTTTGTTTGAGAAATCGTTTTTTGCTGTTCGAAATTAAGTTTTTAAACTGAAAATTCAACTATTGTAGCTTCTTGGTTGAAAATGAGTATTTTTTGGTTGAAAGCTCAAGTTCTCGGTAGAAACTTGAACTAGTCATTGAAGATTCATTTTTTGGGTAAAAGCTTCATTATTTTAGTTGGATCTTTATCTCCGGTTGAAGGTTGAACTATTTGATTGAAAAATAGTTTTTTCTCTTTGTTAAAAATTAATTCTTTAAACTGAAAATTTCACTATTTCATTTTTACATTCTCATCAGAGAAGGTATTAGATTGCTGTAATATTTGGTCCCCTCAGTTTTTTGGCCCCCTCAGTTTTGGATAAAAAGTCAAAAAGTGAGCGCATTTTGAATATTTTTAGACCACTTTTTTGAAAAATCAAAATTTTTCTGCTTTTTGAACGCCCTACAAGATTATCGTAACAAGTTTTTGAATTTTCTTGAAAAATCGAAAATTCAAATTTTGACAGTATAAAAAATAATGGAAAATCCAAAAATTACATTTCTTAATTCAACAATTTCACAATATTTCAAAGATTCTCAAA
>JAWWLR010000004.1:17853388-17864071 GCA_035041075.1 Acraspis erinacei | reverse complement strand
TATATGGCTTTTTTACAAAATGATGACAGCTGATGTGAATGTTCTTTAAAAAAAAAAGAAATACAGTTTAAAAATGATTGGAGACCAGAATATCGCAAATAAATTGAAGCCGTTCAAAATATGAGTTTTTATCAATTGAAGAATCTCAGAGTGGAATTATTTCAGATTGAAATTTAGAAAACAGACAAATTTCAAAACGTTAAAAATTGAAATGTTTGTAGATTAGAATTTTGGAAATGGGATCAACAAAAATTCAAACCTGATTAAAGCGTTCAAAATTTAATTTTCAAAAAATTTCAACTATTAAAGAATAATAATTTTCAATTCGATAGGATTCAAGTCTTTAAATTTTGAATTGTCAACTTGGCAGTTTATTTGTAAACAATAAATAATCATAAATAAATTGAAAGCGTTTAAAATTTAAATGTACGTTTTTCAATTGGACAATCTCTAAATTAAATTATTTCATATTGAAATTTAAATAACAGAAATTAAATTAAATATTGAATTAATTGAGTTAAATATATAAATGTTTGTACATTAGATTTTGGAAAATGGGATCAATAAAAACTCAAAGCTGATTAAAGCTTTCGAAATTTAATTTTCAAACCTTTTTAAGCACTAAATAAGAATAATTTTAAACTCGATGGGATTCAAGTCTTTAAATTTTGAATTGTAAACTTGGGCATTTATTTATAAAAAATTAATAATCATAAATAAAATTGAAAGCCGTCAAAATTTAAATGCATGTTTTTCTATTGGACAATCTCTAAATGAAATTTAGAAAACTAGTATTTGATGTTAAATTAATACTTTTACTCCATTTTAATAATTTTTTGTGTGGTTTCCATACAATTGCGAAAATGTTACAAAAATTTCATTGTACGATCTAAACCTGTTTTTTGTTTTGAACAAATTTTGACAAATGTTTTGTTTATTTACTATGCTTTCATTAGGATTAAAATGTCTGACGTTATAAAGTAGCCATTAGCACAAATTTTCAAATTTTGGTAACATTGTTTATATATTATAACTGTCAGAAATGTTATGATTCGGGAATTCGCCACTTATTGTTTTTCAATCCCATTAATATTGGTAATTGGAAATGTCCTGATGTTTAAAATTTTGCTTTCAAAGTTTTGTAAATTTACAATCTTTCAATTTTTCTAGTTTCATTAAATTTTAGTTTCATAATATTTAAATTTTGTCACTGAATGTTTTCGGTAGTCTTCTTTTTTTTCGGTAGTTTGAAATTTCGTAAATTTGGTGGTTCGTGAATTATATTTTCGGTATTTTTCAATATTTGTGAGTTTTATTTCTTATCAAGAATATTTCATCGCATACAATTTTAGCGTCTTGGAAATGAATATTAAAAAATGATTAATATTTTTAAATTTTTATGTATGTAAAGTCGAAAACTTTATGAGAAAATTAAATTTTTATTCGTATTCGAAAAATGTAATCCATTTTAGTGATTTAAAAAAATTTTAGGATAAGTTCCTGAATGTTTAGAATAAAAAATGATTTCTAGACAAACTACGTATTCACTTTGAATAAAATATAAAATCTAAGATTCAGTGACTGGCTTTCTCTGTGAGAAAAAAAAACAATGTTTGTAGTACACCGAAAAAGGTTCTTGTGGATTTCGATTTGACTAAACAAATATTATAAATATTAAGTGTTTTATTATTTATTTTAAAATCCGTATTAAAAAATGCTTCAAAAAGTTGTATCTCCAATTCCTTAGAGTAACTTGAAAATTTCTTTAAACTGCCAAAACAACGTTAATTTTTAGAAAAGCTGAAAAATGTATTTTACGAAAAAGTCCAATTTTAAGTTTTCCTTTTAGATTTTTTAGAATAATAGTAATATGAAAGAGATAGTGTGAATTTCATTCTCGCTGAACTAAGTAAAAAAATTCAGACATTTTAAATTTCTGACATTTTATAATCAGAATTTTTTAAAGCCCGAAGTTAGTAAGTTTTTGAAATTTCCAATTACCAAAATAATAAAATACCGACAAAAAAATAGTTGAATTTAATATTGTTGGCACTCCTCCCTGATTTCGTAGCTAATACATTTTTTAGCATGTTTTGTATTAATTAATTAATTTCTACACTTGAAATTCCTTTGACCGGAATTCCGGTCCAATGGACTGACCTTCCGATTCAATGGACCGGGAAAGTCGTTGTCGATCCCACGCTTAGACTGATGCTCGCGAACAGTTCAAACGGGACTGGAATCCAGTCCAAACGGGACTGGAGTCCGGTCCAAGGAGAGACGAGCACCGCACGCCGTTGCGGAGCGCAGGCGAATGCTGCACGTGGAACTTTGCCCGTGTAGGTTAGAATTCCTAGAATCAATAAAGAAAGGCGTGCGATGTTTTATTGTTATTGAGCTGCTAGACGTTTTCTATTTCCCATAAAGTGTATGCAGTGTAATGTTTGACAAAAAGTGAAACATAACCTCGAAATTCGATTGTAATCAGGTAGATCCAAGGTAGAACCGACATTAGTTCCGGTTTAAGCTTGGACCAGGGAGATTCTTGGCTTGAACGAAAAATTCCGGTCCATTGGACTGGAATCTCGGTCTGAGGGATTTAGAGTGTACTATAATTTTTACACAAACGGCATATTTTTATTATTCAGTGCAATGAAATATGCATTCAAAATAAAAGAAATTCACTTTGATTTTTGGCATGCCAATGATAGGGCTAAGGTGCCAAGAATTGGGGCTCTAACCCTAAGCCTTGTACCTAAAGTTCAGAACGTTCAAATAAACGAAACCTTTTTTCCCACTTTCCGTTTATCAAAAAATATTGTTCCAATTACAATTGAAATAATGCTTTCGAAGTTTATTCTGTAATGTTTTTTGGAATATAAATTGAATCAATATTTTAGTTCTATTTCTAGTTTATGAAGCCATCAATAAAAAATGCGTTCATTTAAACGTTCAGAACTTCAGGTACTTGAATAAGCCATTTTTTAAAGATTGAGGCGATTCCGAAATTAAAACTGATCACATTTTGTTTTTAGAATTATCCAAATTTCAAAACTTAAATTTAAATACTTATTTTTTTAATTATTAATTTAATTAATTAAAAATGATGTAGTTTTAAGTTATACAATTTGAAATTCTGTAATTTTTTTGCTTTACGTTAAAAAATTCCTTCAATTTGGAAGATTTAAAATTAAAAAGCTTGACTTTTGATCTTCAAAATTATTCAAATTTAAGAATTTCATTTTATAACAATGATTTTTTTAGTTAGTAATTTAGATTATGCAGTCTTAAGTTATACCATTTAAAACTCTGATTGAAGATCTTTAAATGTAAAAATTTTCCTTTTCTTTTAAATCATTTGAAATTGAAAAGTTTTCAATTTAGATTATTTTTCAATCAAAAATTCTTTAACTTTAATAATCTAATTTTGAGATTTCATCTGATCGGAAGAATATTATGAAAAACTTAACTTTTGATCTTTAAAATCAGGGCTATTCTACGTCAGAAATATCAAGATCTGTCCCTGGTTGTTGGATTTTGATAAAAGTTTGTGAAATTATAATGCTATATCAAAGAAATTTTGGAAAAGAGAATTGCATTTTGATTAAAATTCAGCATATTAGAGGTAAAAATATATTTTTTAAGAATAAAATTAAATCAAAACAAAAAATTTGTAATTATGCCCGAAAAAAAATCCAAAACAAATTTTGATTCCGTTTTTCGTGAATTTTTTACCCTTTTAATTTTCATTAAATATTGATAAAATGATTCCTTGGGAAATGACCTCTCTTTTCAAACAAAAAAATTTAAGGAGACTATGGGATCCCAAGATATCGTCATTTTAGTGAGACCGCGCATTGCCTTTCCGCTTCGTTTTCAGTGTCGCTGTCCGTGAGATATCTTGAGTCCTAATATTCTTCATGTATCTCTTTAAAAAATAAAGGTGATTTTCTAAGGGATCATTTTATCCATATTTAAGAAAAATTAAAAGGGGAGAGATTCACGAAAATTGGAATCAAAATTTGTTTTGAACTTTATTTCGGGCAAAACAAAAATGTTTGTTTTGATTTTATTATATTCTTAAAATATATAATTTCACCTCTAATATGTCCAATTTTCATCAATATCCAATTATCGTTTCCAGAAATATTGATAATTCAAAAAACTGTGACCCCGAAATTCAACATGGCGTAACTTAGGCAATTTTGAAAATTTTCAAAAATCTTTTGGGCCCAACATTTCTTTCATATAGAATTATAACTTTACCAACTTTTATTAAAATCGAACGACCAGGGGAAGATCCTGATATTTCTGACGTATACTGGCCCATCATTCAAATTGAAGCATCTTTATTTATACATCTTTAAAATTAAACCGATTTTAATTTTGAAAATTTACATTTAAAACCTCTATGATTTTTACGCTTTAAATTTTAAATTCCTTTAATCTGGAAAATTTAGACTCTTTAAATTAGAAAACATGTTCTTTAATTTATTTATATTTAAATCCAGAAGTTCTTTTCTTAACATTCTTTTGACTATTTCTTATATGATAAAAAATATGTGGTCTTTACCTCAAATTTAAAAAAATCTAATAACCAGTCGAAATACAATATTTTATAATTTAACTTAGTGGCCATTAAAACTAAACATCATGAACAACTATCATGGATTTTACCAATATTTCCAACAAAATAGAATGGTAAAGACCGCCAATTTCTTATAATAATATTAACCATTTAAAATTGAAAAAATTTTTAAATGGAAGAATTTTTATTTTAAACGTTTTGTTATTAGAAATTATGCAACTTTTAAGTTTTGCAACGAAAAATTTTGTCATTTTGACGCTTTGAATTTGAAATTTTTCAAATTGAATGATCTGAATTGAAACCTTGATTTTTGAACTTCAAAACCATCCAAATTTTAGAAATTTTATTCACACATCATTAAAATTCAAGTGGTTTTTTTGAAAATTTACTCTAAATATTGTGCAACTTTGAAGTTTTACAATAAAAAGATGTAATTTTTATGATTTTCATTCGAAATTTCTTTAATTTGGAAGATTTAACATTGAAAACTTGACGTTTTATCTTCAAATTCATCAAAAGCTCAACAAAAAAATAAAAAATACATTATTCTAAACATTTACATTTAAAGTTCAAGGATCAACGATTGCAAATATTGAAGATACCTATTTCAGATAGGTTTTTAAGAAGATCTTATTACAAGATGAAATCTCACATTTACATATTAATTTTTTTCTTTACTTCTACTTTTGGATAAAATCTTGCATTACGTATTATCTTATATGCAGATTGCGGGAGATCCTTTTAAATTAAAATTAAATTACAATAGCAGGACAGCCAATGTAGCTAATATAATATTTGTTTTAATTTATGATTATTAATTATACTTCTTAATACTTTAACTTGTAGCATATATTTTAATCTGATAATTAGGAAATCAAAATCTGTAAAATGCAGCAAATTAAATTTGGTTAAGAATAGACATTAATTAATACAAGTGCAAAATCTTTCCTATTTGGCGCGGCTTTGTAATTGGTCAGAAGGATTTTTTACTAGAGGACAGTTTATCTTTCCTGTTATTATTATTTTTGTTCTCGCGAAGCCAGGCAAACGCGTTGAATTACTTTGTAGTTGGAGATACGGTAACTAGTGTTTACGAGAGAATGGGAACCTGTGAGGGGAACTCTGAAGTTAATTACTGAGTTACATTTAATTTTTTGCATCCGAGACCCCGAGTGTGTCAGATGTTTTTGTAGTTAATCATGTTCCTTTTTTTATGTTCTAGGTGAGTGCCAGTATCTTCTGGAAGAGATGGAAAAAAATTTATGGGAGACATACATTGTGCAACCAAAAAAGCGCAACTGCAATGCAGGTACTTGAATCGGTTTTATCATCTTGTATACTTGAAAGTGCAGAAGTTTTTATTTTAAATACAAAGTTAAAGAAAAACGAGAAACATCTTCATATATTTTTAAAACCTCTCGAGAATACTTTTGAATCTGCTAAGTTGGATTTCATTTTCAATTACTGTTTTCTTCCTTTAAATTCAACTTCAACTCTGAGACTTTAACCTCAATAAGTAATTTTAGTCGGAAGTACTTAGCAGTTGCTCTTCCTTTTTCCTCTCGACTGATTCAGGGGAAATGTCCCTTTAGCGGTATAGCTTTTTCTGATAAGAAAGGTGAAGGCACGATTGCACCTTGGTTCTCTCGAGGGCTCTGTAATTCAAAATTTTATTTCATTCTGAAGCTTTGACTTTTATAGTATCATATTGGCTACTCTTGGTATTCTTCAAAGTACTCTCATAAACCAGGTGACAGGATATATATATATATATATATATATATTGCTTTATTGGTTGAGTGCAGACGTTGGGCTGATTTCATGGGAACAGTGTCGTAGCACCTTAGTGAAGAAGGGATTGAAATAGCAGTCAAGAAGGGAGTTGAAAGAGGTCGTCAAGGGTCGAATGGTTATTGGATAACGCGGGGATAGAAGAAAAAAATTATGTTTACTTTATCACTGGTCTTGTTTGTGAAACTTTCGCTTGAAGGGCTCAAACCACCTTCGATATTTCTTCTTTCTGACCTTTCTTTTTGCAAAAGTCACTTCTTTTCTGATATTATTTTGTTGTTCTTCTAATTTTAGAGTAAGGTGGTTTCCCTTTTATTCACTTAATTCCTTCTGACCTTCTTCCTGCTCCTTTTTCTCCTTCTCCTTCTCCTTCCCCTTCTCCTCCTTCTCCTCCTCCTCCTTCTCCTCCTCCTCCTCCTCCTTCTCCTTTTCCTTCTCTTTCTCCCTCTCCCTATCCCTCTACTTCCTCTTCTCCTTCGCCCCCTCCTTCTCCTTCACCTTAGCATTATCATTATCCTTCTGCTTCTGCTTACGGTAGGAATTTTTTCATTTATGCACGTAATTTTGGAAAAATCCGCAAACACTTTCTCATGAAGCTTATCTTTTTAGTTATAAATTTTATTATTTGGTTGAAAATTTATCACTTAAAAAAAAATCCCACTGTTTGGGTGCAAATTTAACTATTTTGCTAAAAATTCGTCTTTCTGGGGTAAACACTTAACTATTTTCGTACAACGTTAATCTTTTATGTAAAATTAACATTTTGTTGCTGCTAAGTCAACTGAAATATTTTTCGGATGAAAACTATTTTTCTGAAAAGTTGTATTTTTGATTTAGAAGTTCATCTTTTTTAGTAGAAATATTGCATCTCTCTTCGATACAAATGAATCTGTTTTGTTGAAAATTCAACTATTTTCTAGAAAATTGAGTTTTTGTTTAACATTCGTACTTTTGCGTTGAAAAGTCATTTGAAATCATTTGGGATGCAAATTCATGCTTTGGTCGAATTCTCATTTTTGTTGGGCAAAAAAGCAAATGTCTGGTTCAAAATTAAACAATTTTGTTAAAAAGTCATACTTTTTGGTTAAAAATTCATTTATTTAGCAGAAAATTGACTTATTGTTTTAAGTTTTTTTTTTATTCATCTGTTTTAGAAGAAATTTGATCTTGAATGAAAATGCAAGTGTTCGCTTTAAAATCAACTGTTTTTTGACAATTTGTCTGTTTGATATTAAAATTCTCTATTTAGTAGAAATTTTATTTTTTGTTTAAATTTATTATTTTGGTGTTGCAAAAAGAACTAAAATATTTTCCCGATAAAAATTCTACTATTTTGTTGAAATTTTTTTTTTATTAAAAATTTATCTGTCATTATAGAAATTTCATCATTCTTGTATGTAAATGCTACTGATCGTTGAAAATTAAACTGTTTTTTTTCAAAGTTCATACTTTTTGGTTGAAAATTCTACTGTTCTGTTGAAAATTTAACTATTTCGTAGAAAATTTACTTTTTGTTTAAAATTTATATTTTTAGCGTTGAAAAATGAACCGAAATCTTTTCTGGATGAAAGTTCAACTTAAGACAAATTTTTCTTTATTAAAAATTCATCTGTTTTTGTAGACATTTCATCTTTCCTGGATAAAAATACAACTATTTGCTAGAGAATTCAACTACATCTTTTGTTAGAAATTCATACTTTTGGTAGACAAAATTCATCTTTATGGATTAAAAATTCCATTCTTTTTTTTGTAGAAACTTATTTTTTGTTGAAAAATTCATATTTTGATGTTAAAAAGTCAACCACAATCTTTTTGTATGAAAATTCAACTATTTTCTTAGATTTAAAAAAAATACAAATTGATCTGTTATGGTAGTAATTTGATTCTTTTTTTAAATGAAAATGCAGCTTTTTGATTGCAAATTATTTTTCTTTGCGGGAGTATTCATCTATTTTGTTTAAAAGATTTGGTTGAATCGCTTTATTCAGAAATGATTTCTTTTTTTGCAGATTTATGTTTATAGTTGGAAATTCATCTCTTTGATTGAAATTTTAACTATTTTTGTTAAATAATAATCTACTTTAATTGTTAATTCAACTACTTGGGTAAAAGTTAAACTACATTGTTAAAAATGTCTTGTTTTGATTGAAGGCTTATGTCTTTGGTTTCTTTGGTTGCAAATTTAACTGTTTAGTCGAAAAGCCTTTTTTTGGTTTAAAATTAATATTTTAACTAAAAATGTAACTTTTCCATATTTTTAAGATTAATATTTTTTACTTAAAAATTCTCATTTTTTGGTAAAAAGAAATAATTTTCTTGGTTTGAAATTTCGTTTTTGTTGGAGTGAAAAATCTTTATTTGTTGAAAACTCGTATATTTGCTTTTAATAATTCTTTTTTTTTTGGTATAAATTTCAGATTTTTTATTGAAATATAAATTATGAATATTGGACGGCTCAAGTAGTTCAGGCTGTTGCTATCTTTTTACCAGGGAAATGTTGACCAAAAATACTTCATTAAAATTATACATAGTATCGAAGTTTTTCAAATCAAATTTGTTTCTTACATTTGCTTATTATAATCTTAAAGTCATCGGAAATTTTCTAGAAACTTAGCACGGACATGAACCGCTTGAGCTGTAGAACGGTTTCGAATTTGGTTAGGTAGAAATTTGGGTCCTGGACCTTGCGTATCTACTAACGTAATTAACTAAATTCAATCCTCTGACTTTATGCTAGAATTAAATTATTTAAGCTCGAATTAAAAAGTGCTTTTAGTTCTGAATGTTCAAGTGCACGCATTTTTTTACTGTTGACTTTATAAACTATAAGAATGGATATAATGTTTATTAATTTATATTGGAAATAATATATTTACTAAAACAAAATTATAATGCACTTTTTTATCGCAGTTGCAACAATAATTATGGATAAAATAGAATTGTAAAAAAATACTTCGTTGTGTCACTGTGTACTAAGCTATCGCAGAAAATCAACCGAGAATTTAGAGATTAAAATTTCTTATGTTTCCTAAGTGAGAATAAAATAGTTTAATAAAAAGATTACTCCGTTTCGGGAAAAGAAAAAAATTGAAGATGGCGATATCACAGTATGATCGATTTTTTGTGCAGAAAACAAAAAAATACCTATATGTTTTTTCCGTTTATCTTGTTTGTAGAAACTTCAACACTTGTTGAAAATTCAAAGATTGAATTGAAAATAAATTTTCTAGTAAAAAAATCATATTTGTCGGTTTAAAAATCAAATGTTTTGTGTAAAATTCTTATTTTTGGTTAATGATTTTTAATTTTAGTTAAAAATTTCTTTGTTTGGTTAAAACTGTAAATATTTTATTGAGAATACCTCTTTTTGGTATATCATTTAATGATTTTGGTAGAAAAATCAACAATTTAGCTTTAAATATACCTCTTGTTTGGAAATTCATATTTTCAGGTTAAAAATTTTACTGTTTTTAGAAAGTTCGTCATTTTCGTTTGAAAATTCAACAATTATTTTAATCTTTTTTTTCAAATGAAAAATATTTATGGGCAGAAAATTCGACTCTTGTTGAAAGTTCGTCGTTTTTTGAAAATTCATAAAAAATGCAACGTGTTAAAAGTCCGTCTTTTTGGCTCAAAAATTCAACCATTTGGTCGAATTTTTTTTCTTTCTTGACTGAAAAATCTTTCTTAATGAAAATTGTAACATTCGTTAAAAATTTAACTATTTGGTTTCAAATTAACTTTGGTGTTAAATATTTCTATTTTCGGGTTGCAAATTCCAATGTTTAGACAATTCGATTTTTTGTGACGATTGATATTTTTGGTAGATAATAGGGTAGTTTCGCGATTTTGACAAAATAATTTTTGAATACATAATTTTAATCCGAACCGAAGGAGCCTTATATTTTTTTCTGTTGAGTCTTTCAACAGAACAAAATTATCAAAAATTGAAGGCGGTAAAACAATTATTCAAATTGGTGTCACGTGGGTGTCACGTAACTCAGAATTGGCTTTGATGAAAACCATGCAAACTAACGAAACTCATGATAAAGAGGGTAGGCCATACTCTGCTGTCAATTCTGACATTTTGGATTTGATAGATTTATTTGTTCAGGCTTATATGGCAAAAAAGTTATCCTGTTGTAATAATTAGATTAAGAGTTAGTGGCACGTTGAAGATAAACGGTACACAGAAAAAAACAGAAGATAAACTTTACATCGATTTCCGAGTAAAGTTTCACCGCAATAAAAATTAACCTCGTCGAATAAACTTTACACGAAACTTAGATAATTTCGTGTTTTTA
>JAWWLR010000004.1:17819128-17831202 GCA_035041075.1 Acraspis erinacei | reverse complement strand
TACATCTAGATTAAGCTCCAGAATTTTCGTTATGATGTCAAAGGTTACCATCATCGCGAAGCAAAGAGGGAAAGTATCCGATCGTACTTTACTTACTTTCAATCTCGAGAGTAAGCCGCCTTCTCACCCTCATCCACCTACCAACCCCCTCATCCTCCCTTACAAGCGCGCCAAGTTCGTCGGCACTACTTTTTCAAAGCATCTCTTCACCCTCGAATCTTCACTCTTAGCCTTTCCCTGAGAGTGGAACTAAGAAACGAAACTTTTGTAGAGAGTGAGGAACTAAAAAAGGGAAGGGCAACCCCGAAGCGACGGCGTTGAGGGTAAACATTTCTTGCTAGGAAGTCTCTCAGAAAAATGAGCCGGGGCTTTTGCACCTGCGAGTTTGTCTTTCTTGGGAACTATCTCCATTCTTTTCCTGATTTGCGTGTATCAACTGAATTCGTTTAGAGCTTCTTTTAGGAGTGATTACGAGCCCCGATGTAATAGAGGCACGAGAGTGGTCAAAAATGCAATTGATTTTTTTTTCTTCGAATTTTTATGCATATCGCCCCCAAATTGTGGGAATTCACAAAAGAATAAATGCGTTTTTAGTTTTTGAAAAAAAATTATTTTTGGAGGTTCCACAAGCTGCATGAAGTTTAACACGTGTTCCCCAGAATAAAAAATACGTTTTTGTACATTTTATTTTGAATCGTCAATATTAGGTGAATCGAGTTGAAACTCAACATTTTCCTGTATCTATAGAATACAAATAAATGATTATTTTTTAAATATCACCTCCATAAGCTTTTTTATGGCGTCCCAAAAAACCCATGCCTAAAAAATTAGGGTTTGCGAGTTTTTTGCGCTAATTATGATTTTTTGGCGATTTTTTTAAATATGTACTAATTTATTTTAGTACATAAATTGTTTTTTCTACTGATATTTAGATGTCTAAATACATTTTTTAAACCGCGTTTTTTCTCGAATTTTTCAACTTTTTAGTCAGAGCGATGCAATAATCAAATTAGTTTGAAAGGCATAATTGTCCAAATCATTTATTATTTATAACAATATTCTCTTAGAATAATGCTAAATAGTTCTGTTTTTTCCTATAATTTTGCACCTTTTGCCTGCCTTTCATTTGGAGTGAGGTAATCATTCATTCAAGTGAACCATTATAATTGATTAAAAAATGTACTATTCTTTATTTTATTATTTCATTTAAACAATAGGATGTTCCTATCTTAATTTGAAAAAGATAACAATATACCTGATAAAAAAATAGAAAAAAAATCTTTTTTTACAAAAACTAAGAAAGGAAACTGAGAAGACAACCGACCAAACCCCCTTCCGTCTCTTTGTTATTTTTTTCATCTTTTTTATTTTTATTATTATCAAATCACAACATCAAAAAAATTTGTAAAAAAAAATCACGAACGTTTCGGCACTCATACACCTCATATCAAGACAATAAAAATGTGAGCAGGTAGGAACAGCAACGAAACCACGGGTCAAAATGCAAATCCATTATAAACATTCCTGCAATATCTGATAAGGGTTTGCATTCTGACCTCAATTGATTCGCAGTTATTCGGTTATTATTCGTGGTATATAGCATCGTGGTTTCGTTGCGGTTCCTACTTGCTCAAATGTTTCTTGCCTTGATATGCGCGTTATGAGTGCCGAAACGTGGGTGATTATTTTTTACAAATTTTGCTTGTTGAGATTTAATAATAAGAATAAAAAAACGAAAGAAATAAAAAAGAGAAGAAAGGGGATTTGGTTGGTTATGTTCTCCTTTTTCTTTTCTCTTTTTTTTGTAGAAAGGAAGAATTTTTATCTTTCCTTATTTAGACAAATTTTTATCTTTTTTCAATTTAATATATGAAAATTTCATGGTATTAATTAACGCAATTTAACAAAAATTATTTGTTGTTGTGAATTTATAAATTTTTCTTAAATAAAACATATATTTGAAATATTCTTAAAATTTTCTATATGGTTAATTTTGAATGGAAATTTTTCTTGAAGAATTTCCTTTTCAATCATTTATGAAAGAGTTTATAGTCATAAACAATAGTAAATTGTTTAAACAATTAATTTTTTTAACTGGCATTTAATTATTATCTTGCTGAGTATAAAGTGTGCAATAAGTTAATTACATTCAGCAAAAA
This sequence comes from Acraspis erinacei, assembly GCA_035041075.1. Lineage (NCBI taxonomy): Eukaryota > Metazoa > Arthropoda > Insecta > Hymenoptera > Cynipidae > Acraspis > Acraspis erinacei. Next base: position 17,829,043 of record JAWWLR010000004.1, on the reverse strand, counting down.
CCGCAACTGTCTAGCATTACTATAGGAGCAGATAATTATAAACAATAATAATTTGTTTAAACACTTATGTTTTTTCAATTGAACCAATTATCACCTCGCTCTAAGGGACGAATTTACAAAAAGTGGAAATTTTTTAGAAAAAACTGCAGCTATCTAACATTATTCTCGAAGAAAATAGCTATATACAATAGTATAGCACTATGCAAAGAAAATATTTTAAAAAAATAATAATAAATTGTTTTAAAAATTATATTCTTACATAAAATTACAGTAGATTACTCCGCTTAAGCAAATTACTTGGAATTACCCAAAAAAGATATATTTTTCACCAAAATAGTTAAATTTTCAACCAAAGATTGAAACCAAGGATTAAACTTTTTTTAAATTCGTCTTTTTGGTTGAAAATTGAACTACGTGATAGAAAGTGAACTACTATGTTAACAAATTGTATTTTAGGTGAAGATTCGTAATTTTCGATAAAAAGTCTCATCCCTTTGGTTGAAAATGTAACTATCTTTTTTATATTATTTTATATTTTGGTTGGAAGTTCATCCTTTTTGGTTAAAAATTAAGCTGGTTTTTGCTTAAAAATTTGTCTTCTTTGGTTAAGTATTTATTTGTCTTGTTAAAAATGAATTTTTTAGGTAGAAGATTCAGAATTTTATTTGAAAAATCATTTCTTTGTTTGAAAATGTAAATTTTTTGTTGAAAATTCATCTTTTTTGTTAGAAAATTAATCTGCTAGGCTGAAGATTTATTTCTTTTGTTACAGATTGAAAAAATTTGTTGTTTTGGTATATCTTTTTGACTTGAAAATTTAGATATTTGGTTGAAAATTATTTTTGCTTAGTTTAAAATAATATATTTTGTTGAAGATTTATCTTTTTGGGTTTGAAAGTTTAGTGTTTTCTAAAACGTACGACTTTTTAGGAAAAAAAATTGAAAATTGACTTAATATCGTCGAAATTAAAAGTATTTTATATTCAATTCAATGAGATATCTACGTTGATTTTATTTTATTCAAAAGAATTCATTCCTCCATTATTGTGAAAAATCGCCCTATTAGTTCTGTTTTAAGAACCCTTTAGGCTACGCAGTCTACCGTTGTATCTTTTCAAAAAATTCCCAAAATTCCGGTTTTCTCCTAGTCTACACGATATTATCCTTGTATTTAGTTATTAAAAATCATTCGTTTGAAAATACAATTTCGTTAGCTTATTCCGGGTTGAACATTAAAGGGCTGTTAACTTGAATAAGCTTTAATATTCAGTAAACTGAACAGCTCGACACACTCGAAAGGATTATTCTAAAGCTTATTGAAACTCGAAATAATCCACATGAATTTTCAAGTGTTTCAGGCGCCTTAAATGCATCTAAATCCCATGATGGCTATTCCAAAGGTAACGGATTATACCATCATAAAACTTTTTCATGAAGAATTAACGTTTGGTTTCTAACATATAGATTTAGAAACTTAAACTCGGTTGTTGTTAGCTGACGAAATTTTTCATATCCAATTTAGTTATTAAAATCATAAGAAGGACAAATTTAGCAAAAGTTTTTAAGTAATTAATGACCTTTTAATGAAAGATTAAAAAATGGGTATTGTTAATGAACTGCAGATGCATATATGCCACTAAAATGCTCAAATGCGGTTACAGTATATTTTATAGTACATGCAGAGCCTTGCGAATGGAAGGGGGCGAAAGTTTCATGCTCATAAATCGTGACCTATAAAAGCTAAATAATTTTTTTTATTTTGCAGAAAATTACGCCCCTATCAGTTATCCTGTTACCGTTTTCCCCTAGGACATGCACGAAACGAACTATTTTTTTAACTTTTTTGGCTGAAAATATAAAAAAATGTGTCTTTTTGAAAACTTTTAATAGTAATAACGACTGTTATTACTAAATGTTCGTAAAGACGATCACGAATAACTTGTCCTGAAAAATAGGTCAGCACTGGTCAGTGGCTACTTCAATTAAATTCTGGAAGATTCTTTCATGAAATTAACAGGATCCAAAGTCTCTATTTTTAAATCGGCGTGCTTCAAAGAGACAAACTCGGTGCCTATTAGTAATATAGAAGTTTCTTTTTTTTAAACTTTTTCAGAATTTTCTCGAGTTTAATTTTGCTCTAAAATGCACTAGGGGGGGTCATTCGACGAAAAAACGATTTTTGAAACTTTTTTCATCAATATTTTCGGGACGCGTTGTGGTAATTTCTAGAAAATTTGGAATTTTCAACAGGACCTCTCAATAAACTGTTTTATCAAAGAAAAGGCTTTTCCTATTTCATATGGTGAAAGGTCCTTTTTCCTAGGAGATTAATGGACTATAGATGTTTTCAATCTGTGCTTAAATTACGAGCTTTTATGTTGTACTCAATACATTCCATTTTCAAGCTACTGGCTCTTCTTCCATTGCGCGTTCGCGGTCTCTGATAAACGCCGAGAAGTTCACCAATAAATTCGACTCCCACGTGAATGCTCCTCTAACGATCCGAGTGTTAAACCAGAAAACGGGAATAAATTCGCTCAAGCGAATACTGTGCCAAGCTTCTTTGAGATCGATAAGACGATACTAGCATGGCGATCGTTACGATATGTTGTGGCCCTCCACAGGCGAGACCAACTGCAGTTAACCGCTAAAAACGGAGGAGTTATCCTGAAAGCTGGATAAGTCGTTCAGGACAATTCTGTCTCCGAATAGAAGTCCACAAGGAGAAAAAGAGATTGCCAAAGTTAGAGTCAAAATTTAGAGATTTAAAATTTATAGAGTCAGTCCGTTCTTCTAGATAATATAAAAGCCTTCCATAAGGTTGTTGACATTGTCAGAGAGACTTTTATTTGATGGTCAGCCTGACTCTTATACGATTATTAGGCTCACAATCAGGTTGATCATGTTATCTTTCCGGGTTAGTCAATACGATCATCTTGCTTTCGCTCATTTCGGACATCCATGGAGGGGTAGATGACCTGTCGTAGAGGGCTAATATTTGCGCGTCAATTATGTGCGAGAAAATTTAAAGGCCGATAACATTTTCGGAATGAGCGTATGTCGTTGAGCCGTTCAGTTTCATATTTGCTGTCTATTGATTTAAAACATATTTTTAATGAATTTAAACTGCTTTCCGATATTTCAAACATGCGCGGAGATTGGATTTTTAAATTTTCAACGTCAAATTTGAGGCTCCCAAGGGATTAAGGAAAAAGGTGTCACTCGATGTTCATCTATCAATTTGTTATCACCTTGTCGTTTCTGACTGAAATGTGTTGAAAATTTCATCATTCAATGATGATGCAAAAAGTAACGAGATGTTTGATATAGTTTCCTGAATTTACTTTCGTGTTTAAAATCTTAGAATTCAGTGCAGTAACGCCGCTTCTCATGCTCCAAACAGTATTCTGTGAAAATGCATATTCATCATGTCTTATACACCTGGCTCTCCAAAAGTAATAAAAAAGCTTTTAGATTTTATGTATTTTATATCGATTTCCACATTTTGTAGGTTCGAATTAATTTTTTAATTTCCAGTGTCTTATAAGAGTGACTATAGAGTGACTTTCTAAATGACCAATTCGACTGTTCGAGGAAATCATGTCGACTTACTTAGATAATCAAATCGACCGCCTATGATAAAAATTCGGCCGTCTGAGCCGATCAGTTTGACCCTCTGTTAAGATCAGTTCAACCCTTTGTGATGACCAGTTCAGCCTTTTGTAAAGATCAGTTCAGCTCTCTTTGAAGGTCGAGTCAATCGTCCATGATGATCAAGTCTACTCTATGAGGTGATTCATTTGAAACTCTCGTTTTAAAATTCTACAGATATTCGTTTGCTTATTTCTCCGTGGCATGATGTGCAGGAAAATCATTCTCGAATTTTCTTATATTTACGGACACTTACAAACATGTTGCTGACATTTGTTACCTGGTCATTGAAATATTCAAATTAAATTATTTTAAATGATGAATTTTAGAATTTGAAGTATCCGAAACTGAATTTTAATTCTCTTAAATGGCCATTTTTTCGTCAGTTTTCGTGGCAAAAATGTAATATTTCCACGTTTTAGACATCAATCAAACATGAAAAAAATATAGTCAGAGTCAGAGAATTTCGCTAAGAGGCGTTTTAAATAGCTTTCAAGAATAATAAATGGCATTTTTAAAACGTTAATTTCAAATTATTTTTTGGCATTTATAAAAACTTCTAGGTTACAAATCTGAGAAGATGAAGATGCTGGTCTTTGAATATTAATAGTCCAGGTAAAAAAAAATTAGTTATGCGAAAATGAGGTAATTTAGAAAATAAAGTTTTGTGTTCACCCTGATGAAATATTTTTGTCAGTTATTTATTTGCCTTGTATACCTTGTACAGTCTACTTAACATAATTTCCCCGTTGGTATATTTTTTAATGTTCAGAAGAAAAAAATTATATTTGATCCTTTATCAATATCTTGCCACTTCCGAAACTTTTTAGATTCTAATTTTTTGTTTGTTTTAGATTTTCAAATTTTTTACATGTTTATATATATATATGTTAAAAATTCTATTATTTGGTTGGAAATTAAACAATTTTCTTAAAAAAGCATCCTTTTTATTGAGATTTTAACTGTTTTGTTGAAAATTCGTCTTTTTGGTAGAAATTTCAAATATTTTGATAGTAAATTAACTTCACGTTAAAAATTCATATTTTTGTGTTAAAAATTTAACTGAAAGCTTTCTTGGTTGAACAATATATTTTTTTCAATTCGTCTTTCTAGTTTAAAAACGCATATGTTTTTGCTGAAATATTATCTTTTTGGAATATAAATGCAACTGTTTGCTTGAAAATTAATCTTCTTTGGGGTTTTTTCTTGTGATTTGATAATATTAAAAATAAAAAAGAAGAGAGAGATAAAAAAAGAAGGAAGAGAATTTGGTTGGTTGCGTTCTCACTTTTCTTTCCTCTTTTTTACTTTTTGTCCAAAAAAATAATTTTTTCATTTCTTTTTCGGAAAAGTTGACTCTTTTTTCAATTTACAATAGGAGCATTTTATGTTGGTTGTACAAATTAGGTCGTTGGATTTGTGGTTTTATTTTCAGGAATTCTGTACACTAACTTAATTATTGGACGGCAAGTAGGATTTTAAATTTGATTTTAATCTAATTCAAATTTCTTAAACTTTAAAAAGTATTTTTTTTGTTAAAATTAATAATTAAATTGAAATTTCTAATCTGATAATGTTTTGTTCTGTTTACGAAAGATTCTATGTCGAAAATTTTCCGAGATTAAAATTCGGGGTTTTGATTATTATTAGCCAGGAAAAATGAAGAAATGGTCATGTAAAAAACAGGAAAGAGTCACGGAATATTGAACATAAAGTTTTCTGACTACCCTGTAATGCGATAACTGCTCCGTAAAAGAAGTCTATTATAGGCTTTTCTTCCAAATTTAATTTAAACGCCACTTAAATCTGAGAAAAAAGAGGAGTCATTTCCTGCTTTATATTTAAATTTTACCTGTTCGTCGAAGTGTTAAAATCACAGTTTTCAAAAAATGATGAATTTCAGAATTTAAAGTATCCAAAACTGAATTTTAAATCTTTTCGAACGCTTTTTTTTTTGCTCAAACTACATTAAATTGGTTTTCATGACAAAAATGAAATAATTTCACGTTTTAGGCATAAATCAAACATGAGTTTTGAGCTTGGATTTTTTTTTTCAGTTTTTATTTTTGAAGGTTGTAACAAAGAAAATCTGTTTCTTGTAGAAATTTTATCTGCACTGTATTCTGTCACTGGATCGTTTACGGTGAAACAACTTAGTTTTGTTTCCCGAGCCAGGGAGTCGCATAAGTCAAAGTCAGTGAGCAAGTTCGTCGTTTGTGCCGCTTCCTGAGTCAGGAGGTAATCCGCAGAGCACTTTTTCTTTCACCTCCATAAACCGCTGGCTTACTTGGACGATAAGCAGCAACTTAAAATAAAACAAAAAAAAAGCATTAAGATTCTTTGGAAACACAATTCACTTTTCCAACTTGACTTTACCGGCAATAAAGAGATATATCGACCTCCCGTTTAATCTTCAGAAACTGCCCCAATCGAAATTGTAGACATAAAAAAGTAGTCAAAGCAGGATCTGTCCACCAACAAAAAAGGCTTTCATAGCCAACTGAGACGTAAATTAAGTCGTTCAAATCTCCCACTGAATTTATCCACTTCCCCTCTCCAGCCCTACTTTCTCTACGACCTCTTCACCTTCCGTTGTCCCTCACTCCCCCACTTTCTGCTCTCCTCAATTTCCTGGCTAACACTCACCTTCCCGAACTTTCCTTCCCAAGCTCCCACTTCCACTCCACTACTCAACCGCACTTCACTTCTAGACCTTCCTCTTACACTTAAAAAATGGTTAGTTGAGCCAACTATTTAATTAGAAAGATATGCTCTAAATCCCTTGGACCGGGATTACAGTCCAAGCAATGGTAACAAAAAATGCCGGTCCCTTGGACCGGAATTTTATTTCTAAGTCAAGAATCTCTCTGGTCCAAGCTTGGATCGGAACTAATGCCTGTCCTAGCTTGGATCGGATTCCCGTCCCGTTTGGAATGGATTCCAGTTCCGTTTGAACTTTTCGCGAGCATCAGTCTAAGCCTTGGACCAACCATCGCTTTCCTGGTCCATTGGGCCCGAAAGTTAGTCCATTGAACTGGAATCGAAGGTTTGACCATTGCTTGGACCGCAATTCCGGTCCAAGGGATTTAGAGTGTATGGTTCTGATTTTTTATTAGTTAGTACTGATATTTTATTAGTTCGTACAACAATTCCATTAGTTCCCATTACTATTCAATTAATAACATAAACTAAATAAATAGTTGGCCCAACTAACTATTTTTTTCAATGGACTTCTCATCACTTCCCCAACCCTCCTTTTTCATAATTTCAGGATGGCCGCTGGACCGGGAAACCCGGAAGTGACCGGGAATTTTATGAGACCGTGAAAAATCGAGAATCGACAGTTAGTTTTTTTTACCGAAAATTTTACAAATTAAGCAAAAAAATATGTTCAAGTTTGATTTTTACAGTTTAAATTCAATTATAATTTCATTCAGTTGACATTGTGTAATTAGAAAACCTTCAATTAAAAAAATTCCGTTTTAACGGCATCAAAAATTTAAAAAAAGAAACGTGTGAAATCGACAATTTTGGATACAATAAATTTTTGGTTGATCCAATGAGAATATAAATTATGATTTTTAAAATTGAACTATACATTAATGATTAGCAAGTTAAGAATAATAAACATTTTTTTATATGACGATTCGGAATAATTTCGAAATTTAAGAATTTCCACATTGTACCGTTAAAAATTAAACCGTTTCAATTGGAAAGTCTTAGTAGTGAAATAAATGTCAACGCCCGATTGAAACTTTAGAAACTATATTTAATTTTAAAAAAGCTTCAAAATAATATTTGAAATTTTTTAATTCAGAAAAATATTAACTGCTTAATATTTAGAAATATTTGGCTGTTGATTTAAAATTATTCATTAGAAAACAAATATTCCCAACTAAAAAAATCTTGAACGTTACATTTTTAATTGTTATATTTAAAAGCCTTTAATTCTTAAGTAAAATTGTTAAATTTTGTTGTATGCATAGGTATTGAATATCTTTTATTCTTAGAAAAAAATCGATTAACTTGAAGTGATATTTCGAATTTCTGAAAATATTCAAAATAATTTAAAATTTGAAACAATTTCCAATAATTTAAATAAAGCGCCTACGTACCTAGAAAAACTCCGACCATTGATACCGAAATTTTGGTGAAAATAACCCAGGATGACCTAATTTAAAGCAAAACGTAGATTTTTCATGTTTACAGATTTCGAACTAAAAATTGAGAAGTTTTATACGAATTTTGAAAGGCTTCAAAATAATTTAAAAAATTTCCTCAAGATTGCCAGGAAAACTGAAGATGATTTTTTTTAGTTTGAAAAATTAACTACTGAACTGATTAGTTAATAAGTCCAAAATAACTGATTAATCATCTTTTGAACTTCTGCTAAAGTGCTGTCAATCAGGTGACATTTCCAGGATTTGCTGGTCAATGACATATGGTTTTTACGTGGAAAATAAGGAAACACGTATTTTTTTCTAAATACCTTAGCGACATTTTTACTTTTATAGGAATATTTAAAAATTTTGAGGGTAAAATGAGTTTTTTTTAGCAAAATTAATATAGTCTATATAGCATAATTTCTCTGAAAACCGAAGAAAGAATAAAAAATAATAAAGCTATTTCAATTTTTGAAAAATTCAAATACATGTATAGGTATATTATGGTTAAAGTAACTACAAAATCTGGATAACTCAACCAGATTTCTGGTTACTCTAACCAGAAATGTAGATTTATAAATAGTTTTCGACTCATTATATCATTATGTCCAATAAAATAACATTTTTCGGATTTGAAGTAAGAAATAACGGAAAAATACAATAAAAACATTAAAAGCAAATACAATTTTATCTCTCTTGATAATTACACCTCAGATTTAAAATTTATGACAAGTTGACTATCTATTATCTATCTGTTATCCTAGAAATTTCGGCAAAAAAACGATACCTGTTTAGAGAAAATTTCGTATTTTGATTTTCCAAAACAGCAAAACAGCTTCACCATTTTTATTCTTTCTTTATTTTTCTTATTGTTTTCGAAATAATGAAAAATACTTGACAGACTAGAACAAGAAAAACCTTAAAATCTGTACAGTTTTATTTTAAATAATGTAAAATTACTCTATTTTAACGATTTGCAATTTATAATTCTTCGATTATGAATATTTGAAATTGGGGAGTCTCTAATATTTAATATGTATAATAGAAATCCATGTAATTTGGAATCTTTTTTTACAATAGTTCTATTTTGAAAATTAAAAATTAAAAACAGATTAATTTTAAAAGATTTAAAATTGAAATTCAATCAATTTTATAGATATGCGACTTATTAATTATCGCGCCCTAAATTATGCGTCTAAGAAGCCCAAATTGAAGACAAAACTGCAATTTAATAAAAAGATGTTTAAAAAAAACTAAAATGTCGATTTTTTTTAGTTCTTGAGCTTATTGTGAAACTAGGTTTTGATCATGTTTTTCTAAATCATTAAGATATTTTTAGAGTTTTCCCCTAGATTCTGCCATAGAGGGTCAAACTTGGGGAAGAAAAGTTGTAAAACTTAAAAAATGTGTTAATAGTTCGAATTTTTGTTTAAACATAGGATATATCGTCATATAATATGCCTGTAAAAAATGCGACTGCGCGTACCAAAAGAATTAAATAAAATACTATTGAGACTTACCTTTAAAATCATCCCAACAACTTTTTAAAATGTCCATTATTTCCAAAGTTATACTAACTTTTCAAATAAATCGAAATTTGTCGTTTTTTTCCGAATTTTTTTTCATAAAATGGACATTATTTCCTTATGCTTAGGCTTATAAGATGCAGAATTGTATTGCCTGTGAGGATGTTTTGACAAAAATGCATCGCTTAAGATAATAAAAATTAAGGTACTTTAGCCTCAGCTCGAAAAATAAGCGTTTAGATAATTTTCGCCGGTACCGTACAATAAAGAGAATATTTATGATAGAAGTCTTCTAGATGATATTCAGTTTTCTCTTCTAATAAATAGAAATAAATAATTAACTTATAATTTGGAATTATTATTTTAAAAAAGAATTTCACATATATCGTTGCTTGTCGGAAACCTACAAATCAAAAAAGTAGATTCGGTCGGTATTGATCAGCCAGATCACAAATCTAGAGATTCATCACTCTCAATCAGTTGAGCTCGATGCAACAGGATTTATGAAACCTAGATGTCCTTCCATTTTCATTCCAAGTCTAATTGCTGATCTACATTTGAAAAAAAACATTCGC
>JAWWLR010000004.1:17761934-17779764 GCA_035041075.1 Acraspis erinacei | reverse complement strand
GGGTCAAATCTAGAGCTTTGAAAAATAAGTTTTTGATTCCTAAAACTTTTTTTTGAAAAGGATGAGCAGAAAAGAAATTTAAAATTCTACATGAATATGTAATTTTCCTGTAACAATCGGTAATAATATTACCATACTGACCTTTAGTTACTTCTATGTCAGAAAATTGATTTTATTATTCTTTTCTATTTCATGGGTAAATTGAAGTTTTGGATGAAAACTGTTAAAAACATCGAAAACCATCTTCAAGTTTTCTAGAGGAACACATAAAAAGGTATCGTCAACATACCGAAAATAAAAAGGCAAAACAAAATCTAATTTCTTAAAAAATAAAACCTCCATAACTATTTCTGCTAAAATTTGAGATCCCTTAACATTTAAAATAAGTTGAATTCATAATAAAAATGATCTTTTGGATAAATTCCTTTTTACATAATCGAGTACGTGTTTTAATATTGTCCCATCTATTTAAAATATTGCCTGTTCAACTATTTCAATATACTCTGAAACATTGCAACAACATCCAAAGAAATCATCACCTAGACATCCGGAAAAGTTTTTTGAAAAATAATTTTCTGAAATTCCCAGCTATATTTAATATTATATTTTCAAGTTGTGATAGAGTCACTTAGAATCAAATTAAAGTTTTGTTCGAAAAATTTAGATGGGTCATACTAGTTCAAATAACTATTCTCAAATGATGGCCATATTTGTGAATCTTTCTCAAACCATAACATCTGTCAAGAACTGTGTCTTTAGTATTAATATCAGTTCATCTTATATCTTTTGCTAAAAGTTCTTTCTTTGTCAAATTGTCAAGCATCTTGAAAGTATTTTTTGAAAATGGTTTTAACGGATTTTTATTTAATAATTCAACATTATGATGATTGAAATGTACATTCTCCATATCGATATATTTTTTTTGTTTGCCTTGATAAGTATGCTGTGTGAGTGCCGAAACGTTAGTGATTATTTTTTACCAATATTTTTTTATTGTGATTTTATTATGATAAAAATAAAAAAGACAAGGGAGGAGTTTAGCTTTAGTTGCCTTCTCATTTTTCTTTACTCTTTTTTTGTGTAAAGAAGAAAGTTTTTTCTTTTATTTTGTAGAAATTTTTTTTTATCTTTTTTCGAATTTCAATAGGAAAATTTTATGGTCAGGAATTCTGCAAATTATTTAACTCATATTTTTGTAGCCTGCTTCGTCGTGAGTTACTCGATATCGAAGATTCCATATCGAATGGAAACTGTTCATTAGGTTTGGACTCTATTATTCAACAAAGAAAAACATGTACACTTGTTTTTTTATAAATTATAAATGATAAACTTAAGCAAAATCCTATCAGATAAAATGAGGGATTTTAGAAACTAGATTCTCCTTATAAATTCTTGTATTGATTCTATCTTATTACAAGCCTTCTTTATTTTGTTTTATGAATTAGAAAATGATTGTGGTTCAGTTATTTCCGGAAAGAGCCATTTTTCCAAATACCTAGAATGCTAATAGATTTCGTTGAATCAGTCCGTTGTGAAATGTAGGTTGAAAATCCACTTTATGGGAACAAAAAGACTTTTATGGCAGTTTTGTTTCGTGGAATCGTATCGAGCTAATTACTTTTAGGTTCAATAACGCGTTAGCATGTTACCGTGAATTGTGTGTAAATCAATCGGAAGTGGAAGATGGTAGCAATGCGAAAGCTGCAGGCTTCATTGATCGCTTGTTGGCACTGCTTTTTATTCGGAAAGCTACTCCTTGCAAATTTAGGTCACCCGGCTAAATGTGGATCCACGTTAGTGACCAACAAATTCCCCATTTCAATTTTTGTACGATTTTTATTTTGCTTTTTCAGCGCAATGCAGAGTGGCAGAATGTCAGGAAAAACCTGGAAATCAGGGAAAAGTCAGGGAGTTGTATTGGTCCGAGAAAGTCAGGAAAAGATAAATTCTGTGTTAAGAATGTTTCAGAATGAAATTCTGGCTAGGTAGAAGTTAGGGAATTTTGAAAATGAATTTTGCGAACTCCCTGATAGAATATTCCTGTTAGTAATTTCGTTGCGTTGTATTCCTATTTCTGTTTCTTTTTTGTATATTAAAAAAATATATATTATCAGTTATAGATTTTATTATTTGGTTGCAAATTCAACAATTTTGTGAAAAAGTGATCCTTCTTGGTTGAAAATTAATCTTTTTGTTTAAAAATTCATCATTTTAGTTGAAAATTTTTCTCATTGGTTGAAAATGCGTTTCTTTTTAGTTAGAAATTAATTTTATTATCTAAAAATTGAACTATACCATTTTTGGTTGAAACTTTTTGTTTAGGATTTAACTTTTTGAACTGAAAATTTAACTGGGTTACAGAAAATTCCTCTTTTGACTTGAAATTGCAAAAATTTTGATGAAATTGTTTTCCTATCGTCATTTTAAAGTATTCATTTGTTAAAAACTTGTCTCTTTGTTTAGAAAATGAAGCTTCTAAGTTGAAAGTTGAATTATTCGATTTTTTGATCAAAAATTAAAATTTTTGTGCTAACAATTCAATTGTTTTGTAGAAAATTCTTCTTTTTGGAAAATCTCGGTCTTTTTTTGGATAAAATTTTAACTGCTTAGTTAAATTACAATATAAGAAATTTAAAAGAGATTAAAATCAAATTTAAAATCCTATTTAACGTCCAATAATCAAGTTAATGTGCAGAATTCCTGAAAATAAAACAAAGAATCTAATGGTCAAATTTGGACAGCCACAATAAAATTTTCCTATTGCAACATGAAAAAAAGATAAAAAATGTTTAAAAAAAAAAACAAAAGACAAAAATTCTTTTTCTTTTCTTTTTTATTTCTTTCGTCTGTTTTATATTTATTATTATCGAATCACAATAAAAAACATTTGTAAAAAATAATCACCAACGATTCGGTACTCATACAGCATCCCTATCCAGGCAAAAAAAAATTTTCTAGCAGGCAGGAAAAGCAAATAATAATAAATAATAATAAATTAATAATAATAAATACACTATAATAAATAAATAATAACAAATACATAATAATAAATAAATAATAATAACAATAATAAATGATAATAAGGGCTTCGGTGGCTCAGTTGGTTAGACGCTCGGACTTCACCGCAGAGGTCCGGGGTTCGATCCCTGAGCCGGTACCTCTGGATATTTTTCTATGTACGTTTACCGAGGTTCTGGTGGCTCGGAACCCACCGCAAGGTGTGTAGGTATCCCCATCGAGCACTTGACTGCAATCTAGCCCGTCAATTATGGGGTAAAACCCAGACTTTGATCAATATGTCGCGGCACACTGCTCTCATCAACTCACTTGATTGCATTATAAAAACGATTCCGTAACTGATGACATATACCGGGACAGCCTCGTGCAAAAACTTTTCCAAAAAATATAAAATCCATCTCTAATCAAAATACCTTCGACATGTTTGGCAATAACCATCTTAAGCCTGTAGAAACATTTTAAATGATAAGAAATAATAATAATAAATATTAATTATTAATATTTTCTAGGTTTTCGGGTTTCAGGGAAAGAGCCTCGTGGTTTCGTTGCTGTTCCTATCTGCTCGAAAATTTATCTTATTTCAATTATTTTTGTACAAATTTGTTTATTTTGCCTTGATAAGGGTCCTGCATGGGTACCGAAACGTTGGTGATTATTTTTACAAATGTTTTTATATTGTGAGTTAATAATAATAAAAATAAAAAAGACGAAAGAAATAAAAAAGAGAAGGAAGGGGAATTGTTTGATTGTCTTTTCACTTTTATTTCTTCTTTTTTATTTTGTCCAAAAAAAGAACATTTTTAGGAAATTTTTTTATATTTTTGCAGTGCCAATAGGGACATTTTATGCTGGTTGTCCAAATTTGGTCATTAGATATCAGGAATTTTGCGCATTATGCTTAATTAAAAATTAATTTCTTGGTTGCGAATTTATCATTTTAGTTGAAGATTTATCGTTTTGGTTAAAAATTTGACTATATTGTTGAAAATTCGTTTTTCTTTGTTGAAAATCATTTTTTTTTTCTACAAACGTAACTTTTTAATTTTTGTTGGAAAACTTACTTATTTTAGTTGAATATTCAAATATTGGTATAAAAATTCATTTCTTTATTTTAAAATTCATCGTGTTTAGTAGAAAATTAATCTTCTTGTCTAAAAACCCATATATGTATATATTTTTTTCTAACACTTTCCTATTTGGACAGAAAATTTTTCCTTTTGGATAAAAAATATATGTATATATTTTTAATTCAACTGTTTTTTTTTAATGTTCAATTATTTGGTTGAAGATAAAACTGTTTTTAGTTGACGTTTAATCGTTTTTATTTGAAAAGTTGACCATTGGTTTGAAGTGAAACTATTTTGTTAAAATTTATTCGTTTATATTAAAAATTCATCTTTAAAGGTAGAAAAGTCATTTTTTTAAATAAATAAATTTGACATTTTTGTCTGAAATGGTTTTATTCCGTTTATAAAAGATTTTATTTTAAAAAATGTTACAAAATTTAAATTCTTGTGTTTAAATATTAATGGTCAGTTAAAATGAACAATTAGCCAATGAAAAATCAGGGAATTTTGTATATTATTAGTTAATTAATATTGGATTCTGCATCATTATAATCAATTGAAATAATCCATAATGTACCAAATGAAGTATTACAGTCTTTTAGAACCTTAGGATTATAAAAGAAAATTTTCTACTTTGGTATTTAATTATCTTTCATACAAAAGTTGAGGAATTTAAAAAATGAGCTTATATTGATACACTGTGCAATTCCTAAAATCTAAGTCAATTAGAACAGAAAAGAATTTTTTTTCTCATTTATTTTATTTTTGCTTTAAAAGATGAATTGCCTTCAAGATTAATCTAAAAACTATCGGGGTGCCGGAAGTAACGAGGATGTTGACTCCCTTTACCGTTGACAACGTTAACGCCATTACAAATTCTGCTGGGTTGTTGGTGTTGAAGAAAGGAAAATTGAGTTTCCTCGTCAGCTTGTAATTAGTGCCTGTTCGTTATGTGGTTTATCAAACGTCTCACTCAAACATTTATAGGAAGTGACTTTTCCAAGAAAAATTCTTTATTACCCAGCACACAATTTTCACATAAAAAACAAAATAAGACAAAAGATAGGGAACTTTAAAAAATGAAATAAAAAATTCTCTAATCTTAAAACATATCATATCGCTAAATATTTTGCAATACATGATGATATTTTTGGAAGGGGTTGCGAAATATTTGAGCTTTCAAGCATTAATTAAGGTTTTGAATTTGCTACGTTTATATCGTCGACAAATGTTTAATTATCTTCTGCTGTAAATTTATTTACTTGTTCTAATAAAAAATCGTAAGAGCCGCTCTCTAATCGCAACTGCGTCAAACTTGTTTACATTTTAGGAGTCGAAAGTAACACACTATGTACACATTTTATTTCACAGATTCACATTACAAATGTTTGTTCATCAAACACGTGTATATTCGGTTTATAAGTCGTTGTGAAATGTGTTCACTGTGTCGTTTATTTGATAATAAAATCTCACTTTTGTAGATTTATAGCTCATTCTTGGTGACATCAGTTTGCGATTGCGTAATACAGTAGTCGACATTTTGGCAAACATTTTCTAAGTTTGAATATGATTCTAAAAAAAAATACACAAGTAACACTTTTTATATTAGGAAAAACTTTTATTTAAATTTAAGTTAACTAGTTGTACAATCACACACTATTTCTATAATGACGAACATTTACACGTATAAAAACTTATCCTATTCGAGATGTAAAAAAAATCTAAAATTCGGCATACGAAGAGAGTTCAACCACAGTACAATAGAGCACATATTGTCTTCAGCTAGAGAATTCCAATACTTTTTTTAAGCATTCACTGTTCACCTTTTCTCTAGTATATCTTGAACCTCCTGTAATGTTTTCCCCTTGGTTTCTGGAATGTAGAAGCAGTATATTACTAGCAAAAACATAGTTGAGCCATAGAAAGCAAAGACATATTCAGCAGGCATGATGTCTAGCATATTCTGGTAGGTTTTGCTGGAAATAAAGGAAAAGACTCCAGAGGTAACGCTCACTATAGAGGAAGCATAGCCTTTGATATTGGGTGAGAAAATTTCACTGATAATTGTGCAAGGCACAGGAACCATGCCTATGCAGATAAAGGACTGGAAAATAAAAACTGAAACGATGGGTATCCATTGAATTGATTCAGCGTCAAGACCATAGTGAATTAAAGCAGAGTTAGCAGAAAGTAGCATCATAGAGAGAGAAATTCCTCCACTCGAAAGTGCCAATAAAACTCTCCTTCCGCATTTGTCGATCGCGAACATTCCGATCCATCCTGAGACGATTCCAAGAGTATTGACCAAAATCACAATCATTGAAGGTTCCAGGATATTCACTTTAGCATTTCTTAAAATAACTTCCATATAGAAAGTAATCGTATAGAGTCCACTGATCTGCAAGAACGCGAACAACACCATAGCGATGATCAAAGCTTTCCTGTTATGCGGTTTATTAAATTCCTTCATTAGGTTACAAAAACTAGGAGCATCTTTTGTGTTCACAAATAGTTTGGTGTTCTCCAATTCTTCAGCAGAGTTTACTTTTCTGTGGTACCATTTGATGGCTTCTTCAGCTTCCTGATGTTTTCCTAGTTTTACTAAATAATGAGGTGATTCTGGAAGCATGAGGAATGTTCCTAGGAAGATCAGATTTGGTATCGAAGATATAGTAGCTGATTCCCACATGGAGAGGTAGGGTCCCATTATGTTTCCTATGAGAGTTCCGAGAGGTTGACAATTCATGATGAGAGCCACTAAGGCTCCTCGAATTTTTGGGTCTGCTACCTCACCAATATAGAGGGGGAAGCATACGAAAAAGGCACCTAAGCATAATCCTGATAAGATCCTAGATGCATATAACCAGTATATGGAGTCCACTGATAGAAGCAGTGCCCATCCTACAAGTTGAGGGATACTGGCGTAGAAAGCTGTTCTTTTACTTCCTACAAGCGAGATACTAATTGCACCCAGAATTGCACCTAAGATTCTACCCAAACTCAGTAAGGCGACTATCCATGATGCTTGGGCATCAGATACTTGGATAGGGGAATCCGGGCTTGTGAGCTTTGCTATGTAGGGTGATGTCCATCCACTTATTAGACCTACTCCTAGTGACAGTAGACCCACTGAAAAAAAAAATTTTGTTTGAAAATTAGAAAGTCTGAAAGAATTTACTTAATTTTTTTTATTTTAATCTTTAGAGATTAAATCGAAATTTAAAGTAAAATGTAAACTGCCTCATTCAAGGATTAGTAGACTGATCGGTTGATTTTTTTTAACAGTCCTTTCAGTGATTTAATTATATTATACATAGTGCAGTTTTTTTCACTGTTCTTTAAATACTTGTCTGTTATTTTAATATGCTTTGATATATTATTTCACTTATTAGAAATTATTTCAGCATTAGTACAACCATTCCTTGAGATACTTTAAACTACCTAAGAAATCCCTTTGCGAGATTATTGGATTCTATTAAAACATTTACTGTTCTTTGGTTTATTTTAATAAGGTATTCTTACATAATTCTATTAAGAATGAAATATTAAGGGAAATTCCCTCACCTTAGACCTTATACCAACTACAAAGGAAAAGGGCCGCACTAATAAAAAAATTCTTTTGGAAGAGTAGAAACTAGATATGTATAGTAATGTTAATCCATTCGTTGGAAAGACTAACTCTCGAAAACAAAAGCCTTCTGGTTAGTAATTCTTTTCTTGATATTTCGTTCTAATGAACGAATAATTATTAAAATACGAAATGGAAAACAAAAATGTAAAAATAAAAAGAAGTTATTTAAAATAAATAGGAAATTTTAAAATAACATTGACCTTCTATAGCAGCGATCCAGTAAGGCAATTTGGAGTAATTATTTAATATATTTCTTATTCCCCCAATCATTTTCACTAACTATGAGTACGTGTCTGCTAAGACGGATGCTCTGAGACTGTCTCGCCGATCCAAACGTTTTCTATTTCACTTGATTTCTGAATTGATAAGATATGCGTCACAGTGAAATCTGAAATTTCGTGTTGACACGTCGTTCGTCTCCTCTTTAATTATTCGTAATGTCTCATAGTTGATTGCACAATACGTGTTTTTGGAATTTAAAAATTTTTTTTCAAATAAAGTTGTCCTTTAAATAATAAATTTGCTTCCCAAACTTATCCCATTAAAGTACTTATGTCAAAGGTATAAGTAGTAAATGTTCAACCCTACATGGTTGCCACCCGTTTTTAACCAGAATATTTAATACAAGTTTGGAAATTCAACTATTTTCTAAATATTAGAGATTCAAAGATATCACTTATATTAATTTGAAAATAATAAAAATCAAGAGTACAGTATTTTAGAGTTGAGGATTTAAAAAATCAATTGATAGTCTGTCCCACAAGTTTTTTGTCTTGTCACAATAGATTGTTGTTCTAAAATAAAATTCCAACTTAATAGTCAAAAATCGATTTGTCAACGTTGCATTCAAATAACTGTTAATAATGAACACTATTTTTGGAATTTTTTCTCGAAAATCTCGTTGACTTAAATGGCCAACTAAATGTTAATAACCCTTATCTTTCTTAATTCCTTTATTAATTGCAAAGAATTTGTAATTTCTGACGTCATTACATCATGCTATGATCTGTAAGAGCTTGTTTTTTCACACTGATAATGTACAACAGGGGTAATAAAAAGTGAGGAAGGCAGCGTGATAAGAATTTCAGACTTTTCCACTGTTGCCAGTTCTTAAAAAAAATCAAATCCTATTTTATACATTACTTACACCAGCCTCGTAAATCAGATATGCCTTTTCCGTTCACTTACGCTGATAAGAGCATATTAAGTCGTTCTCCTACCAGGGAGAACTTGTTTTGAACCTTGTTTTGAATTTGTCTTTCAATCAAAACGCCCAAACTCTTCGTCTAGTTGCATTTCCTGAATCTATTGAAGGGACTTTGTCTTTGTCTTCGGAACCCAGACAAGCCCAAACAAGAGCGAGCATCCAGAAAACGTATCTCTAAACTCTAAGATCCACTGAAGGTTAATATGACTTGCTTGAAACAAAGGCAAACAATGCAGAAGAGGCACTCGTGGTACTTCCGGAAATACTCTTCAGATTTACAGGGAACAACTCATGACTTTGAAGTTCTTAACGTCAACGAATAATAAAAAAAAATTTTTTTCAAACGTAAGAAAGTTGCTATTTTATGGTAAAAAAAATAGTTGCCTACAACCCTAAGAACTGGCTCAAGCATCTTCAACCCTTCAACGCATATGGCACACACCCCACTCAACCCTAAATATTTAAAAAAAATTAATCAAAATGAGCCTAATTAAAAAATAGGCCATCTTATTGCTGATGCTATTTGCGATTGATACCAAACGGGTGCACAAAAAGTTTCAGCCACACATCTCACGTGTAACTCACCCGACTCACCCCTAAATTTTTAGTCAATTCAGTAAAATCCGCCTGATGAAAAAACACGACAGGTTTTCGATGTTACTGTTTTCAATTGATGCCAAAAGAGCAGAAAAAAAGTTTCATTCCCACATCTCCTGTGTAACTCACCCTACACACCCCTAAATATTTTAAAAATGAAATAAAATCCATCTAATGAAAAAATACGTAAGATTTTCGATTATACTGTTTTCAATTGATGTCAAAAGAGCATAAAAATAGTTTCGTACCCATATCTCACAATGAACTCACCGCTCTCGCCCCTAAATATTTTTAAAATTCAATACAATCAGTCTAATAAAAAAATATGCCTAAATAATCTAAAAATTCAAAAAAATCAGCCTAATTAAAAAATATAGCAGAATGGTTTTTGGGACAAAACCTACGTCCATCAGTATGAATGTAATTAGGAAGAAGATTGGAAGCCACTCTAATATAGCTGGATCGCATTCCATACGTAGAAACATAAATTACCCTACTTTCAACATTTGGTCTCTATGATGACCTATTTACAGCCCATAATATAATTACAAAAAAAATTATAATAAAATTGAAGTGTCCAAGAGTTGTAAAATTCACTTCTGCACACATGGTCAGGGTGAAAGCCTGAAAATCAGGGAAAAGTCAGGTGCTTTTTTGATCACGAGAAAGTCAGGCATTTGGAAAAAATTTAAAAAGTCAAGATATTTCTAAAGTAAATAAATGCCAAGAATAATCCAGGCTGCTGCACAGTCACTATTAGCACCCTTTTTCAAATAACTTTTTAGTTACTTTTCAGTGATAAACTCATTGATAAATAATGGATTGCCTTCAATTCTTTTTTGATATTGTAGTGCTTTCAAGGATTCTAAGTAATTTCTAATAGATTTAAATACTTTTAAGAGATGTAAAAGGACTACAAAGGTTTTAGGGTATTTTGAAAAATTTGAAGACATTTTCAAGAGCTTTACAAAATTGCAAACGATTTTTTAGGATTTTAAATGTTTAAAGGCGTTTCGAGGATTTAAATAAATTTTCACGGGCTTTTGAAGAATTTCCTAGAATTTCGAAATATATGGAACGATAAAATAGAACCCGTAAGTTTTTAGAGTATTTTAAAAGATTTTCAAATATTTTAATGTATTTCCTAAGATTGAAAATATCTCAAGGTATTTTTATTATATTTCAAAGAATTTTAAAGTTTAAAAAGTATTTTTTTTTAATTCTGATGAATTTTCAAAAATTTTAAAAAGTTTTCAGGGATTTTAATTTTACAGTATTCATTTGTGTTTAAGGCTATATAAATATAATTTCATCTTCAGCAAAATAGGAGGTTAAATTTTTGTACAAAAAGATGAATTCTTAACGAAAAATGTGATATTTAAGGTTTGAATCCATTTTCTGTTTTTAATAAAAAAAAGATTGAATTTATCTAAAAAGGACAAAATTTTAACAAAGTACTTTAATCCTCAACCAAAAAAGAATATTTTGCAAACATTTGTATTTTTAACTAAAAAAACATTAAATATTTTCCAACAGAGATGAATTTTCTACAAAAAGTTTGATTTTTTATTCCAATAATATGAATATGTGGAAAGTTCAACAATTTTGTTAATAAATCATCCTTTTTTGTTAGAAAATTCACCCATTTCGCGGAAAATTTATTTTTTCTTTAAAATTAATATTTTGTTGTTAAAAGGTAAACTGATATCTTCCTTAAATAAAAATACAATTGTTTGGTTTAAAATAATCTTCTTTGTTTGATGAGTCATGTGCTGGAAGTTTAGAACGTTCAAATGAACGAAATGTTTTGCTAATGACTTTTTATACTAGAAACAGTGCTAACATATTCATTCATTTTATTACAAAACATAGATTACAAAAAACTGAAATAGTATTATTTTAAGTTTTGTTTGAAACTATATTTGTAGATAAAAAAGAATTGGAAAAAATATTTCGTTCATTTTAAATTTCGGAACTTCAGGTACATTGATGAGTCAATTTTTTTAAATATTCAAGTATTGTATTTGAAAATTTGGCTTCCACTGCTTTGTTCGGAAATAATTTTCTCAAATTTCATATTCCAGCTGAACATATACCTCTTTAGTTGAAAATTCAAGTATTTTGTTAAAAATTTAACATTTCGTAAAAAAATGGACTGGTTTAACATTCATATTGTGGTGTTGAAAACTCAACTAATTTTTAAAATAGAAATTCAGATTTTTTGTTGTTGAAAATTTTTCTTAATTTAAAAATTCATCTGGTTCAGTAGAACTTTCATCTTTTTTTTTAAATGCAACTATTTGGTTGAAAATTCAACCATTTTTTTAAAGATTCATCCTTTGTAGTGGAAAATTCAACTATTTCATAGAAAATTTACTTTTTCAAAATTCATATTTTGGAGTCTGAAATCTTTTTTTGATAAAGCTTCAACCATTTTTTTTAATTTTTCTTCTTGATTTAAAAATTCATCTGTTTTAGTATAAATTTTATCTTTCTTGGATAAATGTGCAACTGTTTGGTTAAAAATAATCTTCTTTGCTTAAGAATTCAACTATTTTGTTTGCAAATTTTGCTTTAACCAACTCTGTTAAAGAATCTTTTTTTTAATATTCATATTTTTAGCTAAAAGTCCTCTTTTTGGTTCAAAATTATCTGTTTTGTTGAAAATTAATTTTTTTGCTTAAAATTCAATTTCTGTACAGAAAATTCGTCTTTTTTAGTTACACTTTTTCTTATGACTGAAATATATTTATTTTTGAAAATGCGTCTTTTCGAATTTAAAATATATTTAAAAAAATGAAATTTCACCTTTTTTGGGTAAAATATCAACTATTACTCTTTTTTGTGGATAATTTATTTTTTTGTTTGAAAATCCTTGTATTTTGTTGAAATTTTATTTAGGAAATTAGAATACCAAGCAATATGATATTTTCGAGCATCTAAGTTGAAGCAGCAGTATACAAATTACAATTATTCATAAAAAATGTAAAATTATAGATAATGTAATTTTTAATGTTGAATGTAAAGTAATGGAAACTTTTCGGCGAGGGAATTCAGTAGATGCTCGTAATAGGACAATAAAATTACATTTGTAAGACGAGAAAAGTTTCACTTCTTTTAGAATTTTTAATGAAGCATGAGGAACAGTTTCTCTGGCAGACTTTAATAAATTCTTCATTCACGATGTCTGCAGTCTCGAGTCTCTGAACATTTTATCATCAAGAATTTGGTGTGAAACTTCAGATTCCTTGATCCGCGCTTTTAATGGCTATGAATAACTAATTAAGCCACAAATATTTGAACTATAATTTTAATATTTTTGTTTGAAAACGGTTTTAATTGAAATAGGGGTTTCAATGTAAAATACGAGAAGCTTCTTCGTTCAGAGTAACTGATGTTTTTTACTTTCTAATAATATCAGAACGCCTTCTATATTTTCGCCATCTTCGGGTTTTCCGATATTAAATTTCCCTGGACTTCCCATTTCTCGAATATCGCGACTTACATTTAATTTTATTTTCGTTTTTTAAATAACCGAAAAAAATAAGATCTGGAAAATTCATATTCTAGAGAAACTAATGGAATAAGAAGTAAGATAAAACTTTAAATTTGAAGAAGCTGATGAAAAAACGCTATTTTTTATTATCCTTGACCATTAATATTTAAATACCAGCTTTTTAATATTTTAATACTTTCAACATATAATCTAGTATAAACAGAACCAATAAACAGTATTATAGGCACAAATTTAAAATGGTCAAATTTATTAATTTACGTTAAACAAAAATTGTCTTTTATACTATAAAAGATGATTTTTTAAACAAATTACTGCAGTTTTCAACAAAATAAATACATTTTTAACATAATAGTTGAGTTTTAACATAAAAAGATGAATTCCTATCAAAAACTGTCGTATATTATTTTTCAATCAAAAATTATGAAATTTGGATAAAAAAGAAAATAATTTTTAACCGAGAAAAAAGCGCTTTTTCGACAAATAAAAATTGTTCACTCAAGAAATAAATAAAAGTTTACCCAAATTGTTGAACCTTCTAGCCAAAAGACGATTTTCTTTACAAAAATTGAATTTTCAACGAAAAATTAAGTTTCCACGAAGCTGACGCATTTTTACCAAACAGAAATGAAATTGAAAACCAAAGAAATTATTTTTTTTGTCCAAAAAAAGAGAATTTTCTACTAAAAAAGATGTACGTTAAAAAAAAAGGTAAAAGTTACATTTTCATTTAAAAAATTAGTTTTAAACAAAAAAATGCTTTTCGAGTAAACAGCTAAGTTTTCAAACAGACATAATCTTTCAATAATCAAATTTTAACAGCGTAGTTTAACTCTTAACCTAGTAGTTAAGTTTTTATTAAAACTATAAATATAAATATATATTTTAATATAAATAAATATTTTACAAAAAAATCGTTTCTTAACAAATCGATTCGACCAAATTTTTTGAACATAATAGCTGAATACCTTAGCAAAAAATAATGATTTTTAACAACAAAATTCCATTTTCAATAAAAAATTAGGTTTCTAACAAAAGAGATGAATTTTTAAATCAAAAAGATAAATTTAAAAAAATAGGGGCATTTTCTGTTAAAGAAGATTTTAGTTGACCTTTCAAGATTCAAATATGAATTTTTTATGAAAAAACATGTTTCTACGAAAAAGATTAATTTTCAATCCAAAAAGACGAATTCTCTAGCAAGTAGTTGCACTTTTATCTAAGAAAGATGAAACTTGTACTAAATCAGATGAATTTTTAATAAGAAACGACCATTTTTTTAAATTTGAACTTTCGTCCAGAAAAGATTTTAGATCATTTTTCAACACCAAAATATAAATTTTTAACAAAAAAGTAGAATTCTTAAACAAAAAGTGTGACTTCGAAAATTGTTGAATTTTCAACCAGACAGTTGCATTTTTATTCAAGAAAAATCTAATTTGTGATAAAGGAGGTGTATTGCAAAATCAAGGTTAAAAAACTTTCAGAACAGAGTGGAATTTTTAACCAAACAGTTGAATTTTTATTTAAAAAAGATGAAATTTCTTCTAAAACAGATTAATTTTTAAAAAAACTTTAAAAAATAGTTAAATTTTCAACCAAAGATAATTCTAGTTCAATTTTGAGTTGTCCAAGAAGAATTAAAATTCTACTAAAACAGATGAATTTTTAAATAAAAAAGAAAAATTATTTTAAAAAATGTTGAATTTTCATAAAAAAAGAGTTGAATGGAAAAAATAGTTTTTATCCAAAAAAGGTTTCTGTTGACTTATTAGCAACCAAATATGAATTTTAAACAATAGATTAATGTTCTACGAAAAGAATTCGCAATCAGAAAAAGGATATCTTTTTAATAAAATTGTTAAATTTTCGTCTAAATAATAAAATGTATAACTAAAAAAATAATCTCTAGGAGAAAGTGTTTGCCAATTTTTTTACAAATATTACGTGCATAAGTTAACGACCCCCCCCCTCTATCATAACTAAACGTAACAAAATGTACCCCCCCCCCCCCACCCACTCCCTCAGTTGGTACATAATTAGAGTAGGGTGCCTTATGTCTAATTAACGTTAATGTTATGTTCCAAATTAAAATACATACAAAAATTTCTTATAAACAAGACAAATAATTTTGCTGAATGATTTAAAACCAATATTGGCTGTTTATGGTTATAATAAAATTAGGTCATTTAATTCTATGTCTAGTATTACATAATTAGGTTAGTTATACAATTGCATTTCTAAATAAATAGTTTAATTTTCTAGCATATAGTTGAATTTTTAAGACAAAAAGACGATGAACTTTTTAGAGGACAGTTACATTTTAAACCCGAAAAGTTGATTAATGAACAAAAAAGTACATTTTCTACCAAGAAAGATGACTTTTTAACAAAACAGTTTAATTTTCAAAAAATTATTTGAATTTTCAACAATTTAATTACATTTTTAACAAAGTAGTTGATTTTTTAACCAAATAGTTTAATTTATTATTTACAGAGATGCATTTTCAACCAAATAGTAGATTTTTCCAGCTAAAAAACCATGCGTTTTCAGAAGATAGGAGTCGCTTCATCCTGAAGAGATGGATTTTCAATAAAAAAGTTGCATTTTGGAACAAAAAAGATGACTTTTTAACAAAATGGTGTAATTTTCAACACAATAATTAAATTTTTAACAAAAGAGTACAATTTTTTAACAAATAATCGAATTTCTAACTCACTGAGGTGTATTTTCATCCAACTGGTCAAATTTTCAAATAAACAAAGATAAATTCTATTTTCAACAAATAGTTGAATTCGAACCCGAAAAGTTGAATTTTTCGCTAAAAGGTTAAATTTTCGACGAAACCAGATGGGAGCATTTGTGGTGTTTGTCCAAATTTAGTCGTTGAATTCTTGAATTTATTTTCAGGAATTTTTCATATTAATTCAATTATTGGACGTTAAAGAGGGTCTTTGGGTGAGATTTTAATCTCATTTAGAAATCTTGAATTTTTAAAGTAATTAAATTTCTAACCAATGAAATTATTTTTGAAGCAGGGGTAAAAATCTTTAACAAAAAATGAGTTTTCTTTAAAAGACAAATCCTCAATGAAACATAAAATTTCTCCCAAATAGTTAAAATGTCAACTAAAAAAGTTAAATTTTTTACCCAAAGTAGAATATTTACATTTTCAATTGAAAGTTCTCAATTTCAACCAAAAAGAATCGAAGTTTCAACGAACTAAATAAATATTCAAACCAGAAAGAATTTTCAGGCCCCTCTATGAAACAGATGAAATTTCAATCAAATAATTAGATTTTGAACAGTTTAATTTTGATGAAAGAAATTGCTTTTTCGGTCAAAAATGATTTTTCAGTTAATAAATAAAAATATATTCATCTAAAAAGTTGAACTTTCAAGTAAAAAAAAACGATATTTCTGCAAAATGGTTGAATTTTTAATCAAAAAATAAGAAAAAAAAAGTTTAAAAAAAAATTAACTAAAAAAATGCTTGTAGTTTTAAATTCTAGTAGAAAAATGTGTTATTCAGAACGAGTTTAATGTTTGGTAAGTAAAACCTTAATAAAAAATGAATTCATACGCGTTTTCCTATTCACGATAAACAAACTTCAAATGGATACAAGTGGTTAGTCTCTGACAAATTTCAGCTGATATATGTCCCAAAACCAGTCTACCGACATCAGCAGAAGAAAAAAGTAAAATTAATTTATTCTGCTAAAATTATTCCTCTCCGACTTTTTTGGTAATTTTTTAATTACGTCCATAATGAAGTTATTAATCCTTGTTTTGTTAGAACTTTCTGTCGGTGAGTATAAGTGAAAAAATAAATAAATTAAAACAATTTATTTTTCAAGGTCATCTTCAAATTTATATAGGCGTTTTTTAACATTATTCCTTGAAACGAAAGTATGTCTTGGTTAAAACATCAACAATGACAAGTTTTTCAGAACAATTTTAGGTGGTTCATTTTTAATTAAAAACTCTTCTTATTTAGTTAAACATTCACCTTTTTTGGTAGAAAATTATTATTTATTAAATTTCAAATTAGTTGATTGAAAATTCGTTCTTGCTTGGTTGAAGATTAATTTTTTAACTGTTAGTTTAACTATTTCATTTTTTATTGAAAATTTATGTTTTTTAATTCAAAATTCGACTACGTGGTTGAAATTAGACATACTTTGTGAAAAATTCATTTTGTTGGTTAAAGATTAATCATAGTAGTTGACAATTCATTTCTTTAGATGGAAATTCTACTATTTTGTTGAAATTTTTTATTTTTTAAATTCGTTTTCTTTGGGTTGAAAATAAATTTTATAACTAAAAAAAGTATTCTATTTTTTTATTAGAAATTTAACTTTTTCAGTTAATTGATTATTCTTGACAACAATTTACACTTTATATTTTTTGTGAAAATATATCTTTCACACTATATAGTTAAAAATTAATTTCTTTAGATGAGAATTAAATTATTTTCTTAAAAAATCCTTTTTTTTTAATTTTTTCCCTATAATGTTATTATTTCATTTTTGGTCGCAAAACTCTCTATTGGGTTGATTATTCATTTATTTGTTTTGAAATTCAAGTGTGTTTTTGAAAAATCGTTTTTCTTTTCTTGCTTTAAAATTTGTTTTTTAACTGAAAAAGTATTCCATTTTTGATTGAAAATTTACCTATTTTAGTTTGAAATTCAACTATTTATTGGGAAATTAATTGATTAATTAAAATTCAAGATTTCTAAATGAGATTAAAATCTCACCCAAAGACCCTCTTTAACGTCCAATAATTAAGTTAAT